>JAVGWX010000001.1:158590787-159003287 GCA_036924085.1 Ariolimax columbianus
GTGAAATGATGAACAGGTCGCAGCACTAATGCCATTCTACAGAACGTATATCTTGTGACTGATTGAAACCATTTAGAAAGGGTTTCATGGAATGATACTGCGCATAGAGCAGATGCTGAATCCTTAGGACAAACTGAAGAAGGTGAGTCACAAAAGACACTGATGTTGTTGTTGAGTGCCTAGAATGAATACAATTACTCTTTTGTGTGCTCTAGAAAAGGCATTACGTGGTAGGTTGCAGTCGTGTTCCTCACATCCAGAGCGTGTTGATGAATGTGGACCGGAGTCATCCAGGCTGTTGTGCTATGTTTGGCTCCATTTGTGTGTTGCTCACTACTACGAGGATCAGGTCGATCTCCCGTCTCGTAAGCCATCCTGTCATGAAGACAGCGCGTGTCTAAACAGAACTTTGTAAAAGTGAGGGAGGGGGTCTATATTTTATTTGACCCTGACTAATATGTCCGATCAGTATGTTTTGTATGACTCTGATTAACATGTACGATCGGTATGTTTTGTGTGACTCTGATTAACATGTCCGATCAGCATGTATTGTCTGACTCTAATTAACATGTACGATTGGTATGTTTTGCCTGACTCTGACTAACATGTACGATCGGTATGTTTTGCCTGACTCTGACTAACATGTACGATCGGTATGTTTTGTCTCTCACTTAAAAAATGGGAATAGTGTGATCCAGAATGATACTAGCTAATTTCCAAAATATCAAAAAATGGATAAACGTTATCCAATGTTATGCATAAACCAATGACAAAGAACACTCATTCAAAGAAGACTTTTACACCAGACTTTAAAACATTTTGAATCAAGTGCCAAGAAAAAACATTTCAATTTTCATTGCAAAAATACGTACTGAGGTCTTCTTCTTCTTCTTCTTCGTACGCAGTCAGACAGTAACCATTATTTTTTCGAAAAAAGCGGCGGTCATCCTGAGGCTGTCGACACTGCCATAGAGCTTCTCTTGTGGTTCCACTGGTGATGGCCACATCTGCTCTCTCTGATCCTCGTATGTCGGACAGTTCTGCAGCAGATGCTCAGCGGTCATTTTCTCGGTACCACACGGGCATTCGTCGGTACCACCTATCTTCAATTTGTTGAATAGGTGGTACCTCAGTCTATTGGGGCCAGTGCTAAGTCTGAAGACAACGACCTGCTCTCTTCTGTTCAACTGGTAATAGGCATCGTTTTTGGTGTAGCCGGTATGTTCAGTTTCCCATTTGGTCATGTATCTGGCCTTAATAAGCCGTTTTGACTCTTCGTACGTTATACTAGTATCTGTTTGTGGTAGTCTTGCACCTTCTTTTGCCAGTCTGTCTGCCTCCTCGTTGCCTTGGATGTTGCAGTGTGATGGGACCCACTGTACCACTACCCTTTTTGGTGCGGACTGCTGGCATAGTTGACAGAGTGCTGCTCTTAACTCATTAAGCTCAGAGTTTTTCTGGCTTTTTAGCGCTGTGACTACGGCCAGAGCATCTGTAAGCAGGACTATATGGCTTTCATTTTCTTTATGTGTCACCATTTCTTCCACTGCCGCCCCCAGTGCCTCTGCCTCCGCTCTGAAATTGCTTGTGCACTTACCAGTAGCGAATGACAGTGTTATTTTTCTGCCATTTGGTAGGTTCAGGAATGCTCCTGCCCCTCCGTTCTGTGTAGTGTCTGTTACAGAACCGTTGGTTTATGCATGGGTCCAGTCCATGCTTGGGTAGTTTTTCGATATAAAGCTTAGGGTAGTATCTCTCTTTTCTTTTTCAGTCTGGCAGTTTTTGTTTCCAATACCTGGTATATTTTCTACCACCTCTGGAAATATATCCTGCCTCCAGGTAGGTTTTCGTACAGTAGTGATGGGCTTTGGTGTTGTTAGTGCGTTTATGGGATCTTCGTGCATCTTTGCTTTGGCTATTTCTGCAAAGTTTCTCTGCTTTAGTTTCCCAGTTACCAAATTGTTTAGTCTCTGGTGCATTGGGTGGTCAGTCAGTCTTCGGAGTTTCTCTGACTGCACCGGGGCTCTGCAGTCTCTTCTATCGGTCATGGGTTGCAGCTTTGTTATCTTTTCAAGTTCTATAATTGGCGTTGACTTCATGCCTCTTGTTATAACTCTCATGGCTTGGTTTTAAAGTTTGTTAACTTTATCGAAGTTCGCCTTTGCTGCTGTTGTCCATGCCGAAATGCCATACTCGAGAACTGGTCTCACTCTTCCAGTGTACAGTTTCTTTAGTATACTTTCGTCTGCTCCCCAGCTTGTGCCAGCTAGTTACCTCATGATTGCCATTCTTTCTCTGGCTCTAATTCGGTTTCTCTCGATCTGACGTTTCCATGTCATGCGCCGATCAAATGTGACTCCCAGATAGTTTGGGTTGTCGTTTTGCTGCAGCAATTTGCCATTTAGACTTAATTTGATGTTTTGGGGTTTGATTGAAAGCGAGAATGTTGTGCATGTGGTTTTCTCCTCGTTTATTTTGACCAGCCATGAGTTCGCCCACTCTTCCAGCGATGTTAGGGCCTACTACATCCGATTTCTTGCTATGGTGAGATTCTTTTCAGAGGTCCACATAGCCAGATCGTCTGCAAACATTGAGCAATGGACTCTTCTTGGTATATTCTCTGTAATGTCGTTTATATACACCAGGAAGAGTGTGGGTGACAGTACTCCCCCTTGGGGTGCTCCCTGCTCGAGTGTCACCTTTTTGCTCATCTGCCCTTGTACTTGGCCGTTTTTTGTTTGAGGTAGTGGTTGATCCACTTGTACATTTTCCCACAAACTTCACTTCTCCTTAGCTTGACTCTGTCCATCTTTCCAGACTTTGTCAAATGCCTTTTCCAGGTCCACCCAAACCGCTACTGTGTGTTTCTGTGCCTGGTAGGGATCTTCTATTTCCTGGGCTATGATGATGACCTGGTCCTCAGTGGATCTGTGCTGTCTAAAGCCGGCTTGCTGTGGAATTAGTATTTGTTTTTCTTCCAGATGCCACATCAGTCTGGTATTTATCATACGTTCCATCAGTTTGCCGACACAGCTCAGTAGGCTGATAGGCCTGTATCCATTCGGATCTGTTTTGTCCTTTCCTTTCTTCGGTACTGGTACAAGTACTGCGTCTTTCCATGCCTGGGGTACAATTCCCCTTTTCCAGCTTTGGTTCAGGACCAATGACAAAGAACACTCATTCAAAGAAGACTTTTACACCAGACTTTAAAACATTTTGAATCAAGTGCGAAGAAAAGACATTTCAATTTTCATTGCAAAAATACGTACTGAGGTCTGAAATAATAACATGCGTTTTGAAAAGATCATGCGAAAGCATAAAATCCAGATTAAATATGAAAATAGAGTTACGTACGGACTTCTGCGTCTTTAATCAAAGTGTGATTGGTGGCAGTACGCTTACACATAATAGAAGACATAAAGAAACATGGGTGGGACCAGATCACAGAATAGAAAACAAAGATCTACCTTTCACGTATAAACAAGAAGTTTAGATCGTTATATCACGATGTAAATATTATTAGAAAAGCAGATGTGGTACCAGTTGACTATTTTCTGATAGTCAAAAATAAAAATTAAACTCATAACAAACGACAATCATAGGCAATAGTTCGATTCCGGATTCCTCACCAGCAAGAACATACACGACACATTTTAAGTCACAAGATCAAATAGGCACCATGCCTTACAACAATTATTTTAAAAAAAGAGTACGTAATAACATTAGTGACAGATAAACGGTATGTGGAAGGAGACTTGAGCAGAAGTTCTGGGGAAGGGAAAATGCCAACACAAAACGTGGATAGCAACATAAATTATAACAAAAAGAAAGGAAATAAAAATAGAAAAGACAGATTTCAATAGTAGCAAGACGAGAAATACTAGAGCCAAGGCTCAGTAAATGTACATTGAAACCAACAAAAAAGGTAAAAACAGCAAGAAACCAGACAAGAGAAAATGTGTTGATGAATTGGCAGGAGAGGAAGAGGCAGCTGCAGCAAGATTAAATATGACATACCTATACAATAAACACAGGAAAATAAAAGCAAGTATGTGGCTTTCTTCAATATAAGAAATGGGAGCTTGTAGTCAAGGGCTTGGTTTACAATCCCAACGTACGAGGTTCAGATCATGTACTGGTCAGTTTGACAGATTGTGCATGCCGTGTGGGTTTACATCATGGTATAGACGATTCTTCTAGTCTAATAAGTTGAAACTGTGTACCTGACAACGTCAGAGAAAATGTCGCAGCTGCTGTGGAAGCTACAGAAGTCATGATCTGTCCTCCGAACTTGCAGCAATGTAAGCGGCTGAGCACATATGGCGACGTCCAGGTCCAATGTAAGAGACTGAGCCTATATGGAGACACCCAGGCCCAATGTAAGAGACTGGGTCTATATGGAGACGCCGAAGTTCAATATAATAGACTGAGCCCATATAGAGACGCCCATATATAATGTAAAAGACTGAGCCAATATGGAAATGCCCAGATCCAATCTAAGAGACTGAGCCTATATGGCGGCGCCCAGGTCCAATGTGAGAGACTGAGCCTATATGGAGACGTCCAGGCCCAATGTAGGGGACTGAGCCCATATGGAGACGCCGAAGTTCAATGTAAGAGACTGAGCATATATGGAGACAACGAGGTTCAATGTAAAAGACTGAGCCTATATGGATACGCACAGGTTCAATGTAAGAGATTGAGCCCATATGGAGAAGCCGAAATTCTATGTAAGAGACTTAGTCTATATGTAGACGCCGAAGTTCAATGTAAGAGGCTGAGTCTATATGGAGACGCCGAAGTTCAATGTAAGAGACTGAGCATATATGGAGAAAACGAGATTCAATGTAAAAGACTGAGCCTATATGGATACGCCCAGGTTCAATGTAAGAGATGAGCCTATATGAAGACGCCCGTGTTCAATGTAAAAGACTGAGCCCATATGAGACGCACAGGTCCAATGTAACAGATTGAGCCTATATGAAGACGCCTAGGGTCAATGTAAGAGACTGAGTCTATATGGAGTTTGCGAGGCTCAATGTAAGAGACTGAGTCTATATGGAGTTTGCGATGCTCAATGTAAGAGACTGAACCCATATGGAGACGCCCAGGCCCAATGTAAGAGACTGAGCCCATATAGAGACGCCCATGCCCAATGTAAGAGACCGAGCCTATATGGAGACGCCAGGGCACAATGTAAGAGATTGAGCCTATATGGAGATGCACATGTCCAATGTAAGATACTGATTCCATAAGCAAAAGCCAGGGTTCAATGTAAGAGACTGAGCTGATATGGAGACGCCCAGGCCCAATGTAAGAGACTGAGTCCATATGGAGACGCCCAGACACAATGTAAGAGACTGCGCTCATATGGGGACGCCCAGGCCCAAAGTAAAAGAATAAGTTCATATGAAGACGCCCATGTTCAATGTAAGAGACTGACCCCATATGGAGACGCCCAAATCAAATGTGAGAGACTGAGCCCATATGAAGACGCCCATGTTCAATGTAAGAGACAGAGCCCATATGGAGACGCCCAGATCTAATGTAAGATACTGAGCCCATATGAAGACGCCCATGTTCAATGTAAGAGACAGAGCCCATATGGAGACGCCTAGGCCCAATGTAAGAGATTGTTCCCATATGGAGACGCCAAGATCTCATGTAAGAAACTGAGCCCATATGGAGACGCCCAGGCCCAATGTAAGAGACGGAGTCTATTTGGAGACGCCGAAGTTCAATGTAGGGAACTGAGTCCATATGGAGACGCCGAAGTTCTATGTAAGAGACTGAGTCTATATGTAGACGCCGAAATTTAATCTAAGAGGCTGAGTCTATATGGAGACGCAGAAGTTCAATGTAAGAGACTGAGCATATATGGAGACAACGAGGTTCAATGTAAAAGACTGAGCCTATATGGATACGCACAGGTTCAATGTAAGAGATAGAGACCAGATACAGACTCCCAGGTTCAATGTAAGAGACAGCCCATATGAAGACGCCCGTATTCAATGTGAAAGACTGAGCCCATATGAGACGCACATTTCCAATGTAACAGACTGAGCCATTATGAAGACGCCTAGGGTAAATGTAAGAAACCGAGCTTATATGGAGACGCCTAGAATCAATGTAAGAAACCGAGCTTATATGGAGACGCCCAGACTCAATGTAAGAGACTGAGCTTATACAGAGACGTCTATGCCAAATGTAAGAGACTGAGCACACATGAAGACGCCCAGGCACAATGTAAGAGACTGCACTCATATGGGGACGCCCAGACCCAAAGTAAAAGAATAAGTTCATATGATGACGCCCATGTTCAATGTAAGAGACTGAGCACACATGGAGATGCCCAGGCCCAATTTAAGAGACCGAGCCTATATGGAGACGCCAAGGCACAATGTAAGAGACTGAGCCTATATGGAGATGTACATGTCCAATGTAAGAGACTGAGTCCATATGAAAAAAGCCAGTGTTCAATGTAAGAGACTGAGCTTATATGGAAACGCCTAGGCTAATGTAAGAGACTGAGTCTATATGGAGACGCCCATGCCCAATGTACGAGACTAAGCCTATATGGAGACGCCCAGGCCCAATGTAAGAGACTGAGCCCATATGGAGACGCCTAGGCACAATGTAAGAGACTAAGCTCATATGGGGACGCCCAGTCCCAATGTAAAAGAATAAGTCCATATGAAGAAGCCCAGGTTCAATGTAAGAGACTGAGCCCATATGGAGACGCCCAGATCTAATATAAGAGACTGAGCCCATATGAAGACACCAATTTTCAATGTAAGAGACAGAGCCCATATCGAGACGCCCAGATCTAGTGTAAGATACTGAGTCCATATGGAGACGCCAAGATCTCATGTAAGAAAGTGAGCCCATATGGAGACGTCAAGATCTAATGTAAGAGACTGAGCCCACGTGGAGACGCCCAGGCCCAATGTAAGAGACTGCGTCTATATGGAAACGCCGAGGCACAATGTAAGAGATTGAGCTGATATGGAAACGCCCAGGCCAATGTAAGGATCTGAGTCTATATGGAGATGCCCAGACCCAAAGTAAGAGACTGAGCTGACATGGAGACAGCTATGACCAGTGTAAGAGACTGAGCCTATATGGAGACGCCCATGCTAATTGTACGAGACTGAGCTAATATGGAGACAGCCATGACCAGTGTAAGAGACTGAGCCTATATGGAGACGCCCAGGACGAATGTAAGAGACTGAGGCTATATGGAAATGCCGAAGCCCAAGGTAAGAGACTAAGCCTACATGGAGATGCCCAGACCCAAAGTAAGAGACTGAGTCTATATGGAGATGCACATACCCAATGTAAAAGACGGAGTCTGTATGGAGACGCCAGGGTTCAATGTAAGAGACTGAGCTTATATGGAAACTCCTAGGCTAATGTAAGAGACTGAGTCTATATGGAGACGCCCAGGCCCAATGTAAGAGACTGAGCCTATATGGAGATGCGCAGGCGCAATGTAAGTGACTGAACCTATATGGAGACACCCAGGACCAATGTAAGAGACTGAGCCTATATGGAGACACCCAGGACCAATGTAAGTGACTGAACCTATATGGAGACGCACTTGACCAATGTAAGAGACTGAGCCCATATGGAGACACCATGCCCAATGTATGAGACTGACTCTATATTGAGACGCCGAGATATAATGTAAGAGACTGAGCCCATATGGAAACGTCAAGATTTAATGTAAGAGACTGTGCACATATGGAGACGCCAAGATCTAATGTAAGAGACTGAGCCCATATGGAGACGCCCAGATCTAATGTAAGAGACTGAGCCCATATGGAGACGCCCAGGCCAAATGTAAGAGACTGTTCCATTATGGAGACGCCAAGATCTAATTTAAAAGACTGAGCCCATATGGAGAGGCCAAGATATAATGTAAGAAACTGAGCTCATGTGGAGACACTCAGAACAAGTGTAAGAGACTGAGCCTATATGGAGACGCCAAGGCTCAAATTAAGAGAGTGAGTCCATATGGAGACGCCCAGGCCCAATGTAAGAGACTGAGCACTTTTGAAGACGCCCAGGTTCAATGAAGTCGGTTCTATTCATCTTTTTTTTTAAATTTGCCATTAAAGAAGGAAATTTGATTAGCAAACGCAAATGATCAGATGTAGAGATGGGCAAAACATTTTAAGAATTTTTAAATAAACTATATCTGCAAGATTCTCTTGACACTCAGTAGGCAGGATTGAAACTGTAAGTTGATTACTAGAAACTAAACAATAATGACATTTTAAAAGCCATAATGTTCCTGAGCGATGATAATCCTGCTGGTTCAGATAGTATCCCAATAGAAGTAATCAAAGCAGAATCAACACGTTAACAGGGACATTATGGAAATTAATTGGTAACCTTTGGAAAAGAGTACAAATACCAACAGGCTGGAAGGAAGGCTGTGGAAACCAGGTTGTCAATGAAGGATGATCTTCAGCAGTGTACACCTTATAGATGAATTCTGTTATTTTCAGTGCCTATTAAATATGATCATACTAGTGAGATTGGAGGAGGCCTCACACAAACAGATGAGCGAAAAACAGACGTGCTTTCAACAAAATAGGTTATATGCATAGCATATAGCTGCACTAAGAATAATCGTTTAACAGAGTGTAGAATGGAACTCACAACCTTATTTTGAGATCGTGGAATATGACGACATATATATGTCAGCTTAAAACGAGAAAAACTCTGGAAGTTGCACGCGCACTATGGAGCACCCCTAACGTTCACTAATATAATTCAGAAAATGTATGAACATATGGAATACGTTTAACGCAGCTTTCTGATCCAGTTGAGACACAAATTGGTATATATGACAGGGATGTCTCTTTTTCACCTTCCTCTTTCTGTTAGCTATTGACTAGATTAGGAAGACAAGACAACAACAAAATGAATTCAATGGAATTTGACTCAAACAAATTGATGTTCTTGACTTTGCTGATGACTTGCTGTTTTGTGCCATAAGTATTTATGGAGTTCAAGTTAATTATAAAGGAAACAAGGAAGACATAGACACAGCTAGAACAGATGGTTAAAGATTTGACGTAGCGTATGTTTGTGAAGACCTGTGCTCCACAGGAAGCTGGAAGGTTTTGACTGATTGATTATCTAGTTCCGGTGTGGACCGCTACGTAGATAATGCCATGTTCCTGTTCTATGAACCCAACATCTTTGCGCTGTTCAAACGAAATATCATGCTTGCGCTACCTCAACGTTCTTGGTCTTTCACCAAAATTGAATGAGTCTGGCCTTGGCGGAAATGCTCTAAGTGTCTTGATCTCACGAATAATCGATAGTCTCACGTAAAAAATATATTTTTACAAATCTCAAACTGGCACGTTTATGAGTTCGTGATATATTACTTCAGCTAGAACTTTAACCAACCACGGGTCTTATCAGCTGTGCAGCCGTGCCTTCTCAACTCGAGACGCCCACACCAAACAAAACTTTTTAAAGAGCTGTACGAGAATTCAATCTCTATGGATTCTTAAATTTAATTGCGCTGATTAAAGGAAATCGCTACTTGCTGAAGCATGCCTTTTTATTCATTTTAAACATACCTGAGGATGTAAATGTATGAGGCAAGTGTTCAAGTTGAATAATTATGAGCTTTACATTTGCATGGCAATATTACATTTTGGTGTTTCCATCTGATTTTGCGATAATTGTTAATTTGCTATCTGACGGTGAGAGGTACAATAATATCTCAAACGAGGGGTTATGCGAGCTGTCGTTGAGGTTTTAAGATCACTTCCGTCATTGGGTGCGCATGATCGCCAGTTAGCGTAATTTTTTCATACATTTTTATCAATTGTTAACCATATTTTTACAAGTTTCTTCGCTTTTTGGATTTACTCTCATATTTGTGTGCGCTAATTAAGCTAATGATTGCAATTATATTAAACTTCCACATTTTCTGTTCGTATGCATCTCGAAAAATCACAATAAAATACGGTAGTATCCATTTTAGTGTGCCAGTGTCAATTCACCCTAACAGCAATAACATGTGCGGAGACAAGATCTTGTTCGTCCATAATGGATGATGAAGAACGTTTCTCTTTCCGTTCAATCGGTCCTGTCAGCTGGGGTTATGGATGTATCCAAGATGGTTAACGACTCTGTTATGAGATCTGCATACTCGCAGCCAGGTAGGACATTAGGACATGGAATGTTCGATTCACGAGACTGTGATAGTTCACGGACTTCGCTAGTCTGTCTCCGTTGTTCTGCTGCAACTTGTTGGGAAACCACGCATAATCCGGCTCATTTGCAAAGCCCTGGGTGCCAGATTGTACCGTCTTGGGCAGCATCTTACCATGTCTCTTAATTTGTGATGAAAGCCTTTAAAGACGGTTTAAGCGTGTCTTTAAAACGCCCCTCCCCGACAGCGTTTGCCCATCTGCATCTCACCATGGAAGATTATTTTTGGTAGCCGATAGTCTGGCATACGAAACACATGACCCGCACAGTGAATCTGTAGACAACTTAACAGGATTGCGAATGGGACTGGTAACTTCATTGCGTAAAACAAATGACTACATAAAGCACAACTGTAAAAGCTCGGAAAGAGCGTTGGTGTCTGTTTCCTGTACTTATACATATTATAGTGGTGGATCTATGCTTTGTATGAAGCCAAAACGAGATTTAAAAAGTGATAATATATAATCGGTCAAATGTTGGAATTCTGATACGGGTCTTTGTTGTCGTTTCCCACACCAACATTAGGCAACTCCAACAACATCGACCTTCACGGTAACGTTAATTGTACATAGATCATGTAGGGGTAATGTCCAGATTGAATCTCCACTTCCACAAGGGTACAGACTTGGCGCTTTTTGTCTCAGTTGTTGAATTATTCGTTGTTGGATATCTTCTTGCACGGTCACAACTCTAGGCAGCACATTCCACGGACAGTAGTTCTCTGTTTTATTACAGCGCGATTAACCCTGCCAAGTAAAATAAAACTATCTTAAGTGTGCAGATAATTTATTTATCTTCTAGGCTTTCAATTTAAGTTCAGGCTTTGCTAGACATTTTGTAATATCGACATAATCCCTTCATTACTTTGAAGGTTACAGTGTGTCTAGTCTATTCGATCCAGAAATAACTCGTGTGGGACAAGTCTGTACCGAAATATAAATAATCATTATCTAGTTTAACCATCGGTCTAGAAGATTACTAGTGTTGTAACCAATAATCAGTCTTTGGTTTAACCATTAGTCGAGAAGATTATTAGTGCTATGGATAAAAAAAATAGTGTTAGGTTTAACGATCAGTCGAGTTGATTATTAGTGTTGTGGACCAATAATCACTCTCTGGATTAACCATCAGTCAAGAAAATTAATAGTGTTATGGACCAATAATCAGTCTTTGGTTTAACTTGCAGTCTACAGGATTATTAGCGTTGTTGAAAAATAATCATTATCGGATTTAACCATCAGCTGAGAAAATGATCAGTGTTATGGACCAATCATCAGTCTTTGATTTAACTATCAGTTAACATGATTATTAGCGTTGCTGATAAATAGCCAGTGACTGGCTGATAGTGTTATGGACCAATCATCAGTCTTTGATTTAACCATCAGTTAACATGATTATTAGCGTTGCTGATAAATAGCCAGTGACTGGCTGACAGTGTTATGGACCAATCATCAGTTGTCAAGAAGAGTATTAGTGTTGTGGAAAATAATCAATCTCTGGTTAAACCAGCAGTCAAGAAGACTATTAGTGTTATGGACCATCCCATGGAGCTGTTATTTGTTATCAGCACCAGATAAAGACATTGTTACCAGACAGACTGATTTTCTCTTGTATTGCTCGTTTCTTAGTTGAGTTTTGATACTGAAGAAGCATTTCGTCATTATTAGTGTTCTTAAACATCCATTACTGCCGAGATATGTGTTGTTATTGGTTAATATAGAGTAAGGGGGCAAGGAATGTGTTGTTATTGGTTAATATAGATTAAGGGGCAAGGAATGTATTATTATTGGTTAATATAGGGTAAGGGGGAATGGAATGTGTTGTTATTGGTTAATATAGAGTAAGGACGGGACTGATATCTAAATAATGGCAGTGGCACACAAACTGAAAATATACACATAGAGAAACAACAACAGATACGCAAAGAGACATACAGATAGTGACGCCTATAGAAAGATAGGCAGGGATAGAGAGATACACAGTAACAAATGTACATACAAAGTGATATATACAGAGAGAGAGAGAGAGAGAGAGAGAGAGAGAGAGAGAGATAATACAAAGAGGGATGTATATATATAGAGAGAGAGACACGCATACACTGATATACCCAAATACAGACAGAGCTAAGGATACACGGGAAGAAATATAGAGATAAACAAACACACAGAGTGACACTGACACACACACACACACACACACACATATATATATAAAGTGAACGTAGGACAACACGAAAGGGGAGGGGGGCATACACATTGAGTTATAAATATATATATATATATATATATATATATATATATATATATATATAGAGAGAGAGAGAGAGAGAGATGTACATTGAGTCAAAGAAAGAGGAAGATATGCACGTTGAGTCATGAATGACGTAAGAGGGGTTTGTACATCTAGAGAAAACGAGAGCGACATTCGGCGAGAAAGAGTGAGAAAGTGAGAGAGAGAGAGAGCGACATTCGGCGAGAAAGAGTGAGAAAGTGAGAGAGAGAAAAAGAAAGGAAGATAGTGAGACGTATAGAAACATTCACAGATAAAGAAAAACAAAAGATGAAAATGGTCTTCTCTGTGAAACTATTTGACTGCATAAAAATTTATAAACAGAAATCGTGTTTGCAGAGCAAGAGGAAGCCATGCCAATAAGTAAAGCCACAATTTGACCACTTTAAAAGTCAGAGCCAAATGTGCAGATCACTGAATCGGGTAGCAGACACTGCTACCGGAGCTGAAGTGTTAGAACCTGTTAGTACGAGACCTCAGTTTTTTTATGAAGTGGTCTGAACAGTTAACATCTATGTTACCATTCCTTCATAAGCTAACATCCCATATTCAATTACTGAGATCGAATGTTGTACCTTCTATATAGATACTCGTTGATAAATAGATAAACAGACAGGCAGGCAGACAGATATACATATATACAGATAGGCAGATAGACAGACAGACAGACATATAGATAGATATATAGATAGATAGATAGATAGATAGATAGATAGATAGATAGATAGATAGATAGATAGATAGATAGATAGATAGATAGATAGATAGATAGATACATAGATAGATAGATAGATACATAGATAGATAGATAGATAGATAGATAGATAGATAGATAGGCAGGCAGGCAGGCAGGCAGGCAGACAGACAGACAGACAGACAGACAGGACAGACAGGACAGACAGACATGACAGACAGGACAGACAGGACAGGACAGACAGGACAGACAGGACAGACATACAGGACAGACAGAGCAGACAGGACAAACAGGACAGACAGGACAGACAAGACAGACAAGACAGATAGATAGACAGATAGACAGATAGAAAGATAGATTTTACAAAGAACCAAACATGTCGTATTAGATACCATTGTCCACTATCGAAACATGTGAGGAAAAAAATCGTTGAATGTCGAAGAGTTATTGGTTTGCAGAAGAATAATCAGAATCCCGTGGTCAGCTTAGCCGGATAACAGCAATGTTCTGAAGGAGCAAATGTGGATAAGGAAAGTACCATACACATTGAAAAGAGGTATTCAGATAATCAAATGTGGGATATTTTTGCACTTAATTAGAAAAAAAAGATGCAATACCTAACAACAGAAAGCTAATATGCACCAAGGCACATTAAATAGCGCAAAGACAGCAAACACTGAGCTATTCAACATTTCCATTAGGATAAATTGACATTAGAACTTCATCGGTCATCACTATAAGCATGAAACATTAGCGCCTACGCCAAATTGGACAACACTGAAATAAATGTGTTTAACATTATGTGTCTGTGGACAAATTGGTGTTACTTGTTTTCAAAATAATGTTTTTTATTGTCTGTGGGTATTGTCAATTGTTTTTGTTGACATTGTTATCAGGCGTATGTGTTCACTTTGGTGCTAATTGTCTATGTTTACCGTGCATCAATTGTCTATGTTTACTATGCATCAGTTGTCTATGTTTACATTGGTGCCAACTGCTTCATCATACATTGATGTATTATCTATGTGTTTACGTAGTTGTCAATTTTCAGCTTTATCATGTTGATATGTTTTTTTAGAAAGTTAATTTCATACTTTCACACCAGCAAATAAGCATACACAATGGTGCGCTTTTTAACACGAAATACCTTTGATAATACCTTATTTTGGAGTGGGGAATGTGGGGGGGGGGGGGGGGGAGCTAGTCAACCGAACACTACAGCTCATTTCTTTATTGTAGTCAGGTGCAGTGTCACCTAGGGTTAGATTGTGGAATGGAATGCACATTGCTTCGCTTTCTTTTAAGTTGTGTGATGAGTATGTTTTCTGAGTGCTGTATTTAATATTATATTTATTTTTGGGGTATTTGTCACTGTTTGGCTTACAAGCTCATACGTCTTAGAGTCATTCCTCCTTTTTTGCTACAAGGCTACTTGATAAAGATCATATACATTATATCAGTCTTTTAATGATGTGTTTTCTTCGATCTGCAGATATCAAGATAGCAGGCACTTCGTTCGTGGAGAAAGATGACCAGATCCATCTAATTTGTAACGCCACTGGCTTGGAACATCCACCTGATTATCTGGATTGGTTCTTGAACGGAAACAAGTTATCCATGCGAAACAGCAATAAGGTTTCTATAAGGTAGATTACATCCAGGATATGTTATGGTCACTTTTCAAGAATGAATGACTTGCGTGGTTGTTAGTTACTTACTGGTGAGACTTTAAAGCATTTCTGATGAAAATAAGTGAGGAAACATTGGGAAACCTGGGTAAGTGAATTGAAACTACGGTACAGACAACAACCGCAGGGACAAGTAAATTATAAGCACTCATTAAAAATTCACACTAAACACACATAAACAAGGATCTGGTTATTAACACTCCGAACTCAAACCACGGGCAGTCAGATGACGACTGCACCTCAATGCAAGAAAAACAGGTTAATGGATCTTCCTGGTGAACATCCGAAAATATAATAAGATAGATAATATCTGGTGAGACATTTTATTTATTAGTATCCTCGTGACACACAATCAGAAAGTATACTTAAGACACTTGTATGTTCTGTTCTGTTATGTTCCTTAGCATCGATTTCACTGCATTGTCCCCTACCAACCGTCAAGTTTGCAAAATGTCATTATCCTCCGACTCATAGTTTTTTTTTCAGCAGACCGTTGAAAACATGGCGGGTGTGATACGGAATCCGTCCAGAGTTGATCAGCGAGCGATGATTCTGTTTCTAACAGCTGTAGAATGTCGACCAGTTGACATTCGTTGCAGAATGTAGGCAGTGTATGGGGACAATAGTGTGGCGAACGTAAGCTCCTGCTACGGTCCTCCCGAATTGCTGCATCAATTTTGATGGCATCTTCTGGCGCAACAATATGCACCTGACCTGAGAGGTGCAACTCTCCATAAGAGCATATGGGTATCCAATTCACCAGCCATAGATTGATTTTACACTGCTTCAAACATTTCATCCCAAAACCGACACAGTGCTATGCATCCTTGAGGTCTAGAACAACTGCGACCGTTTCCTGCCAGGACTGGAAGCACACAAACACATCATGTACAAAAGTCCATTATCTTAGGTCTCCTCCGTTGGCCTGTAACTGTCGAGGGTTTCAGGTCGAATGCGTTCAAATTCTAGAAATGACATTACTTTCCTAGCGACGACTTTCTCGATGATCTTGCCATAAACGTTCTGTAGAGGGAAAATTATGTTACGAGGTTTAAGGAGTGGGTGGAGATTGCTGCGGAACCAGACTTTTGGTACTAATGCTTCCTCTGTACTGATATCAAAATTATTCACACAATTTCTAATCTCTGCCCTATCTAGCTGCTTAATGTGGTAATACTGCACTGCATCGGGACCTAGGGCAGTGTTCTTGTTGGATCGTTGTTGTTGTTGTTGTTGTTGATGCTGTTGTTGTTGTTGTTGTGATTCTTGTTGTTGTTGTTGTTGATGTTGTTGTTGTTGTTGTTGTTGTTGATGATTTTGTTGTTGTTGTTATTGTTGTTGTTGTTGTTGTTGTGGTTGTTGTTGTTGTTGTTGTTGTTGATGTTGTTGAATGCCCACAATGAGTAGGATTACTCTTTTGTGCGCCCTGAAAAGGACGTTACGTGGCGGGTTCTCGTAGATTTCCTCACATCCCGAGCGTGCTGATGAAGGTGCACCGGGGTCCTCCAGGAGGTTGTGTTTCATCTGCGTGTCGCTCACTACTACAGGGATCACATCGATCCCTTACCTCGTATGCCAGGCTGCCATGAAAACAGCCCGTTTCCAGGAAGAGCTACGAGGGAGCCGAGGTGAGAGTCTTGGCCAGTATATTTTGTTTGACCCTGACTAACATGTCTGATCAGTATATTTTGCCTGACCCTGACTAACATGTCTGATCAGTGTGTTGTGCCTGACCAGACGTTAATCTTCGTCCCTTTTTGGATCGTATATGTGTCACCTCTGCTTCAGTTATCAAGTTTACATTGTTCTTCTTTCTTGATGGCTCCGTGTCTAGAACACGTTCCCTAATTATTTGTTGGCGCACATCTCTATCCCCTTTTGTTTGTCTAGCATCATATCGATTAAACAATCCAAGACCTTTCTCTTCATCTGTCGTTAGGGACGTCCCCGTGGGGTCGTGAATAGCTGGCTTATATTCCTTTCATTCATCTTCCGATGCGTGTGCCAGAACTTCTGGAGGATATTATCATTGCCCACCCCTGTGATAAATTCTTCACACTTTCCCTTTTTGTATTCTATCGGCTAAGGCTTTACATCAATTGGCGGCTATGCGTTTTTCCTCATTCCTTTCATTAACCTCGTCGACATTCTTAGGCCGTCTCATCCGGACTTCCTCCCACTCTTTCGTTCGCTGTCATTCCATGCCTGTTCTGCCAATTGACTCCACCAGGGTGGTTTCATTTTTCAAAGGGAGGGCGGGGGCCGGAGAGGTGGCTAGTAACATTTAGCGAAAATGTATGTCGCAGACTATGCAAAACCTTGGTCTGATCATGTGCCTGACATATGAAAACCTGTTTAGCTTTCCTGTATCTGTTTGGTTTTTCCTTAAGCGAGAAAGACGACGCATTACAGCTGGTCGCTATCCTCAGCATCCAGTACATTCTAGTGAGTTGAATGGGCAACGTCGCTTGAAACCAGGGCCAGATCAATGACGTCATCGGTGTCCGCAGTTAAAGATGTTCATCATTCCCGAGTGGGAAGTTTATGTCCAGTAGTGCCTGGTTCAAAGCTATTCCGTGACTATTTTCAGTGGTGTTTCCCCACTCCGTCAGTCTAGCGTTATAATCGTCAACAATGATACACTTTCTGCTAGGCACGTCTGACATTTCTGGAAAAAATTAACTATCCATCATCAATTATGTGATCGACGTGTGCATACAGGCTATAAACCCTCCAATCTTGATTATTGATTGTCACTACAATCCCTATGTACTTCGACATCCATAATTTCACTTGTACTACTATTTATCCATGTGTGGTGTAGTTCTTGGTTCACGTACATAATCATATCAAGCTGTTTAGGTCCGAGGGATTACTTTATCACCTGTATCCTGGACATGTGTAATGACATTTTCTTTCAAGCGCATTCTGGATCACGAGAATATCAAAATCATAGACCATGTTATTGGAGAATGGCTTCACGCTGGCCAGACACTGCAGTATTTCCAATTTCCGTTGTGTACATTTGTAAAGACAAGTTCAACCGATCTTCTTCTACCTTTTCTCATCCCATACGTTCTCCTCCTTTCCTTCCTCTCTTGCCTCCCCTTCCTTTCCTTCTGCCTCCATTTTTCTTAAAGTTATCTATTGTAGACATCGACGACAGATCACGATCTCTGTAACTCCCCCGATGACTACGATTGTAATGTTTGTTATCAGAATGTTTCTTCACCTAGAGGAAGTTATGAAACTCATCGTCTCATACTAGTGTCTTCACTAACCTTCTCACATATCGGTCACGATCACAGTGTCCACAGACCAAGTGTGTCGTCCCAGTTGTGGCACGGAAGTACAAACAAGACAGTAATAATCGGTGACCCCTATCTAACTTGTCTAACTATACACCCTAACTTTGTTCCATTGTCACTTCCTACGCCGTTTTAATCACGATAATCCACAAAAATATAAAGGTTCATCAAAGCGAAATTATAACCATGTTGGCCTTTGCACGAGGAATGGCGTAACTTAAGGTACACATTCAGGCCTAATTTTTTTTTTAAAGTAAAAATAAATAAATAATCGAAACTGAGCAAGATGAAGGTCTATAGTCGAAAACAACACATATATTGTAACTCTGTGATCGCAGCAGGACAAAAAGCAAAAGGAATCCCACGTTATACAGCGTGGCCGAAACTAAGGTTTAATTATCTTTATGTCCTGGAGCGGTCACTGGGTCAAAACATTATATTTGTTCTTGTCCTAGTACGGTCATTGAGTCAGCACATATTTTATTTATGTCCTGTTGCCGTCACATAGTCATTACAAAAATATGTTTTTGTCGTCTTCGTGCGTTTGAAACTGAAAGAAAGCATTGTTTGATTTTCTAGTTTATTTTCTGCTGATCTTTTATGTGCTTGTTAGTCATGTGAACAACCCCATATGTCTTTTAATGCGTGTTTTAAAAGCTAAGCTGGCCCTATTCTTTCTTGCCCATGATCCAAACCATTAGAAATCAATACTGTCCATTGACTTTACAATTAGTCACACAGAGGGTCTCTGTGGCAAAGTGGTCAAGCCATTTGCCTCGTGTTCAGACAGTGTTCAGATGGTCGGTTCATGATGTCAATTTTTCCGGAGGTCCCTGAGTTTATCGCTGAAGCTACTGAGTTTGTGCTTTGTGCGATTCTCTAGTCAGTTGGGATACCCTTCTGCGGAGAGAGACATAGTTATATGGGGAAACCCGGGACGTTTAAGTCGAACCCTCGCCGTTAACCTTTAGTCACACAGATAAGGCACAGCTAGGGAGAAAGTAGTTGGTTTCAATGTAAATCACACATGTTACACTGGAACAGAAGGTTCAGGAAATCCTCGCTCACTGTTGGGAACAGCAAATTTTTAGAACAAATGTATCATGCCCCATGAGCCAGGTTGGCAGTCATCATGTAGTATGTCCTTTATAGAACGTCGCTTCTATCACAGTCTTTCCTTTGCCAAAACTCCAACCTCCGCCACAGTCATGCCCATGCATTCCTGGATATCTTGATGCCATCGTGTTCTTGGTTTACCCCTGCCTCTTTTGCCTGGCAACATACCTTCCATCAGTGTTATCTCAAGACCGTTGTGTGTCTTGACGTGACCAAAATATATACATTTTCTGGCCAAAAGGGAATTGATAAATCACTTCTCCTCTATGTTCAACTCTTGATATGTCTATATTTGTCTTTTTCTTTGTCCATGGTATTCTGGGGATCTTTCTGTAACAACGACTTGAAGAATTCGATTCTCTGTATAGAAGCTTAGGTAATCGTTCATGATTCGCAGCCATATGCTGCCATAGGAAAAACACAGGCTCTCAAGACTTTCACTTTTGTCGTTTTATTGGGGCTCTGCCATAATTGTTTAGACTGTTCAGTCTTTGCATTGTCATGTATGTGTTCTTCTGATTTATTTCTAGCAGTCGCCATTCTTGTCAATTCTGGAGCCCAGATATTCAAAATGCGTGACCTGATCTATTTCGTCACCACCCACTTTAAATTTATGTTGACATCGTGTTTTATCGGTGGTCATTATCTTTGTTTTGTTTGTGTTTATAAACAGGTTGTGATATTTGCTGTGTCTATTTACGACTGAAAGTAGCTGCTCTAGCCCTTCTCCACTTCTTGGTAGTATCACTGTGTCGTCTGCGCATCGTGACTCTGGAATCTCGTAACCGCCAATCGTAGATTTATAAAACAGTTCAATGTTCTCGTCTTCTCTAACATTTCTCATTATATATTCCGCATACATGTTGTACAGATAAGGTAGGTTGGCAGTGGAGTGTTCATTTCCTGTATTTGAAGTAGGATTAAATGAAACCGTTTTGCAATTGCTGAAGAATGGCGTCACCTAAGCAACGATTTCAATCTCTCTTCTTGGCTTGAAATAAAGCAAAGACGTTATAATTTGACTAATCTTCTTATAATTATGTTATAAATATTAGGGTAAGTCACTAAGTAGGTCACACAACTGATATGATAGATGAAATAAGTAGTTGATTGTTTCAAAAGATGTGATTAAGTGGCAGCAATATCTAGCTTTGTGATTACCGTGAGCAGCAGACGATGGGTGCAGCATACACGTGCGCAGCTGAGACACTGTATGACGTCGGTGCTCACAGTGCACAGCAAAATGAAACGCGATGTTGTGCATTTTGTTGTATTTTAGCGGAGAGAGTGGAGTGGGGAGAGAAGGGAAGGAAGGGGGGGCGGGGGGGGGTGGATTATGAAAATAATATTCATAAGGAATTTCTTCCTGTCTACGGTTAGAAGTCTTTGTCGCGTAAAGCGGTGCATAATTGGGTTGACACATTTTCTCAAAAACCCAAGTTGCTGATGAAGCCCGACCTGGTCGTTCTGTTCAGATTGCAATAGTAGCATCTGTAAGGCTGGGGGGGGGGGGGGTGTCATGTCAGCTGATATGCAAGTAATAATAGACAGTGTAGCAGCTGCAATAGTGTTCGCGTGGTTTAGCCTTCAATTGGTAAGTGTGCTGACTGTGGGTTTCTAGACAACTGACTGACAAACACAAAATGAACTACATAGACCTGTCCTTGCAGCATATCTGTCAGTATGCTGCTCAAGGATTGTTGCTACTGACGTAACATGGATGTCATGGCACGCTACCAACCTAAATCAACGCGTGCTTCAATGCTGTGGAAACATCCTTATTAACCTTCTGCCAAGAAATGCAAGGTCAAGCAGCGAATGTTGTCTTTACAGCGTTTTAGGATCATCGCAGAGAGCTTTTAACCAATTTCGAAAAGAACAATGCCAATATGAATGCTGAATCGCACTGTCAAGTTCAGTTGCTGCTTCGATGTGTAACTCAAAGAAAACATTCAGGTCTGCTGAGTACTGATTCCCCATTACAATGTCAGAGAACAAATTGTTAGTCTCGGGAAAAATAGACAGTCTAAGGTAGCAACTTCTTGAACACCCACCTAACATCCCTGACTTAGGCCCCAAGCGATGTCGACGCGTTTGCTGCACTAAACACTCAGTTTGGCTGGAAACGTTTCAGGATTGAAAGTGAAGTACAAATATGGCTGAGGTAGCGGACCATACTACGATACTGCAGGTTTTAGTTGAGTGATGAAGCGATGGGATAGGTGTATCAATGGGATAGGTGTGTCAGTTGAATAAGTGTATCAATGGGAAAGATGTATCAATGGGATAGGTGTATCAATATGATAGGAGTATCAATGGAATAAGTGTAACAATGGGATAGGAGTATTAATGGGATAGGTGTATCAATGGGATATGTGTATCAATGGGATAGGTGTATCAATGGCATATGTGTATAGATGGGATATGTTTATCAATGTTGGAGAAAATTATGTTTATAAATAAGGGACAATGTGCAGTATATTGGTTTCTTGTTAAAATAGCTATTTATTAAGTAGTTACTGACATATGTGTGTGTGTATATGTGTGTATTTGTGTATGTATGTATGTATGTATGTATGTATGTATGTATGTATGTATGTATGTATGTATGCATATATGTATGTATGTATGTATGTGTATGTATGTATGTATGTATGTATATATGTATGTATGTATGTGTGTATGTATGTATGTATGTATGCATGCATGCATGTATGTATGTATGTATGTATGTATGTATGCATGCATGTATGTATGTATGTGTGTATGTATGTATGTATATATTTATGTATGCATGTATGTGTGTATGTATATGTATCTGTTAATGTGTATGTATGTATGTGTGTATATGTGTATGTGTATGTATGTGTATATGTGTATGTGTGTATCTCTATATATGTGTGTATGTATATATGTATGTTTGTATGTATGTATGTATGTATACATGTGTGTATGTATGTGTGTATGTGTGGGTATATATTTATGAATGTATGTAATTATTCATGTATGCGTATATATGTATGTATTTTATATAGTACAGCCATGATACTATATTATAAATCATATGCTGATGTCGTAATGACAAATTAATAGACTTGATATTTGAACAAAAACATGTTATTGTCTCAAAGTGCACTAGTAAAACAAGATCAAGAAAACGATGGAGATCAATAAGTACAGTCAACTATATACGTGGAGACGTCAGAGAATGTGGTCTGAGTTTAGATATCAGTCTTGTAGCTTCTGCATGTGTTACAAATGACACAACTCCAGTGTTGCTTCGTTAATCATTTCTAGACATTTTCTAAATGTTCATAACAGATAGCGGTTTTGTTAGAAAACAGTACACGTTCAATCTCAGACGGTAGTTATTTCGCTTATATTGTGGCATATATACTGTAACAAGCACATAGAAATAATCAAGACACAGGAATGAATTGTTCAGCAGAGAATTGGTAAGCAGTTGACCCCAGGAAAAGTATAGTTCAGAGTCAACAGCACAGATAATGAATGTGCACTATGTTTTAAACTCATTTTTGGAGTTTGTTATTTCTAGATGTATTACTATTTTTTTTTAATTTTGCTTTTTTTTGTGTTAATTTTATGTTTCCGTTATGCTCCTATATGTGCTCATTGTTTGTTTGTAGACATATGCAACTTGTTTTCGTGTCTTTACCTCTGAAAACTGATGCCAAAGATAGCATAACTGTAATATCAATTACTTTTAGGTAAACACGTGTGTCAGTCTTCATTCCAAATGTTCTCTGTTATCCCCATTGCAATTCTCAAAATTTAAACGTAGCTATCTGTTTTAACTAAAGGTGTATACTCTCTGCAATTATAATAATGAACAGAGATGGGTTCGTTTAAATTACATAAAGCCAATTACTCCTTTGATAAATAAATGGGTCGCGCAGAAACTAAGTGATGACCTCTTGTTTTGAATTCCAAATATATGAATTTAGCGAAAATTACCTAAACGTGTCAGCAAAAAACGACGAGGTGGACATGACGGAATACAGGGGGCAGGGAAGGGGTAACTTTTGTACAAGAAAAGCAGAAGCCCAACTCAGTTCAGGAAGGAGTCAACAGAAACAGCAAGGACAACCTGTTTTGTTATAATTTCATTAAGGCCTATTGCACGATTCAAATATACACATATAAAATAATTTGGTTTGTAAGATTCATCAACAGAGATAAATAGTTACTAGATTCAACACTATCCAAACAGAAAACTCGAATTTATTATGCTATATCGAACATTATGGCACTAACAGATATAGGCAATAATAATTATATTATTTACATAACAAGTAACAAGACACAGTCTCTTGTACCTTAACATCTACACAAAGCTAGCTGTATCCGGTATTATATTTAAAAGAAACAACATGAAACATTATCCAGATCATGTTTATTGATCGTTTTCCAATATATATACCAGGTAGATGAAGTATTTCTCCCAAATTCTCAAGTTAACTAGTTCCAGCGGATTGTGAGTGAGTGCCTGCATTCTCCCCTTTCCACAATATGTTGTTCTTGATGAAGCGTGCCGCGTGACGGAGAATGTAAGCAGTATTAATGAGCTCAGCAAAGATGTTCATCATTATAATTGCATAAACACTCACATGCAAACATAGACAGAAAATAAATATACAAGGTTTGAAGTCTGCAGACACAGATGTCACACAGTACAAATAGCGACAGATTTAATCAAGTTCCTTTCTTATTTCTGTTTCTAATCGTTTAAAGTACCATTTACTCAGTCAAGAACTTTAACCGTTAAAACAAGTAATCGCAGAAAAAGTTCATACAAGTAAAGAAACCCATAGCATTACTGCCGTGGGGGTGTGAGGTGTTAGCGATCTTACATTTCAAATGCTCGGCTATATGAGGCCGTTAGCCATCTCCTCTCCCTCGCCGCTTTTACTTCCCGGACTGAACCGGTACCCATTTAAGGCTGGGTCGACCCGGAATCCATTGCCGTCTGAAAAAAACATTACCGCCTCAACTGTGGGAATGAACTCATGACCACTCACATGCGAAGCCAGCGTGCTAACCACTGCGCTACGCGACTCCACATACAAGTGTAGAGTGGCATTATACAAAATGTTAGAATGTTAGCTTCACTAATGGACAAGAACACACAATTGTTAGTATGTCAGCTTCACTAATGGACAAGTACAAACATTTGTTAGTATGACAGCTTCACTAATGGACAAGTATAAACATTTGTTAGTATGACAGCTTCACTATTGGCCAAGAACAAACAATTGTTAGTATGTCAGCTTCACTAATGGACAAGTACAAACATTTGTTAGTATGACAGCTTCACTAATGGACAAGTACAAACATTTGTTAGTATGACAGCTTCACTAATGGACAAGTACAAACATTTGTTAGTATGACAGCTTCACTAATGGACAAGAACAAACAATTGTTAGTATGTCAGCTTCACTAATGGACAAGAACAAACATTTGTTAGTATGACAGCTTCAATAATGGACAAGAACAAATAATTGTTAGAATGTCAGCTTCAGTAATCAACAAGAACAAACAATTGACCTTGCCGGACGAAGTTGAAAGACGCAAAATCAACTAAAAATAATGACGATAACTAACAGACTGTTTATGTTTAAGGACGTTAAACTTTTATATTCTGAAAACGTTCTGATTGTTGCTGTCCTTATTAACATACTGTATCGGAACGATTTCGTTGGCAAAATGCCAAATTGAATGTTGCAGTATCATCGTTTGTCAGCGCCTATGAGCTGGCTTTCATGTAACCACTGCACAATGCACATGCTTCTAAACAGTTCTGAGTATTAGGCCTCATGAATCTTAAATTAAACAGTTACATCTAATATTATTTTTTAATTTTGCTTTCCTTATTACTTTCATGTTTTTGTTATGCTCCTGTATTGGCTCATAGTCTGTTTGTAGACGTGTGCAACTTGTTTGCGTGTCCTTACTTCTTTACTACAGCGGTAAACATCATATTTTTTGTTTAAACTGAACTGATCAAATAATAAATTTCAAACTAAAGTTCAGTCAGTGTAACGAAATAAATACGTCAGAATTACCATTAGGATCACTAAATAAACTATCGTGTTCCGCGTCGGGATCTGGGATCTCGTAATTTAAATGTATAAGGAATAGACTTCGATTGCTCCTACAGAAGCCGCACAATGTGCAGTCCGGGATTGTATTTCTCCCAGAATAGAAAACAAACTTAGAGCACCTTGACAGTAATATCCTAACCGCTTAGCGCATAGTTCTTCATAAGAACACTATATGAACAAATGTACAAATTCAGCAACATCTGTTTTATAGACTATTAAAAAATTACACTATATTTTTCAAAGGTTCATTTTCAATACGCCCAAACAATTTTAAAAGCAAAACAACTGCAGGAAAACGTCTAGACAAAAGTGATGCAGGAAAACGTCTAGACAAAAGTGATGCAGGAAAACGTATGTAGACAAAACAACTGCATTCATCTTCCTCTTCATCAATCAACTGACGCTATGCTTCTAGTCCTGTGAGGTTCATGCATTGTCGCTCCCCCGGCCAAAGCTGCCTCTATTTGGTCTGCATGCGTAAGGCATTCTTGCAGAATATGTTTTGGTGTTTGCTTGGCTGCTCCACATTCCAACGTGGCAGTGTCTCTGAGACAGTTTCTGTGGAGATGGGCCTTGAATCTACAATGTCCCGTTCTGAATCTAAAGATTTTTTGTCTGCCCATTTCGGCCAAGTTTGTCTATGTTGTCATTTTCTGGTTTATATTCTTTGTGCTGTTTTCCCGATTCTGTCCTCATTGATCGTTTGATGAGTGTATTTGTTTAATTATAGCTTTGTGGATTGATAGTCTGCGTGCCTCCACTTCCGGCTTTTGCGAGCTCATCTGCTTTCTCGTATCCAGGGACCCCACAGGGAGGGGGGGGGGGGCGCAATCGACTATACGACTATATGTGTTTTTTGAGACAGCATTCCTAAGTTGAATTTCTTCATTTGAGAATCCATCTTGTTTGACGCTTGAGATGGCTTTGAGTACACTCATAGACTCTGTTAGAATGACCGTTTTCCTTGTAGTTATAAAATTTTGGCTAATAAGAATCTGAGTTGCATACAACTGCATTAAAACGATTAGACTAAACAAATGCAGGAAAACGTCTAGACAAACAAACTGAAGGAAAACATCTATATAAAACAACTGCAGGTAAACGTCTGGACAAAACAAGTGCAGAAAAACGTCTAGATAAAAATAATGCAGTAAAACGTCTAGACAAAAAGGATGCAGTAAAACGTCTAGACAAAAATGATGCAGTAAAACGTCTAGACAAAAATGATGCAGTAAAACGTCTAGACAAAAGTGATGTAGAAAAATGTATAGACAAAAATAATGCAGTGAAACGTCTACACAAAAGTGATTCAGGAAAACGTCTAGATAAAAGTGATGCAGTAAAACGTCTAGACACAAGTGATGCAGGAAAACGTCTAGACAAAAGTGATGCAGTAAAACGTCAGGAAACAAATGATGCAGGAAAGTGCACCAGATTGTGACATGTTTCGACATGAAGTATGTAGTCGATGGTAATGTTTCGAAATAAAATGTTTGATAGTAAGCAAATATTAGAACGATCTAAAGAAGTTATCACTGATATCAAAAATATGTGTTAAGCACGTAAATTAATACAAATAAATGTTCCGTAAAACGTCTAGACGTCTAGAGAAAAGTGGAGACCTTTTGTTAAGTGCATAACTGACAATTTTTTAATTCAACATGTAGAAGCAGCCACCAGAGGCAAAAACATACTCGACCTAGTTTTTACCACAGAGGAAAATATGATTGAAAACGTTACCGTTGGGGAACTGTTTGGCTCAAGTGACCATCAAATCATCCGTTGGGATCTTATTGCAGGAAAAGAAGTAAACATAAACACGCGAACATACGACTACTCTAAGGCAGATGTTAAGAGGATGAAAGGGGCAGCGAACCACATAATCTATAAAGATATTGTCGTAGGAACAGATGTTGAACAGGAGTGGGAAAGTTTTAAAACAGTTCTAGAAACGCTAAAAGAGGAATGTGTTCCATGTAGGGAGGTAAACCCCAAGCGTAAAAAGTGGATAATTAGATTTATAGTGAAATGTAGAAAAGCAAAAAATAAAGCATGTAAAAAATATATAGAGGCAGATAAATCAAAAGAAACATATGTAAAATATTTGGACAAGCAGAACATATCTTAGAAAGCGAATAAAACAGCAAAAATAGACTTTGAAAAAAAACTTGCTCAGAGGATCAAGACTGACAGTAAAAGCTTCTTCTCTTATGTTAGAAATAAACAAAGAACGAAAGACAAAGTAGGCCCTCTCATAGACAGTACAGGGAAAATAATAAGTGAGAATAGGGAGGCAGCTAATCTGCTCAATCAGTACTTTTGCACAGTCTTCACAAAGGAGGACTGCTCCGAAATCCCAGAGCCTATAGATATTTTTCAAAGCGACATGGATATAGCAGGATTAAGATCAATCTGTATTACAGAGGAAATGGTTTTTAAAAAATTGGAGGGGTTGAAAGTGAATAAATGTCCAGGTCAAGATGGTATTCATCCAAAATTGCAGTATGAAATTAGAGACAAACTAGCAAAACCATTGGCTATATTATGTTCTCAATCACTTACAAAAGGGATTGTTCCACGAGATTGGAAAGATGCAGGAGTGATCCCTTTATTCAAAAAAGGCAAAAAAAATCAGATCCAGCAAATTATAGACCGGTGAGTTTAACGAGCATAGTCTGTAAATTGTTAAAGTCAATAATCAAAGAAAACATTGTAATGCATTTAGAAAAATGTAATCTAATTAGAAATAGTCACCATGGGTTTACTAGAGGGAGATCATGCTTAACAAATCTATTAGAATTCATGGAGGAGGTTACTAAAATCATAGATAAAGGGGAGCCATTGGATGTTATTTATCTAGACTTTGCAAAGGCCTTTGATAGAGTACCTCATCAAAGATTGTTTCGAAAGTTAAAATCACATGGAATAGGTGGCGAAGTTGCCAAATGGATTGAAAATTGGTTAACGGGAAGAAGGCAGAGGGTGGGCATAAATAAGGAGTACTCTGAGTGGAGAGAAGTGAAAAGTGGTGTGCCACAGGGCTCGGTTTTATGACCAATTTTGTTCTTGATATATTTAAATGATTTGGACATTGATATGAGATCCATGATTGCAAAATTTTGCTGATGACACAAAACTATGCAGTAGTGTATCATCTAAAGCGGAAGTGAATATATTGATGTCGGATTTAGATAAAATTCGAGAATGGTCTGTAAGCTGGCAAATGGAGTTTAATGTAGATAAATGTACAGTCATCCACATGGGTAGATCCAATATGGAACATAATTACAGAATGGGAGAAAACAATATTAGAGAGATAGATAAGGAAAGGGACCTAGGGGTTATAATAGATCATACAGGAAAGGTGAGTGAGCAAGTTAAGGTAGCAGTGAAAAGGGCAAATGCAATGTCAGGTATGATAAAAAGAAATATTAAACATAGGAGCAAGGAAGTGATCGTCAAACTGTATTAAGCTTTAGTTAGACCTAGATTGGAGTACTGTGTGCAGGTGTGGAGTCCTTATCATAGAGGGGACATAAACATGCTAGAAAGAATACAAAAAAAGAGCGACAAAGATGATAGTTGGATTCCAGAATTACAGTTATGAGGAACGACTCAGAAAAACCGGCCTACAGTGTCTCGAAGAGAGATGAATTCGTGGTGACTTAATACAGGTTTATAAGATGATCAGAGGAATAGATAAATTAGACTATAACAAGTTTTTTAAAACACAGCCACCTACAATAACACGAGGGCATAGCTACAAGCTGACTAAAGAGAGGTCCAGGTTAGATATTAGGAAATATTTTTTTAGTCAGAGAGTGGTGTCTGCTTGGAATGCATTGGCAGGGGAGGTAGTGGAGGCAGGGACAGTTAATGCATTTAAGAATAAACTGGATGCGCATAGCTTTCAGAGCAAGGTGATGTAAATGTAACTGGTTGTATACAGACTCTGCAGGGTCTTCTAAACCAGTATAAAGACGTTAAGTGAAGTTAAAATAAAAAAATATCAATGTAATGCACAGCGTCGATCCTTGCATCATAATTCTATAGCAAAAATACATGTTGCGAAGCAGGATGTAGTTTGTTTTTCTGTGTTTGTTTCAAATAATCGACGCCACCGCACTCCGGGCATACCCATAGGTGCTCAGCCTCTACCAGCAAATGGCGTAGGGTATAGATGCTGATGGTCTCCGTAGGTCGTTGGTTGTACACCCTCTTGCTCCGTCCTCTCATGCGTCCTACTCCGCTAAAACTTCGTTTGATGTGGAAACTTTGCAGCCTGTGGATTACTACTTCTTCTATTGAAGTTTCCTCATCTAGCAGGCGTTCATTGATTGATTTCAAAATGTCATTCCGATCCATCACTAATGTGCCCATCATGAATGCTTGTGAAGCCAGAATGTCACCTCTTTTGTTACCTTGAACCCCATCTTGACCAGGACATTAGATCCATCTCAACAGTTGGAGGTTTGAGAACTCAGCAGCTATTATTCATTGGTACCTAAGCCATCCCTTCTGTACCTTCTGAAGTACGGCTTGAGCGTCTGTCACGATGACTGCCCTTTTTAAAGAAGTCTCAGATATCCATCTCAGCGCTGAGATTACTGGTTCCATCTCTATTCTCAAACTGGAGGTTGTTAACATGTATGCCCTACTGCCCTCACAAAGACCTGTCCTCTCACTCTAGCCGAGATACCCCAGCCTGATGTCCCACTGCGCAGCACTTGTCCTTCGGTGTATATGACGGCATCACTCTCTTGCATGGTTTAAGTTATCAGCTGATGCACCTCGTGCTCTGCTCTCCCGCTGCTTCATTCTCTGCATGCCTTGCCTAAGGTTATGATGACTCTCTGGTATCATGGAGTCATCGCGGGAGCTACGGCGATCGTGCTCTGACGTCGATGACTCTAGCAAATAGCGCCAATGAACGTGGATGCGGGAGGAGAGGAAGGGGAGACAACAGGAGAGACAGAAATAAAAGAGCCGGAAAGAAAAAATGTCGAAGAAAGTCACTTAGACTTGGGTTACAAAATGTCCGTATAATCTACTGGAATTGCCGCAGCGCCACCCAACGCGAAGTCTTTCTCCAAAAATTGATGTTCGATTTCGACATCTGCATGATCCAGGAGACCTTCTTGAAGGAGAATGTTGCCATCAAGTGTCCTGGATATAAGTGCTACAGTAATCCATGCGGACCCTGCATGAGGGGACTGGCGATGCACATGAAGCAAGAACCTCCCCATACATGGATAGATACTAGCACCTGTAAAATCGAGGATATCGAGCTACAAGGGATTGTAGTGACAATCAACCACCAAGATGGAGAATCTATAATGTATACGCTCACGTAGATCACCTCTTCAAGGACGTAAAGTTGGAGTTTCTGTCAGACTTATCAGAGTCGCAGAGTAAAAAGTGCCTCATTGCATGTAACTTTAATGCTAGGTAAAAGGAGTGGGGAATTGTCACTGGAAATAGGCAAGGGGTCGCCTTGAGCCAGGCATTAGTTCACACAAGCTTCACTGTCGTGAATGGCGGGCGTCCAACTAGACTAGCACTATGAACATGATAATGTAGTGAACAAGCTGCGCCAGACGATCGGACGAAGGACCATTCGATCCCGATTTGTCCAACTACCATGGAATCAAGTGCTTGATACAGCCTGAAGAGAAAAGGAGGTCGAAACAAAGAATTGGCGTAAAGCCAGAAAAAAATATGGTACTGGAGTCGATGCGTTGAATAAGAGGAAGGAAGCAAAAAGCAAAGCAACCAATTCCTTTAAAGCGTTAGCTAGGGAGTCCAAAATCGAGCAATTGGATGAGTTCATTACAGGTGTGGGTAATGATAATACCCTCCAGACGTTTTAGCACATGCATCAGATGAATGGAAAGACTACAAGCCAGCTTATTCCCAACATTCAAGACTGGAATTTCCCTGAAGACAGACGAAGAGAAGAGTCCGCGTTTTTTTAGTCAGTATGTTGCCCAGACTGACGAAGGTGACAGAGATGCATGTCAGGAAATTCGGAAATGAATTTCAGACGCAGTCATCATTGAAGAGGCTGATGTAGACCTTATCACCGACCGGAAGTCGCAAATAGCCTACGTACCAGCAAAAACACTTCCCCAGGTCCTGATGGAGTACAACATTGCCACATCAAGCGATTGGATGAGACAGAGATAGGAAATATGGTGAAGGAGTTCAATCACATTATAGAGGTCATCTGTGCCTGAGGACTGACTTCATAGCTATATGTGCTCACTGTCTAAACCTGGTAAGGACTCCACGCTTCTCAGCAGCTATCGAATACTCACCCTACAGAATGTATATGTTAAATTGCTCGGCATGATCAAGTGTATTGTGAATAATTGCAGGAATTCGTTAACGTCAATAAGGCTAATATGTTTAGTATTTCTTTGTCGCATAATTGTATTTTTCGTTGTGATCTCCGTCATGTTTATGTGCGACATCCTTTGGTCAGAGTTTCTATATTCTATATTTTCAGCTGTGAAGAAATAAATCAATTGTAGCTGCATTATGTATCTTTTGTTTTTACCCTAGTGGGTCTCTGAGCCATTTCCTATAAATGTTTTTGTCCTTGTGGGTCTTTGAACTGAGTCCAAATATTTTTTTCCTGATAGTCACTGAACCATTTCCTATATATGTTTGTCCTGGTGGGTCACTGAACCATTTTCTATATATTTTTGGCCTGGTGGTTCACTGAACCATTTCATATATGTTTTGCCCTGGTGGGTGTCTGAGTCATTTCCTAAATGTGTGTGTCCTGTGGGGTCACTGAGCCATTTTCTATATGTTAGTATGTTTGTTTACCTGTTATTGTACACGTTATAAATGAGAGTGTATGAAACATATGGGATGTTTAACATGTGGTTTTATTGTTTTGAGCATTTCCATACTTTCATCATGTTTACATCGATTCTTTGACCAGCATAATTATCATCCGTGTTATTCATTATATGTGGCAGTCAAGCTAGTTGCATACTTCTTAACTGTCTCTAAGAGAAAGTTACAATAGGTCCAAATTGTTTACTTAAAAAAAACTATAGGGTGTACAAACTTGAAAACTATTTATTATTGCATTTACACTGTCCCTTATTTCTCAACATAATTTCCACCAATGTTGATACTCTTATCACATCTCTTTATTGTTGAACCAAAACCTGCAGTATAGAAGTCTTTGGTCTACTGTTTCAGTCACATTTGCACCTCATCGTCTTCCGTAAAATGTCTCCTGCAAAGGTGGGATCGCACATTATGCTGTAGGCCAAACCACGCGAACACCTTATTGCAATTCCCATAATGTTTATTGTTAGTCGCATGTCACTTCAAATCATCTTACTCATATGCCGCTTAGGATCTTCTGCTGCATTGTGAACAGGACGACCATGACGGACTTCATCAGCAATTTGTTAGCATTCTTGAGAAAATGCATTGACTCAGTTATGGATAACTTTACTCAACAAACACTGCTCACCGTAAGCAAAAACGCATTTCCTAATGAATAACTGCGGCATAAAGTTCAGCTACCGCCCCCTTCCCCTATTCCCTTCCTGTCCTCCCACCGGACCCCCATCCTCCGGAATCCACCCCCCACCCACCTCCCAAAAAAGACACATAAATCACGCCGTTGTTAACTCTGTACACTGTGAGTATGAACTAATTGTATAGCTCAGGTTCGCACGTGAATATGACACCTAGCGTACACAGTAATTATATAGCTGATTGTTACTGCCACCTAATGACACATGTACAAACTACCAACTACTCGTACATTGTTTTCAGCTAATCTATAGCAGTGCGATCTACTTACTGACTTATGATCGCATAGTAAATAATAATATAAGGGCTAGATTGCAGCCTGAAGTAAAATAAAGAGTACAATAACATGGGCAAATATGGCTCAGATACTTTGACTGAATATGCGCGAAACCTACATTACGATTGAAAGGTTTTCGTCACAGACAAAGCATAACACGCATAAAAGCACTTAATGCATTATGAAAGTAACGATGAACACATAAGGATACCTAGCCTTGTGCTAGGACCAGTTTAAATGTATGTCTCTACGTCTCAGAAATGACGTCTGAAACATCTTCCGCCAGCCAGTTCTCGTGGCACAGAAAAGTTATTTTAAAATTATTATTGTTATAATGATTTCATATTAAAATTATTCATCGTTGTCGACAAAGACTGTCAAAATCACTCCTTGTCGCACTACTCCCTTTGAGCCTAGGGGTGCGCTGGTGACTGATCAACGATAATACTGGCATTCCCAATGCTCTAGACCTTCGGATCGCTCGTCTTTCCTGAACTGTCTGCACACGAAGTTCCTTACTGATTGCAACACCCTTTTTGATTTCACGCTGACCAAAAGGTGGACACAATCTAGAAACCTCGGTGGCGGGACTCGGAAAAACAAGGAGTTTAACACGGGCAGGCAGGGAAAACCTCACACAAACATTGGTCTTAATGCACTCTTCGCGGCTCTCAGCCCAAGCAGCGGAGTACTCGGCTACACCTGGGGAGTATGTAAGGATTTCGGTTGACACGCTGCGCATGAACACAGCCTCAGCAGTTGGACATGGTAGTGGTCGATCGACACAACGTGCCTTTTATGCCTACGCAAACATTATTATTATTTCTAGAGAACGATTTTGAGCCACGTTTTCCTAGGTGGTAACGTCTATTTGACATCACTTATAAGACTTTCAAATGTCCTTGTCCATATTTTATGGACGTCTTCCTTAACTTATCTGGCCATACAGAAGAGTGTTGGGGAATTTTCGTTTGACATTCGAGAAATGTGGCAAGCCAATTTCAATTGAACTTTCTGCTAACGAGCATGAATGCCATGTATGCTAGCGTAGGATATAGTCCTGCCAGCAAAAATACAGTATGTGTCTCATACAAGTCATGGGGAATAGATTTAACTTCCTGGCGTCTGCAACTCAGACAACCTAGCTTTAACACGCGAATAGCAGAAAGAAAGAACGGCAGAACATCAACTTAGTCGTTATGCTGATTCCTCAATGTTTCCACACTGTTGGCGCATTGGACCAAACACTGTTAAGCTGTGCTTTGCTATTAGCCTATTCATCGGCAATAATCACTGATCCCGAAGCGTGTTTCCGAGGTAGATTAACCAAGTATACCACGGCTTTTATTTTCAACCCTCTATCCCCCCCCCCCCTTCCCACACCCTTCCCCCACAACACCCACTGTAACCGCTTGCTGTTTATATGTTTTTACCTGGGCTAATTAGTACATGAACTCAGAAACTGGCAAACTAGAGTTCCCATATCGTATCGTACAACACATTGATTTTTTTAAGGAAACAGTAAAATGGTTCCTATGTTAGACCCGAAAGAATATCAATGTCATTATTTTTTTTTAATGTCAAAGTCTTGGAAAAGAATTAACTAGACGGATATATATATGTATATATATGTATATGTGTGTGTGTGTGTGTGTGTGCATGTGTGTGCGTGCGCGTGCCCGTGCGCGTGTGTGTGCGTGCGTGCGTGTGTGTGTGTGTGTGTGTGTGTGTGTATATATATAAATAGGACAGTGACATTAAACAGACACCAGGCAATGAAGGGGAAACAAGTAGAGTTATTTCTGGACCTAATAGCCGCCGTAAGTGCTTGTCCCATCGCAGCGGAGTATTAAGCTGCTCGAGCCTAGCCCGCTAATCAGGAAACCCTTCTTGTCTTTCTACTACGAGCTTATACCAGAGCTCGGACCTGCACATGGGTATCTGCCCGAGTAGAAGTACGGGTCGATTGAGAACTAAGAATTAAGAAGAATAACAGCCACTTGATGAGAGATACAGAGAAGGCCCGGAACTTGCAAGAAGAAAAGATCTACGGCATGACGTGTAGAAACACTCGGTGCGTTTATTGAGAGAGATGTAATAGTTTTGGTACTATGTGGTACTATGTGGTATTATGTGGTACTATGTGGTATTATGTGGTACTATGTGGTATTATGTGGTACTATGTGGTATTATGTGGTACTATGTGGTACTATGTGATATTATGTGGTACTATGTGGTACTATGTGCTACTATGTGGTACTATGTATTAAGTCTTTCCCGTCACCACTGACAGTTGCAGAATTCTTGCATTTAATTGTTTGTCCAGATTCAGAACACTAAGAAGTATTCAATTGAATTTTAAATTCATGTTTTGCAAATAAAAGTACTGAATTTAAATTATATATAATATATATTTATTAGTGACATTTTATGGAAGCATTTTTAAATTGCTGAATTTTAAGGTTTGCTGTTATTTTTCCTTCTGAAATAAAAAAAAATCGTAAATTGAATTATACATATATTTTCAGACAGTTCGTGTCAATAACCTCTCGTACGATTGTGAGTATTCTAGAGGTCAACGATGCCCAGCTGGAAGACAGTGGGGTGTACGTGTGTCGCACGTCCAACTTGCAGATTGAGAGCATGCGGGTCACAGTACTCAATGGTGAGTATTTCCATCTAATCACTGACTATAATTGGGGAGCTTACTCAATGTGAATATCATTTTTGCTGGAATCGGAACGACTTTTGAAAATATGACATTAGACGGGAACCGTGTGGTTTACTTATTTTACAAACTCTGATTGAATTATGAGACGTTCTTATTTTTAAACTGACATTTATGGTAATCTTTAAACGTTAATGTGCGATAACTTAGTGTGTGAAACAGATTGTTTATTGAATAACACACTATTTTTTGTATACTATAAATAGCTGAAAATTATGATGTTTGTGTGAGAATTGTATCACCTTCCTTAGAACAGCTAGTTTCAAATGTGATTCAATTTTAGTTTAATTACTCCTGTGATTAAACTTCTTGTACGCATACACATCAAATCGTATGTCTCGGTCAAGTGGTTTTCTCTTTCATTTTAGTGAGCTTGAGTCTTATGAATACAATATGATGTATCTATAGTTCAGTCTTACGGTGTAATGTCTCATCCGAGTGCCATAAATATATTTCTTGTTTTATAATGGTAATACGTTAGTATGAGTAATTTGGAGCAAGCAGTTAACAGGCGGCGACATCAATGGAAAACTGTCGCCCCACGACTATGGCTTGCCAATCCTGAGCTCACCGTACAACAGTTGTTGAGAAAGCTCAGAGTGAATATCGACTTGTCTGGTAAAGAAACTACCAAGGTAGGTAAAGCTATCAACTGCTTGCAGATGTTGGTAATATACAGTGGTGTTTAGTTCTTGGTAGGGCTTCCCAGCTGCAGTCAAAAACACTACATCCGTTTCCTTGTTGTAGACCATGAGACCAAAGTTAGTGCAGACAGTTGAAAATCCATCCATGGTGGTCTGTGCTGTACGCTTTGGCAGCCTGTTAATCGCGTGTTTGTATTTTATGTTAGTCCTTCGGGTATATGAACATATGTGTGTAACTGTCATCATACGGGTTTAACTACAGATATCAAAATATCGGTATTCAATCAGACACATCAGTATTGGATGCCAGGTATCCAATCGCTAACTCTTTGTTCTGTATATATATCTAGTCAGGCCTTATGATGTAGCTGTCCTGTGTCTTTCCTGGTTTATCTCTCGGTTTCACATTTGACTATTGGTAGTAAGGTTGTGGGTGGTTTCCTTCTTGTGACTTGCTAGACAGGGGGATGGTGCAGCTCTGGACTTCTCCCTGTTGACATTTAGCTTACCCAGCTGTATAGTACCTAGACTCTGTCCTTGGCGGTGCTAGTAACCGTTAAGCTGTCACTGTGTGAGATCTAGCTACAAGGCGACTACCACCATCATCTCTATGAGGTACGCTGTCTACACCATTAAGACTAAATATCTCTAGCTGTGAAATGGATGCATCACATTTGAACCAAGAGCCCTTTCCCAACTCATAGATCTCACAACTTCCAAATCTCTCAAATTGTATCTAAATATTTCGCGCCTTCTCTATCTGACACTGTCTCAATAACTCTCTTTTATATATTTCTCTCTTTCTTTAGATTACAATAATGGAACATTCGGACAGATTACAAGATATACATCACGTGACGTTTCCACTCCAGTTAATCGTCATTCCTTCACTACCCGTTTACTTCGAACCTTTTCTTGCATTATAGCCTTTAATCAAGTTTTATGTCTTGAGATATCTCTTAAGCGTTGTGCACGTTTTAATATATCTCATTATTCCGTTCATAAAACATAGTTGTGCTTGCCGTACCATCTTTGTTTTTCTAACCTTTCCTGAACTCCCACAAAAAGTCTTTGAATTTTTTGTTTGGTTCTAGTGGGCTATCTAGTAATATAGGGCACCATATATATTTTAGGTCAAATATAGAAAATGGAATTGTTATATAAAATTATATGAGAGAATGAAAATGATTGCTAATGCTAGACTTAGTTATTGATTGCTTACAGTGGCCATTGTTCATGTTAGTTATTGGATTCTGCTGACTATCTCATATATAGATATTGGATATGACGGCTTTTATTTGTTATTATAGCTTTTTATTATGGTAATAATACTAGTCGCCCATTTCAAGCGAAGGTGACTTATTGATTATGTTAATTGCCTATTATGATATCTACTGATAAAAGTGGCTATTGATACGACGACTATTGATCTCTGATATCACTGATCACGTTGACTATTAATCCCGATAACTTCTAGTCACAATGAATATTAATCATGAAGACTATTAATCACTATGATTCTTAATCATGATGATATTAATTTATGATTATTATTCACGATGACTATTGATAAATTTAACGGCTGCAGGTAATCATTATTTATCACGCTCACTATTAAAAGACTTGACTAACAATCACGATGAGAATTTGCCACATGACTATTGATGTATTTGACATTAACCACGATGACTATTGATGTATTTGACATTAACCACGATGACTATTGATTAATTTTACTATTAGTCACGATGAATATTCATAAATTTGACTATTAATCACAATGACTATTAATCACCATGGTTATTTAGCACGATAACCACTGACATATTTTACTATTATTTGCCATGACTATTAATCACAATAATTATTTACAACGATGACTATTGATAGATTTGACTATTAATCAGAACTATATCTTTAGACCATCATTAATACAGTTATTCTAGTCCGTGATATAATGATGTTTAGGTCAATCGTTACTCTGGCAGTTCTTGTTACTATTATGGACAAGTCGACATATATCAATGCTGGCTTTAACGGCACTGCCGCTGACACTGTTGTTGAGGTTATTATCGAGCTCTTCACTGTTTTCACAGTTTACTTTATTCTTTCACGTGATCATGTGGTCGTCTTGTATGGTAGTATATTCTTGTTGTCCTTATAGTTGTTGATTGTAGTGTTATTGTTAATATTACTGTTGTTACAGTTTTATTTACTAATATTACTGCTCCTATCATTGTGAGTAGTTTATGTTGTTACAATTATTGTTACCTTACTTTATTCTGTGTGATGTCAACGCTGTTCTTGTTTGGTTGGTTAAATAATCCTCCTTACACATTAATATGATTAGAAGTTATCATTGCTGGCGTTGGTGTTTTTGCATCATTGTTGATATCACTGCCGTTATAATCCTTTATGCTATATTTACTGCCGCTATTGCTCATCTAAAAGATAGTTCCACTGGTGCTATTATTGTTGACTTTACCGCTGCAAGCATTGATAATTCTGTAACGTCAACATAGTCTGCAATTGTATGTTTGTAATATGTGATTTAACATAGTGTAGCAATCAGATACATTTATATATAACCTGCCTGTCACTTTAGCAAACAGCCAAAAAAGCCATATATTTGGCAAGCCAGTTTCTGAGATTGTAAGGAATTGCTACTGCCGCTATCATAATCTTGTACACACAAAAACAAAGTGATATCAATCTCTCAAATATTTCAGCTAAGGCAATACTATTTTAAACATATATCGTACACTAGAGAGATATCTACTGCGAATACAGGCAGGGGATACAGGGAGAAGAAGCTGTGCTGTTCTGACATTATTTTTGGCAGACACTTACAGGCTTATGTTGAATGTGTAATTACTTTACTGTTCCCGTCTACTTGTGTTTATTAGCGCCGTGGGGAGAAGATGTTTTCTCTCTACGGTGAAATGTGTTGCATCACTCGTTGTATGTGGTGATGTAGGATTTTGGTTATATCATCTATCAATCTGCCATCTGGTCTTCGTCCTAGTCGGCAATAATCTATGTAGGGGGTATACGTGCAGTGGTAGTTGATTTTATATTGGTTCGTGTTTTCGTCTACCTAGTCCTTGATAAAGGCATATATATGTCAAGGCGTCTGTTTACTTAGTTGTGATTTTGATTGATTGGCATCATGCCAGTCTCGAGAGAAAATGAACTTCACACTAGAGAGCGGACAGTCAGTTGTGCCTTAACTTTCGCCGCAAACGTTTGTAGTCTGCATCTTGACGCATCCTGTCTTACCCTGCCTGCAGACCAACACACAGAGCCTGCCTCCAGCCGGGTCTGTCTTTGGCAAGTTCCTCCCAGTTGCAGGTTTTCATATCCAACGCCTTCAGGTCACGCTTGCAAACATCTCTGTAGCGGATGAAGAGTTTTATCTTTTTTACGCTTGCCCATGGTTATCTCTCCGTAAAGGATATCTTTTGATATTCGCCAATCCTCCATTTTGCACACGTGACCAAGCCACCTCAAGAGGCCCTGTAGTATGATCGTAAGTTTAGATGAAATAACTACGCTTGAATTGGAAACTAACAGTTGTGCAGATATTATAAAAACAATATCGATACTTTGTTATGGTTTCCATGGATTTCCATCGGGGCGACTAGTCCTGGTCGGGAAAGTCCAAATATTTTAATTTTTTCAAAAAATGTCACATTCATCTTCTTGTATCTCAGAAACTAACAAACACACAACAAAAAACAATAACATCAACAACTTCTTTATTAATTTATGTCTCTACACACAAGAAAATCATATTTATTGACAAACAAACAGAACAGTTACAATTTTTGAAAGTAGCAAAATTGAAAATTGCGAAAAATTTTCAAAAAGTTTTGAAAGCGTGGTGAATGCTAAGCTGACATTGTTACTCAGTTACACATCCAATATCAGACAGATTTGAATCTTTCTTGTATATCAGTCTTCACTGATATGAGTTGTACTGTAAACTTCATGTACTTAATGCAATATGATATAAATGAATATGAGGTGTATGTGGACTTCATGTATAGGATGTAATATGGGATTAACAACTATGAGTTTTACTGTGGACTTCGTGGATGGAATGTAATATGGGAATAATGATTATGAGTTAAACTGTGGACTTTATGTATGGAATGTGATATGGGATTAATGATTATGGGTGTTTCCGTGGACTTCATGTATGGAATGTAATATCTTCTTCTTCTTCTTCTTACGCTGTCAGACGTCAACCTTTATTTTTTCGAAAAAAGCAGCGGGCATCCTGAGGCTGTCGACACTGCCATAGAGCTTTATAGTGTTGCCACTGGTGATGGCCACATCTGCTTTCTCTGATCCTCGTATATCGGGCAGTTTTACAGCAAATGCTCAGCGGTCATTTTCCCTGTACCACACGAGCATTCGTCAGTGCCACCTTTCTTCAATTTGTTGAATAAGTGGGACCTCAGTCTATTGTTGCCAATGCGAAGTCTGAAGACCACGACCCGCTCTCTTCTGTTCAACTGGTAATAGGCATAGTTTTTTGTGTAGAATGTAAAATGAGATTAATGATTATAAGTTTTAATGTGGATTTCATGGATGGAATGTAATATAGGATTAATGATTATGAGTTTGTCTGTGGACTTTATGTATTGAATGTAATATGGGATTAATGATCATCATGTTACATGTCCTATCAGAGCGTTGCTCCTATCACAGCCGGTCTGAAAGAAACTCGATTTCTTGCAAATTGTCCAGCCTGTTTCAGCGTCATGCGCAAGCATTCCTTGACATCTTGGTACCATAGCGGTCTTGGTCTACCTCTGCCTCTCTAGCCCGACATCATACTACCTTTCTTTACCGTTTTCTCGAGAGCGTTGTGGCTATTGGTGTGCTTAACGTATTTCAACTTTCTGTTCATGATGGAATTTATGAACCAGTTCTCTTGTATGCCCAACTCTTGTCGAATTGTATGTATTCTTCCTGTTTCGATCCATGGTATTTTGATGACTTTTCTATAGCATTTTGACTCGAAGGACGCGATTCTCTTCTTGATATTTTAGTAAATATCCATGTTTCGCAGCCCCATGTTGCCATGGGAAAACACAGGTTTCCAAAATGTTAACTTTTGTGGGATTGCTGGTATTCTGCCATAGTTTCCTCAGGTTATGCAGCCTCTGCATTAGCATTGATAATCTTCTGATCTACTTCGAGCAGTAGCCATTGTAGTCAATTCTGAAGCTCAGATAAACGTAGTTCATGACCTGTTAACCTGTTCTGTTTCTACACTCCTGAACGTTAAATATGTTGATTTCTCGTTTTGTCGGTGGTCATTATATTAGTTATGCTAATGTTTGCAATCAGGTTTTTTTGCACTGTTTGATAGTATCACACTATCATCTGGGTATCTTAGATCTGGGATCATATATTTGCCGATTGTAAAGAGATCGTAACTTTCGATATTGACTAGCGATTAATGATTACAACTTTGTATTGTGGACTTCATGTATGGAATGGAATCTAAGATTCATGATTAAGGGTTTTATTGTAGGCTTCATGTATTGAATGTATTACTGGAAAATACACAAGCAATTTCAGAGCGGAGGCAGAGGCACTGAGAGCGGCAGTGGAACAAATGGTGACAGGTAAAAGTAATGAAAGCCATATAGTACTGCTTACAGATGCTCTGGCCGTAGTCACGGCACTAAAAAGCCAAAAAAATACTGAACTTAATGATTTAAGAGCAGTACTCTGTCAACTATGCCAGAAGTCCGCACCAAAAAGGGTAGTGGTACAGTGGGTTCCATCCCACTGCAAGATCCAAGGCAACGAGGAGGCAGACAGAATGGCAAAAGAAGGTGCAAGACTACCACAACCAGATACTAGTATGACATACGAAGAGTCAAAACGGCTTATTAGAGCTAGATACATGACCAAATGGGAAACCGAACATACTGGCTACACTAAAAACGATGCCTATTACCAGTTGAACAGAAGAGAGCAGGTCGTGGTCTTCAGACTTCGCACTGGACACAATAGACTGAGGTACCACTTATTCAACAAATTGAAATTAGGTGGCACTGACGAATGCCAGTGTGGTACCGGTAAAATGACCGCTGAATATTTGCTGCAAAACTGCCCGACATACGAGGATAATAGAGAGCAGATGTGGCCATCACCAGTGGCAACACTAGACAAGCTCTATGGCAGTATCGACAGCCTCAGGATGACCACTGCTTTTTTCGAAAAAATAATGGTTACTGTCTGACTGCGTACGATAAAGAAGAAGAAGAAGAAGAATGTATTATGGGATTAATGATTACGAGTTTTACTGCAGGCTTTATGTATGGAAGGACATCAACCAAGATAGAGACTCATGGTGACAAGTAAACCAAAATTGTTACAAACAATGACATATACGAACAGAAACAGACGACTCTAGCTGTTTGAACCCCACGAGTTACCGTTCATGATAGGTTAGACCAGGCAACTTTCCTCCAGACAGGACGAATGGTCATGTCAATTAATTGAAGACAGGCCACATCCATCTATGAATTAATGTGCATGACCCCTGCAGGACAAGTGATTTTTTTAAATATCAGGATCGTGGGCCAAATTTGTTCAGGTCGATCAGCTGACCATCGTTCGGATTCCTAAGACAGACTCTCTATCTAATTCGAGGGTCATGTTGCTGACCTTTGAGTTACTCTCCACCCAGTTCGAGGGTCATAAGTTGCTGATAGAGCTATTCCCATCCATCCGAAGGTAAAAAGTTGGTGATCTCCGAATTACTCTTCATCCAGTCCGAGGGAAATAAGTTGCTAAACCCTGCGTTAGATTCCTATCTGGTCAGAATGTAGCAGAGCCTCTAACACAACCCCTCTGACAACCTGCTATTGTTTGATCCTAACGTCACTGAACCATACAAATCCGATGTGGCAGTTCTGCTCACAATACGGCAAACCTGCACACCTATATTTAACTCACTGTTCTCACGCTTTTTACTTTTCTAATCACTGTTGCTAACACACTGTTCTGTACACACTGTTCTGTACACACAGTTCACAATCTATAACCCACCTTAACTGTAAATACTTCTACTACGCAACATTGGGACACTTACACTTGCTTTCAAAAACAGAAACTCTGCATTATTTGGTACAAAAATGGTTAACACAGCTTATTGGAATTCTTCACACTCTCCTTTTCATTGATCTAGTACCCATACCTTTAACGTTAACATGTATGTCCCCTGCTTGCACTAACTAACTAGACATTTGGTGCAAATGCACCTATGTTGGTCTCGCTAAATAGCCCAGAGTTCGACCTCTAGATACTTATACTACTTTTACAATTGTATTCCTATTCTAAACTAGGCGTTGTAGCTCACCCTTTGTCTATTTGATGGACGAAAAATATACATCGGTATTTCTGTAGGGCTCTGTCAGACACAATGGTGGCAGTTGGCACTCTTTCTATTGCTGCTCATATCCCAAGTCCCCACGTTCTAACTTTCACTGCTCGGCTGAGAATTTATTCTTCAGAACCTGCGTGGTTTCAGTTTTATCAATCTTTATCTCAACTCCTCGTGTCTAGGGAGATTAACCTGCGCCTTGCCTTCTTGGTAAAACAATGTATTTAGTTTCTGAACTTACTTTTGTTAATCTGTATCTCTAAATGTCCCTTTCGGTGAGACAGGACAGCTCTCTCTTTCTCTCTCTCTCTCTCTCCCTCTCTCTCTCTCTCTCTCTCTCTCTCGCTCTTTATCTATCTATCTAGCTATCCTCAATAATTCCGTGAATATGTTCTTGTCCGGACTTCTACTCCCGTTCTTAACGGGCACGATTTCTTGACTCTGGCTTATTATCGTTAAATCACACCAACCGTACGAGACAAAGTATATGACGCCGGAGAACATCTTTCGTTCGTCGCTATCTTTATGATAGTTCCGATTCTCTTTAAGGTGTCACCCTGGGTATTCTATTAACTCTAGTGTCTCTTTCCCCGTTCTTCGTTTGCCACGATTAGTATGTTAGTTGTCTCAGCTAACGAGACTGTTACGTGACTGTTCGGTCGTTCTCTAGTCGCCGTCCGCCTTGATTAGCAGAGATGTGAGAATCGCCACTGACAGCACAGTTAGATATTACTTTGTTCGAAGCCTGTTCTGGTTTGCACATATGGGCGCCTGGCATTCGCACCTCAAAAGATGTAGCTTTAATTACCTGACAGCTACAAAGGTTTTATAACTGTTTTTGAGTCCAACGCCTTGATGACGGTTATGAAACTTCTGCGCCCTTAATTGGCGTGTAGGAAATCTATTGGTGAGTCAGAGAACTGAGACAAGAAGTTGTCGACTCCGGAGTTAAACTCTGTATCTGATCAGAACGTAAGACGTTGTCGACCCCTGAGTTAGGGTCCCTAAAACTTACTCACGTAAACAATGAAACTGTAAGCTAACAATTTACTAAACAATATACCAACTAGTTCTATTGTAGATAGCATTCTTGTAAAGTGGACCTTTTCATTGACAAAATAAAAATAAGTTAGCATTCTTTAATTGTCGAAGTATTTGTTTTTACTTTCCGTGTCGTGGTATTGCGTCAGACATGATGTTTCCAGTGTTCAGTATGACCCATGGTGCTCCAATGTTACATTAGTGCTTCGGTAGGGAAAGGCTGACTGACTCAAAAGTCGTTTCCAGGAGAGGCCCAATCGCTGTGTTAATTGCAATATACTTTGAAGCTTCTTTCGTCCCCATCTTTGGCGCAGTTATTACAACTTTAGAACCGGCGATATCATGTTTTCCAGATATTTCACAAATCCATTCTGAAAGTAACACGTGTGCTCTCGCGCTGTCTGGATCGTTCAAGTTCCAGTCATCTATTATGATCTATTCTTCTCAAGCTTTCTGTATCAGTCTCTGCATTCTGTGCATCATTATGTGATCGCAATCTCTGGCTAGTATGGTTACCTCTCAATCCTGACTCAATCTATTAACAAGCACTGAATCATCTGTCTGCCCCACTGGGATTGTTAATGTCACTTATTTTACTGATTTTCGTGATAAAAAAACTAAACACAAAGCTATGAACTAAAAATTAGCCTTATTTCAACATTGCCGGTGCAACTTGCGCTATTTATTGCATTAACCTTCTATCAAGTCCTTTACAGAAAATTATACTATTTTGTAACGCAAAGAATTGTGGAAGTTTATTTTGATTTTTTTATAATCCTGTTTTACCAAATGTAATGGCGCAGTTGATAGCCAGTTTGTCTTTCACATTAAAAAGACGAGTTTGTATTCTGAAATTGAAACAATCCAATCGATCCAACTATAAATGAGTTAGATTCAATAGAATCTGAAGTTGTACGTTTACTCCTCGTAGTTTCTATTTGAAACATGATAACAACAGCTGTTAGAAAACTATCTGTCCCAGTTCAATGTTAGCCTCGGGGGCAGCTAGCTGTTGTTGTTGTTGTTGGTGTTGCTGTTATTGTTGTTGTTGTTGGTGTTGCTGTTATTGTTGTTGTTGTTGTTGAATGTCCCCAAAGATTAGGATTAATTTGTGCTAGTAATAATACGAATATATCCCTATAATTCGGAAATTAAGCTAAAATGTAACTGCACTTCTTCACAAATTGGAGATCTAGCAAAATGTGTAGTAGTCTTTAACATATCATCCCGAGCTGAATTATATTTGTGCCTTAATTTTGAGCATGACACAGATCTAACACATTCATTCCTGAATATTTTGGACCTCTGAAGGGACTTTTTTTAATAATATAAAACTGAAGCACAGTATCACTTAGTTGTTACATATTTAACTACATTTATAATAATAGAAAAAGACGTCGATCGCGAACAATGATGACAACATAGTCCGACAGGTTGTATTACACCTCTTCGATGAGTGCGGAAGTGTAGTCAGATTCTGGCACATAATGCTGTTCCACATACGTAACATATGAGGTCATGTGTGTATGTGTTGTCTTGTCTTTCCGCACAGTACGGTTTCGCGTGCCTCACAGATCTGGTGTTCTTCAACAGAAGGCCTCTCTAGTGATAATTTATATGTCTTGCTGTTCTGTGCCAGAAAATTCCAGGAGTTTATTTTCAGTTCAGGTGTTCTTACAAAACACGCACTATATAATGAACTGTTTACAACGAATGAAACACATAAGACAATATAATACAAATGGAATACACCATTTATCATGTGGGGATGAAAATGTGTGTGAGAGGGATTATAATTGTATGTTGTTGTCCTGTGACAGCTTATGACTGCGAATCATGGACCTTTACCAAAACTTCCAGACAAAGAATCGAATCCTTCGAGTCAAAATGTTACAGAAAGATCCTCAGAATACCATGGACAGAGAAAAAGACAAATGTAGACATTCGGCAAGAGTTGAACATAGAGGAGAATCGGTTTATCAATTCCATTTTTACTAGAAAATGCAAATACTTTGGTCACATTAAGAGACAACGGTCTCGAGAGAACAGTGACGCAAGGAATGGTGCCAGGTAAAAGAGGAAGGGGCAGACCAAGAAGACGATGGCACCAAGATATCCAGGAATGCCTGTGGCAGAGGCTGAAGTTTTGGCAAGGGAATGAGTTTATATCAGACAGACTGTGATGGGAGCGACGTTCTATAAAGGGCATGCTACATGATGATATTGTTGTTTAAAATATCTTTGCATGTGTTGATTATTGAGCTGTACACCAATACACGAATGAAACAATGCCTTTCCATTGAAGGTATATCCACATGGGAAGAAGTTATCAAACGTTTCATTCATTACTAGTCAACATAGATAGGCAGACAAATATATAGAAACCGAAATGCACAAATAAATGGGTGTATCTATACTAAGTAAATAGATTTATAAGCAAAGACATAAGTTATTTAAACAAATGCGTCTCTTTGTTGAAGCTGTTAAGATATCTTACAGCACTGTGCGATGACGTCAGCTACAAGGGTGATGAATGTCTGTCAGGTTGGTTTCCTTTTTGTTTGTGTGTGTGAGTTACAGGAACATGCGGATGCACAACTAAAAACATTTATATTAATGTTTCTAAGAAAAGTTCCATTTCCATGCTACCATGTATGATGTACAAGTATACCACTACACAAGTTGACTTACCTTTGTTCCAGTTTTTGTGTGCGTTTAATTCTAGTATCTGAGAACAACTTGTTATCGCTGAAATAATTATAAAATTAGCATTGTAGTTATATCTTGCACCTAGCAAACCGCGGTAGTGAATACAACTATTTCAACGAGTACAACAAACGCGCTACCGACGTTACAACCTGAAGGTCATGGGTACAACAAACGCTTTACTAAAATTAGGACGGAAGGTCATTAGTACAACACACGTGCAACCGCAATTAGTACCTGAAGGTCATGAGTACAATAAATGCGCTAACGACGTTAAGATCTGAAGGTCATGAGTACAACAAATGGGCAACCAAAATTAGGACCGGAACGTCATGAGTACAGCAAACATGCAACTGAAATTAGGACCGGAAGGTCATGAGTACAACAAACGCGCTATCTAAATTAGGACCGGAAGGTCATGAGTACAACAAACATGCAACTGAAATTAGGACCGGAAGGTCATTAGTACAACAAACGCGATATTGAAATTAGGACCGGAAGGTCATGATTACAACAAACGCGCTATCGAAATTAGGACCGGAAGGTCATGAATACAACAAACGCGCTATCGAAATTGTTTTCCCGAGTAGGATGATTCGATAAAAAGCCTGGCAGATTGTGCCGTCATGGCAAGAAACAGAAAACATTATAGATTGATTGCTGCCCACCTTTACTGTGGACATGGCAATCAAACTGTTTTACCGACCAGCTCGTTATGTACAGCTAACTGAGCCCTAATAATGAAACGTAAATAATAGGCAAGCGCGGGTAGAGATGTTCAATGGCTCACATGCGTTAGAAGATCCTTGAATGGTCTAAGCGTAAAAAAGGTAGGACTTCAACAACAAAAAAAAGGAATGTACTTTCGGGCCCATACTTTGAAAAATTCAAATCTGTACTTTTACTTCACGCAATTGCTTTTTGGACCATGATAACAACAGCTGTTGGAAAGCCATCTTGAGCGGTTCCATGATAGCCTCAGGGACAGTTAGTAATAATACGAGATATCTCCCCATTATTCAGAAATCCAGCTAAAAATGTAGATGCGATTTCGTTCTTCATCGCCGGAGACAAAGTTGCGTGCCACGAAGCACCCTGAAGAACGGACACACGGACATGTTGTAATGTTGGATGGTCCAGACCTTCGCTCGTCCAATGAATAAAGTTCTGATTTATTTATTTGACTTCATTTCTCTGCTCGTGATATAAAAATGTCTGGGTCATTCCAGTCATATCGTTATTTGCAGGGTGGGTGCTATGGGAATATTAACAAGACTGGAGAAAAAGAGAATCGGAAAGAGAATGTGAAAGAGATGGAGTGAAAGAGAGAGAAAGAAAGAATAATAGTTCAGAGAGTGATTATTTAGTTTATACACAACTTCCTTCCTCTTCATGTCTCGCCAGAGTTCTTGGGCACGTACGTGTGTGTTCTATCCCAACTGTGACAACCAAAGAGAGCACACACGTCATCTCCGACTGTGGCTGCATCATTTCCCGCCTTTTTAGAGCTCTTATCTCAGAGTATTATTAGGGATTATTTTGTCTGCATCAAGTTGTGAACGAAGTATCAGATGTTATCAGATCTTACCTACAAGCAACTTCGTGCTGGAGTAAGAGATATCCAGAGAGTGACTGTGTGTGAGAGATACAAATAGAGGGAACCGTTTGAAAGCGTGTGTTTGTTGTTTCCTTAAAATAAATACATAGCCTGTCTTCACGTCAGGACTTTGATAGACGATGACTGGAAGTTGGATAGAGTGTTCCAACATGGACATACGCATGCGTATAGATAGGCCCCCAGCGCAAGATGTGAACATTGATGTAAAGTTGTATGAATGGTAAACAACTCTCATTGTTGTTATTGTATGATTACTATGTAAATAAACAGCTGAAGGTAAGCGGCTTATATTGAGAGCTCGCATATTATTGCACATGTCGTGGGTTAGATCTCCGTTATCGACAAACTCCGGTCGATAGATCAAAGCTAGTTACATGACTCACTGTTTTGGAAGGAGAGGCAGCGAGGAAGGGAACTGGACAAATCACTATATATAAAGCTGATTAATAGTTCAATGAGATTTATAACACGCTCTCCGATCGCAGTGAAGGTATGGTACAGCATTACCTTATTAGGCATGCAACAAGATGTAGAGATGCATAAACAGGTAGACCTAGAATGCAAGTGAATACAAATAGATACATAAACAGATAGACCTAGAACACAGATGGATACATAGAAATACATGAACAGATAGACCTAGAACACAGATGGATACATAGAAATACATGAACAGATAGACCTAGAACACAGATGGATACATAGAGATACATGAACAAATAGACCTAGAACACAGACGGATACATAGAGATACATAAACAGATATTCCTAGAACACAGATGTATACATAGAGATACATAAACAGATAGACCTAGAACACATATGGATACAAATAGATACATAAACAGATAGACCTAGAACACAGATGGATACAAATAGATACATAGACAGATATACCTTGAACACAGATGGATACAAATAGATACATAAACAGATAGACCTAGAACACAGATGGATACAAATAGATACATAAACATATATACCTAGAACACAGGTGGACACATAGAAATACATGTACAGATAGATGTAGAACACAAATGGATACATAGAGATACATAAACAGATATACCTAGAACACAGATGGATACATATAAATGCATAAACAGATAGACCTAGAACACAGATGGATACAAATAGATACATAAACATATATACCTAGAACACAGACGGATACATAGAGATACATAAACAGATAGACCTAGAACACAGATGGATACATAGAAATACATGTACGGATAGACGTAGAACACAAATGGATACACATAATTTAAGAAACGTATGACTGATAAAATCAAAAGATCTATAGATAGACAAATACACATACAAATATATAAGTATACAGATTAAGAATTAATGACCAACAACGCCGAAGACTTCAACAGCAGGATAAAAGCTAATGGTCAGGAACTCGAAATAGTTGACCGTTTTAAATATCTGGGTTCGATTGTCTGTGATGAAGGATCAAAATGTGAGGTGTTGGCCAGAATACTACAGACAATAGCGGGGCTTGCTCGGCGTAACCAAATCTGGCAAGATAACTGGTTAGAACTATGCACGAAAATCAGATTAATGCGTACACTGGTCCTGTCAATATTCATCTATGCTTGTGAGACATGGACAGTTACAGTTGACTTTCAGCGAAGGATATAGGCCTTGGAGATGAGATGTTTCCGAAGACTGTTAAACGTCAAGTACAAAGATCGAGTTAGAAATGAGGAAATACGAGATAGAATTACAACAGCAATAGGGCCTTAAGAAGACCTCTTGGTAACTGTCAAAAGAAGGAAACTCGATTGGTACGGTCATATATCGAGATCAAATGGCTAATACGATCCTCCACGGAAAAGTGCAAGGCAGACGACGAAAAGACCGGTACAAAAAGAGGTGGGAGGACAATAAAACAATAGACCGTTCTCCGACCAGAAAAGGCCCAGGCAGCGGCCGCTGATAGAGAAGGGTGGCGTTGGGTTGTGAGGATGTCTTCCTGTGGGCCCCAACTACCTCATCTGTTACGGGATGACCTGACCTGACACAGGCCAAAACATAGATGAAAAGAGACATAAACACATAAAGATAGCTACACAGACAAAAACGTAGTTCGACAAGTAGACAGACAAACACATAGATAATCAGATATACAGACAAACACATAGATAAACGAGTATAAATATAACATACAAATACATAAATAGACAAATGTACATACAAATATGTATATTTGATAATAGACAGACAAAAACATAGATAGACAAATACACAGATAATTGCATAGATAGACAGAAACACGGGCCAATGCATAGATAGACAGACATAGAGTCAAATACACATCGGCAGACACAACTACACATGAATAGGAAGACCGACACAGGGACATGCCATATCAATGTATGCCTTTGACTTCCCTGATGATGTTGTTAAGATATCTCGCTGCACGTTTGGATGACGTCAGCTAGATTGGGGCCGTATGTCAGGTTGTTCGCTTTATGTTTGTTGTTATGAGTTACTAGAGCGTGCAGATGCAAAATAAAACCGAAGAGTCTACCTTAAATTATATGAACATTTGTTCAGGTAAGCTCAGACGCAATGTGCCCACGATAATGTTTTCAACTCGTGTACCCATTAGACCTTATAATAAAATATGTGAATCATTGGGACACATGTATTCATTATTCATATGTCTGATATATGTTCTAATATTATCACATAGATGACGTGTTTTGCTTTAATACACTGCACCTTACTTGGGATCTATTGAGATGGGCACAACAATGAATAATATTGAAACAACTGAAATACTACTAAAAGTGAAAGAACAGTTCGTGCAATATACAGTCTACATTTCCTAACGAGAAACGTAAAATACACATTTAAGGTGTAACGTTTTAACAGGTTGTTCAAGAGCCTCCATGTACTGAATTATCTAGCTATGATGTCTGTTATTTGGTGACGTCATAACATAAGCATGCACCTTTCAAATGTCTGGGTGTAAACTATATCGCTTGTTAAATAATCATGAAGATAACTAAATGCATTGTTGTTTTTCTTTTCTTTTTCTAATTTCAGCTGACTCGTTCAACGTCAAAAGAGGTAAACTAAAAATAAACGTATGGTGTAAGAGATGCGTCTGTAAGGCAAGCGTGTGTAAGACGTTTGGTGGAAGTCGTGCGTGTGTAAGACGTTTGGTGGAAGTTATGCGTGTGTAAGACGTTTGGTGGAAGTCGTGCGTGTGTAAGACGTTTGGTGAAACTTGTGTGTGTGTAAGACGTTTGGTGCAAGTCATGCGTGTATAAGACGTTTGGTTCAAGTCGTGCGTGTGTAAGAAAGACAGGTACGTGTGAAGCCAGACTTCTGACTGCTACAATTGTACAGTCGAAAGAGTGGAATGATATACGGAATTATAAGGGGAAGGCAATAGTTCTGACCTCCTAAATTGGGTCCTGTGCCCTTTACTTCGCGGGAAATAATAGGGCCCCTGTATATCTGCATATATGTCATAAAAGGCTACAAAAGAGATATTGGCAAAGAGCTAATGACCTCATCATGTCAAACAAATTGTTACAGAAATTATCAGTACAAAGTATTCACATTATTGTAGCATGGCTTCCTTAAAGTGACAAATGGACAAGAAGAAAGAAGAATAGTGCCCATCTGCAAATCTCTTCTTTGACCAGAAATCATTGTTTGCGTACTTACATTTACTGCAAGATATTTCTTCGTTTCGATCCAAGTACGTATGGAATTCTTTCCTACGGTACCTAATCCTGCTCGATCTTCGCTGGTACACATCCTTGCGCAACCAAAACACGAGCACAAACTCGTGCAGTCAGTGGACTGTTGTATCATTATATAATAAACGCTCACTGATTAGACGCTAGTGTGTCTCCGACACCAGGATCTAACTGATACAACTATTTTGCTTTAGAAGTCAGGATGGAAGTTTCTTCTACTGCTGTCCACCCCAAGATGGTCAGAGACTGATCACCCATAGGTCTGCTCAAAGTGCGCTGATATTGATTCTGCATGACATAGCATAACATCATCTAGTTGCACATAACCTCTAGCCACTGAAACAATTACTCTTAACCGTTCTAGTCATATCCTTACAAGGCACAACTAATCTTCCCATTACCTTCCCAATCTATTATCTCGATAAATTTGTTGGTCGCCCCACTCTCTTATCTCCTAATGTTCCACTTTAATGTCTCATTCTGCGAGTACTTACATTTTTCTTTTAAATTGTTACGAAATATTTTGAAATGTTCATGAAAATGCAAATCCCATCATAACACACCAAGCGTTGAGATGTCATATAGTAGTTGTCCGTTGGATTTACTAGTCTTCAGTGTATCAGAACAATCAATTCAATGAACATTCCACTAACATAAGTTATCCCAGAAGTCTTTTCCGAAAGTCCACACAACAATAAGTCATAAATGTATACATGCACAAGCTCAATACCCCTCCTCAAAAGGCAAATATCAGCTTTACGAGTCACGATCACAAAACACTCGGAGCTTGTCGGCACATATTCCTCGGTGAGCAGACAAAATACACGCGAGTGCTCAAAATGGGCATACTAGGAAATTAAAAACAACGTGGGACAAAACACGACCAGAAAAGGCGAATTTAATGTTGAATATTTTCGTCTACAACATGCAGTCCATCTGAGTTAATACAGAAGAAGGCGTCATCACTTCTTGCCATTAAGTTTCCCGTACCAGTAAAACCCACTTGCCTCATCTGAGAATCTCCAGTTAGGAATGATTCTATTTGACACTATCCTTTTATCTGTGCGGTTAGGAGCCATGCAAAGGTCATATAGTATATCATTATTACGAATGCCGTTTGGTCTGTATTGTAGTGTATTATCTGGTCCAGCACGTTTCATTTCTCTGAGTGTTATTGATTTCGTCTGTCCAAAACGTGCGGATGACAGTTGCAGTGGCACGTTCAGATTTTGGACGAAGGTTAGTTTGTAAGGTGTAATGTAGACTGACGATAGGACAATTCTATCTTTTATTATTGGATAATTCTATATGCTCTTATTGCAGATTTCTGGGTTTTTTTTGTGTGGCTTTGGTTATGTTTTCTGAATTGTTGAGATAGTTTTATCTTTCTTATGAGATAATGTTTTCCTTCACACTGAGATAACTATATAATTCTTCATAAGATTATTATCCTTTTCATACTACAATAACGCTATCTTATCTGCTATGGTAAATATTACTATGTGATTTAACCCATTGGTAACATAAAAACAACGTAATAGAAAACGACAGAACATAGATAGCAGGTTTATCATTGCAACAATAGTACAAACCCATTAACATGGACTCACGTAGGAAATTTAGTGGTGTATGTGATAAGAAAATATCTGGGGGAAGCGTAAATAAATCATTCAAAATAGCCGAAATTGGATATCAAAAATATAAGTAAACCACACGAAACAATTGAAGCTATATTTTCTATCTTCAAGGAGACATCTTTCACAAGTGCAAAGGTGTAAATAGCTAGCAACACTGAGACCATAGTATGGGAGGTGCACGCTGGGAAATAAACATGTAACAAGACCGTACATTCTTCAAAACCAAGGCGTGTTGTTGTCGTTCACCGTCAACTGGAATCTGTCTAATAGTATGCCTATTGTCATTAGGAAAATAAACATTCTTAAACATCCATTTAACATACAACTAGATTCGTTCTGGCTATATTGTGACATTTTCTTTATAAAAAAATACTCTACATCCATATCGTCAAGGTTTGCAATCGTATCAGTTGTGATCCGTGTACCTCTCATAGTTCTTTTGTTTCTCATAGCTTCTACTATTGCAAGATGCAACCAGCTGTTGGTGGCAAATACGTTTGGGTTAAACAAGTCATCGAGACGCTGGACATGGCATAACCCAAGCAATGAAGTGCATAGCCAGATCGACTAAATACTGGTCCAGAGGAGGTTCCGATCGAGCATCAACACCGACAAAACAAGAAGTTTCCCCGGAGCTGATATAGGAAGCGACCACGATCTGGTTATGATGACCATGCGTCTGCGATTGAAGGGAGTCGCAAAAAAGGATGTGACCAGGCTAAAGTTTGACCTGGACAAACTAATGGACCCAAAAATCACCGAAGTGTTCCAAGCAAGGGTAGGAGGGAGATTTGCGCTACTGTTGGCTCTCAGAGAGGAACTGGATACAGATACAGTTACAGAGTCTCTTAGCGCAGCTCTCATAGATACTGCAACAGAGATCCTTGGATGCCACCAAACAAAAAAGAAGCCATGGGTGACCAAAGACATTCTAGATCTGTGTGATAAAAGAAGGTCACTGAAAAAACACAATCACCCACCGGAGGAGGTCGGCAGTTATAAAGAGATCAAGAAAGCCATACAACAAAAGATGAGAGAGGCGAAAGAAGCGTGGATATGTGAGCAATGCGCAAACATCGAAGAGAGACTAAACAGAAATGATGCTAAAGGAGCATACAAGGTGGTTAAAGAACTGGTAACACCAAGACAAAGCAGGAACCTCATGATTCATGATAAAAACGGCAAGTGTCTCATTGAGGGAAATGATGTACTGGAAAGATGGACAGAGTACTGTTCCGAGCTATACAACTATGAAGTGCGAAACAAACCTGAGAAAACATTCCCCCCAGCACCAACAAATATAGAGGATAACCAACTGATAACGAAGGAAGAGGTAATTGCAGCGGTAAAGACATTGAGAAGAGGGAAGGCGGCCGGCGTGGACAATATACCAGCAGAGCTCTTACAAGCAGGTGGAGAGGTAGTGGTGGAAGGCCTGACACACATCTGTAACAAAATATGGGCGACAGGAAACTGGCCGGACTTATGGACGAAATCTATAGTTACACCGCTACATAAGTCTGGAAACCTAAAGCTGTGCCAAAATTACAGAACAATAAGCCTCATTAGCCACCCTAGCAAGGTCATGCTTAAATTAATCCGCGACCGATTGAAACCCCAAGCAGAGAACATTATTGCCGTGGAGCAAGCAGGGTTCAGACAGGGAAGAAGCACTACAGAACAGATATTTAATTTAAGGCTGCTAAGCGAGAAATATCTAGAACAGCAGCAAACACTGTATCATGTGTTTGTTGATTTTAAGAAGGCGTTTGGTAGGGTGATAGGCGTGCAAAGATTTCGGCCTCACAATAAGCCTGAATAAAACAAATGGGCTAGGACAAGAGACAGATACCACCTCATACATCACTATTGATAACTATGAACTGGCAACCGTGGACCACTTCTCTTAACTGGAATCTCTAATCAATGATACGCTCTCCCTAGGCCCCGAATTGGGCAATCACATTGGCGTAGCTGCTACCATATTTTCCCGTTTTGCAACACGTGTCTCTGAAAACTCCAAACTTACAGCCAAGACCAAGGTCATGGTCTACAATGCATGTGTGGTCAGTACGCTTTTATATGGCTGCGAAACGTGGACATCATTTTCCAAGCAAGAATATGGGTTCAACACATTTCACCAATGGCGCATGAGATACATCCTTGGCATTTCAGGGAGTGACAAGGTGACAAATGTGGAAGTACATTCTCACACCGGTCTTCCAAGTATGTACACACTCCTTCGCCAACGAAGACTGCGATGGCGTGGCCATGTTCGTTGCACTGAAGATGGTTGCATACCCAAAGATATTCTCTATGGACAGCTGGCGTGTAGTAAAAGAACAGCTGGCCGACCACAGCTGCGGTTCAAAGACGCATATAAGCGGGACATGAAGGCTCTGGATATGGATCTGAAATCTTGGGAAGACATAGCTGCAGACTGATCCAAATGGAGATGTAACCTGAAGAACCACCTCAGGCTGGGAGAAAATCAGCTCATGCAACAAAGGGAAGTAAAGAGACAATGTCTAAAGGAAAAGGAAAACCAAAAACTCCGTAGAGAGTTGCTGCACCAAAAGTCGAATCAACCAATAGTCAGACTTGACTGAAATGGGGCTACTACTACATAGCTTCTACTTTATTTCTTTTGTTTTTAAGTTCTCTATTTTAAAATGCACAATACAAGTCATCTCAACAGTAATCAAGTCTAGTCGTTATTACAAAATCACGCAATTTAAGTTTGGTGTGCCTCAACTTTGTAAATTACCATAAAATGTCATGAAATTAGAAACCACTGACCAGAATTGACATATCTGGTTCTCAAATGGACACCTAAGTAAGCTGTTCATGCCCTGCTATTTTGCTTGTAGTACTGTATTCTAGATATTGCCTCCATAATGTACTTATCTCCTTCAGTAAGGAATCGTTGACGTATGTAATTAGAACCACACAGATCATGAACAGAAGCAAAACAAATTACGAGTAAAGAGAAGTTTTTATGTCACAAATATGTCACATCTCTGGAAGAATGTCTAGAAGTTTGGCTAGAATAACAACAGAATACTGATCGCATGCTCTTTTGGGGTAAACAATGTTGGAGATAGTCATAAAGCCGACACGGCCGTCGGAGATGAAGTGCTCCTAGGTCTTTGAATTTTTCTGAAGCAGAGTGTTCAGTTCATTTCTTCATCTCATCTCGTCCCTGACTATATCAGATATCCCATTACAGCTAGGTTAAAAGCAGCGTTGTCAGACCGTAAATCATATCGGTAGCCTTTGCGGCGATACACAAACATACAATCATTTCTGCAACTTAGACATTTTAGACAATGACAGTATTTACAATTTATGGAGATGCAATAAACGAATGACAAAATAAAGGAGGGATTGTAGAATCTTAATGAACAAAGAGTAAAATACATATACACCACGAGCACATGCAGAGAGAGAAAGAGAGAGGAGAGGAAGAGAGAGGGCGACAGACAGAACAATGTATAACCATCAGCTGACACAGAAACTGTCCTTAATCTGATTTGTACCTGTACAAACAACAGCTTTCATATTTGGGGAATACCTTGCATTAATAACCATATCTAGGACAGCGTTGGGAGAGCGAAGACTGACCCATATACTATCAATATATAGTTATCAAGCTTTATACGAAGAGAGATAGACCTCTTGTAATTAGTGGACTAAGTAGGGTTTCACGCTGGATGGAACGCTATAATAAAACAAAAGCAGACTTAAACAAAGGTGTAAATAGCCAACGACAATAATAACATGGTATGGGGGGTGCACTTCGGGTAATAAAAACATAGAAGCCGGTGCAAAAACAAAATTAGATGATCAAAGTTTTTCAAGTATTTTTGTGCATCAAATTTGTATTCATGGAGATCGGAAATCGAGTTTTTAGCGTTATACATAATCGATTCCGTAATAGGCAAATCAGCTATCGACAGAACCAGATAGCAAGGATCACAGCAGGACAGAGATGATGAAACATAAGTTCTGACATCTATTTAAAAAAAGGAAAGATAACTGTCACGAGAGAAGTAAATATGATTGATGGAAGAGAAAGAATAATCATTGCTATTTGAGAATTAATGATGATTGTTACCACAATAGAGAAGATAACTGTCATTAGAGAAGGAAAGATAACTGCTCAGAAGTTAGAAGAAATAACTGCTAAAAAATAATGACATATACCATCTCGTTTAACGTTGCGCAGTTTTGGCAATTTGTTTACCCCCTCCCCCAACCTCCTCACACATCGCCACATAAACCTAAATCCTGCACACACTTCGCTACATACACCTGAATTCCCCACACACTTCGTAACATAAACCTGAATCTCCCACACACTGCGCCACATAAACCTGAATCCCCGACACACTTCGTAACATAAACATGAATCTCCCACACACTTCGTTACATAAACCTGAATACCCTTCAACGAACGTGCCGTCATAAATCTCTTAAACTCAGTTCTCTCTCTCTCTCTCTCTCTCTCTCTCTCTCTCTCTCTCTTTCTCTTTCTATGTCTCTATCTCTCTCACGCACTGCTCAAACATCATGGATCATGAAACAGCCCTCATGTTAATTGCAATCAACATCAAGGGACTTGAACTACAACGAAACACTACTGTCTGACAAATGCAGTCAGCGCGAGCGCGATGTACTGGTGGTCGAAAAGATTTATCGTGCAATCTCTGACTGAAAACCACATATCAACAGAATGAAACTTTACGTGGAGAGAACATACGAACAATATGGAAGAGCCGTTTTAAGAATACCAGATGTTCACAGCTCCGTAAGCCAAACCTCCAGAAATCCTCACAAATCAAACCCATTCACGCACAATAACATCAGTATATAAGCCTCCTAAAAATAGCTTTGTCTTCGAGGAGTTGGGTAACTTCAGATCACAAACGATACAGTAGTCATGTGATATTTTAACTGTCACAGCACTGTACGAGTGTGCAATAAATGAGACGCTAATGGCGAGGAGCTGGAGAACTTGACAGAGCAGAAAGAATACAGCTCCTACGTGACCCAAAAATACCACATTCTTTTAATAGATGCCGATGACGATAATGATACAAGCCTGACAGCATATTTTTGAGCGATAGGATAATACATCAATTGACGAAATCTGTAGAGGAGCATAAATCCTTGACATAACACAGACCTTTCTTGTACAGCGTTGCAGCAGTTGTCAAACCAGAGAATGTACGCAGCAGAATCAAGTATACTTTTGGTTTTAACGAAAACTCAAAGACACTATACGAGCAATACCAACAATTGTTTGAAAATTACCCCTTTTCTGATGATACCATACATGTTAGGGAAGACCTTCTACATTCTATTTCAGACTCAAAAAGAACAAAAACGATGCCACTTTATGGAATATCTGGGCATAAAACAAAGAAGTAGATGCGCCTGAAAACCTATCAAGAATGTTCCGCCGAGCAAACATGCAGACGTAATGCAAGTTATCCCCAACCAACTGTTCCACTAATTGCTACTGAACGGGAAAACTGCTTTATAAAAACAGGTCAAACCAATCTCCAGAGTCATTTTTTAATTGAGAATGACTTACTGGCGACACCATCTCCACGGAGGAATCAAATGCTGCAATACATGAAATTAAAACCAACAATGCAGCTGGCCCTGATGATTTAAGGACAGAGCAAATAACAACGAAATGGCTACCTGGAGGAAACCCCATATGGTTGGACTGATATAAACAGGAAAAACCCCACCAGAACCTAAGAATGTTATACGTCGTCTATTGTGAAACATGTAACAGGTCTTTGAAAGAACGATCCTGAACCGTATGGCTCCCTCGAAATACGAGAATCGTATCAAGGAACAAGCAGGTTTCAGACCTGGAAGATCTTGTTGCTATCAAATCCTTAACCTGACAAAACTAATCGAGGACAGGTATGAACGTAGGCAGATTACGAGAAAGACTTATTTATCTAATTGCAGCATTCGATACTATTAACCACCAGAAGCTGCTGAAAAAGCTACAATGACAAATGACGTGTGTCTCACCAAACTCGCCAAATGTATATTACAGAATAGGCGGTTCTATGTCACTTTAGGATGGGGGAAATTGTTAATAACGGAACCAAATAAAACGGCCTGGTACAAGTATCCTAGCACCTATGCTGTATATCTTATACACCAACTACCAACACATACAGACACAGAGGTAACGAAATTCATGTATGTCGACGACACAGCAGTCGCTGCGAAAGGAAATGGTTTTCAAGAGTTTGGGCACGAACTGACAAACGCTCTTGAATCCTTTCCTGTACATTACCCCCAAAATCACCTCATACCAAACCCCAGAAAAACAAAATATACGCTTTCCACCTCAGAAATAGAGATACTATTATAACACCACAGATCAAATAGCAAGGAACACACCTGGGTGTAAAGTTGGATCGCGGTATGTCCCACGCGATACACTGTCAGGAAATCAAACGGAAGGAACGTGCGAGAAATAATCCGAAAACTGACTAGCACAACATGGGGAGCACAGCCAGATGTACTCCGAACATTAACACCCGCCCTGTGTTTCTATGCAACTGAGTATGTCCTGCCAAGTTTGGAAAACGTACAGGGTACCTAAAACCTACCACACCTGACAAATAAGATCCCACCAGAAAGTGAAAGAGAGAAGCAAGCAAACTACCAATGAGATCCAATGTTTGGACAGAGTGCACAGGAATAGAATCTAGACAAAGTTTCTTGCAAGTCAACACAGCCTCTATAGACTAGTCGATTGACCTAAAGCAGGTTCTCGGGATAAAGCTGTGGGAGCAATCTGCCCATGGACACCATTTGCCTTACGTAACATGCAAGGCCCTAAATAGACTCCGAAATGTTGTATCACGATGCAGGAAGAACTTTAAGAGATAGGAATACAAGGAGGATAAATCATTCGATTGTGGAGCAATTGATAACATGTCAAAACCTTCAGGAAACATGTAATATGAACATGTTTAGGGGGAATTACAAGTCAATTCACTTGGCAGAGCATTGGAAAAGTGATGTCTGATATGGTGCCATGGACAGAGTGAGTAAGTTAGCTCCTTTGTTTAGTAAAAAAACGTGTTTTTTTTTTTTATATGAGCAATCAATTGTCATGTAATCAAACAAAGACACACTCTATTTAGTTCACTATTGGGCAGTTATGGCTGGTTGAAGAGAAACTGCATTTCCTATTCCCTTATCAATTTTTCTTCCTCACCTGGCAGCTAGTCCATTTTCCCTCTTAATAAATCTAGTGATGGTGGGGCCGGGTATGGCTTGAAGAAATATGACGTCATACAATCAAAACTGTTTTCGTTTTATATTTTAAAGTATTCTTAGTCTACCACGTTATTCATTTTTTAATCTTCTATTTACTACAAGTGTATGAAAATGTATGAAGAGTGCAGGAATGCGATTGCTCCTATGTGGGCAATGATTACCCCATTGTGAAGATGTGATTGATGTTTTGGCTTTGATAGCCGACACTGACGATGCATTCCAGCCGTCAACCTTGGCATGAAACGCAGGCAGTGGCGGGATGGGAAGTGATAAGTGATAGTAATTTGTACGGTGATGATGTTATATATACCGATCCTTTGAGGTTGCACTATGCGAATTTGGAATGAGGCTTAATGTTGTCATGAGAAATAGGGTTGCCAGCGAGCGGACTGTGCACACATGGAAACAACTTGCAGTCTGAGAATGTAGATCAGCACATGGTGTCAGCTCTAGTGTGGATATCAGAGACCTGTTTAACAGGTGCATTCATTGTATCGGACTATCAATCATTGCTACTACAGATACAGAATGGCTGCCATCTGCTTGCTTGATTTCTTTCCCCAATGTCTAGCACACGTTTGTTATAATTCAAACACAATGGACAATGTGGCCTTATACCTCTTTTTGTATTCCTAACCATTATCTAGAATTTTAAAGATAGTTAATTGCACTTTAGAAGATTAGAAGCATTAAATTGTGTGTGGTAGATGACGGATGTGAAAGCTTTGCATTTTACATTCTAGGTACAATTGCAGGAAACAAGGAGAGTGAAAGCGGCAAATATGCATCCAAACATGGGAACAGTGCACAAGTCACAGTTCTACACCGCCACCTTCTGGTCTCCATTGTCATGGTGATAGCGCTCACTGGCTATTGGCTGTTTCCAAGCTGAGGCAACCAATGAAGTTCTTCTAGCTCAGTGTTATGTATTTATTATTGTTCCAAGATTTCCGCTTTAGGGTTTGAATTTTCAACATGAAACGAGCACACACTCTCGTTTAGTACAACTCAGTCAATGTTATTTGAACACGAATCATATTTTAAACTGTCTTATTCAAGTGACATATTTTACTTTACATAACATCTGGCAACTATTAAATGTATGCTTGTATATATATATATATATATATATATGTGTGTGTGCGTGTGTGTGTGTGTGTGTAAATAAATATATGATACTAGAGCTCAGAATCTAGGTCAAGTACAATTTGCGTCGTCGGCATGGTGGAAATTCAAACCCTATTTCTCCCATAGTCTGAAAGCATTATTATGGTTTTCCTGTACATAGTCGACATTATTATGAGAACATTTTATACGTGTACTGTGACTTGTGTATTTTCATCAAGCAACATTCCATTCATTTCACTTGTAGATAAATATATGAATCACTCAAGGATTGAATTGCACTTGAAAAAAGATAACAAAGATGAATTGTTTTCATCTTTCATCAGGTCTAGCGAGCAAGTGAACAAAATACTCGTACAATATAATACTCTAGCTTGCAGTTACTTCTGACCATGATTAACAACAAATCAACTTTTAAAACTGGTTTAAAGAATCTGTAACCAGAGATTGAGAGCTTCGTGTTCTTTTGAAATACATATCCTGCTACATGTTATAGTATTTTCTCCGCATACAATTGTTGGCTCCTGATATTTGAGGAGTAAGTGAAAAGGAATAAATAGTAACAGATAAGAGTGTGGAACAACATAACTCACTAGCATGTCTTTATTAGACCAGCACAGTCACTTTAGTGCTGGAACCTGAGAGTTGGAAACAAAAACAGACATTACAAACTGCAATATATCACCAGGATATGGAGAGTATGAGCAGTTTTAATAGTTGTCCATCACAAGTGATGAAGACCACTCTCTTTGTTCAGCCGTGTGGACAGTCGTATCTCTTGCTGTGTCCGCTGAAATTGGTGACTTGCGCGGTTATTTGGATTAAAGTGAGGAAGAAACTGCGCCTTTTTGTCAACCTCACTCACAGAGCCTAAGCTACCTTTTGCCAGTGGCAAGACATTTATCGAGACGACTGGAGATAGCATAGGATGCAGATTTTGCCTCAGGGTTACCACCGAAGCCTTTCCGTAAACATGTAACCCGCAGGGTAGAAAGGTGGGATGGCATCTAACGCAGTTTGTCGTGCCTTTTCGATAACCACAAGAGGTCGTATGGACAACACTCAGCGTGTGAGTGAGTCTGGCATCTCTCCCCAGCTGTATTGAACTCATCATAGTAGCATCTAAAATTCCCACACGCCAAATTCGCGAAGGTGAACCGGCAGAACTAACCCGTGAAGTACGTCACATGTATAAGCGTAGTGCCATTCAGCCGGCGTCCAGACCAGGATAAACGGACGGAAGAAATCACAAAAAAAGAACGAAATAACAAGTCCAGACGGAAAACAACACCACGTTTCAGTGAACACAAGTGTAAGTCGTCGACTAGTGTGAATTCCAGGCAAATCCGTGGTCTAGTGGCATCCATAACGATCCAAAACAGTAGAGAAATGTAGACTCGCAGCCAGTTATGGCGCCATCTTTGCCAGATGAGCAGTTGGACACTGTACTAAATAATAGTATAGTTGGAGCAATAGAAGACAGTTAAATAATAGTATAGTTGGAGCAATAGAAGACAGTTAAATAATAGTATAGTTGGAGCAATAGAAGACAGTTAAATAATAGTATAGTTGGAGCAATAGAAGACAGTTAAATAATAGTATAGTTGGAGCAATAGAAGACAGTTAAATAATAGTATAGTTGGAGCAATAGAAGACAGTTAAATAATAGTATAGTTGGAGAAATAGAAGAAAGTTGTGTGTTGTTAAAGTACGTCAATTCCAAGCAATATTTATTGTATTATTTAATTTATTTATTATAATTTTTGTTGGTTTGTGGGGCGTTGGGAAGGAGGATGTCTTAATAAGACATTATTAACGTTTAACAACAGCTAAAATGCTTTCTACATGAACTCCGATCCTGAGCGGTCTGTTGAAATCTGTGTGTATGACAAGGACAAGAATAGTACCACTGCCACACAGAGCGCTTGTCGTAAGAGGCAACTAACTGTGTGACATGGCATAACACAGGCCATGGTTAGGTGATTTGTTTAGAGCAGCATAAATGGCGCCTAACAGGCTGCGAGTCTACTTTGCTCTAGTGTTTTAGTCTATTAAGACGGACTCGCACATCGGTTAACCACCCTCCATAAGCGCCTGTCCCAACGCAGCGGAGTATTAAGTTTCTGTCCGATAAGCAGGAAACCATTCTCCCGGCTACATCCATCTCAAACCAGAGTTGGGACCTGCACATGAGCATCTGCCACTGTAGAAGTACAGGTCGACTAAGAACTAAGAAAGAACATGAACTCCGAGGAACTTTTGCAATTTGCAATTGTTCAGTGCCGCCATTCTAGTTCATATTAGATGAGAGTGATGGTCCATGAGAAGGTGTATGGTTTACGAAGATCACTTCAACGTTTCAGCAACATTCTTGTGGAATGGATTTACAAACGATGTGCCATATGTCTTTATATTTGCCATGGAGGTGTAACAGTAGAAAGTTGATACTTTCAAAAACTGTATATTTGCCATGGAGGTGTAGCAGTAGAAAGTTGATACTTTCAAAAACTGTGTATATTTGCCATGGAGGTGTAGCAGTAGAAAGTTGATACTTTCAAAAACTGTGTATATTTGCCATGGAGGTGTAACAGTAGAAAGTTGATACTTTCAAAAACTGTGTATATTTGCCATGGAGGTGTAACAGTAGAAAGTTGATACTTTCAAAAACTGTGTATATTTGCCATGGAGGTGTAGCAGTAGAAAGTTGATACTTTCAAAAACTGTGTATATTTGCCATGGAGGTGTAACAGTAGAAAGTTGATACTTTCAAAAACTGTGTATATTTGCCATGGAGGTGTAACAGTAGAAAGTTGATACTTTCAAAAACTGTGTATATTTGCCATGGAGGTGTAACAGTAGAAAGTTGATACTTTCAAAAACTGTGTATATTTGCCATGGAGGTGTAGCAGTAGAAAGTTGATACTTTCAAAAACTGTGTATATTTGCCATGGAGGTGTAACAGTAGAAAGTTGATACTTTCAAAAACTGTGTATATTTGCCATGGAGGTGTAACAGTAGAAAGTTGATACTTTCAAAATTGTGTATATTTGTCATGAAGGTGTAATAGTAGAAAGTTGATACTTTCAAAAAGTGTGTAAATTTGTCATGAAGGTGTAATAGTAGAAAGTTGATACTTTCGAAAAGTGTGTAAATTTGTACTGTGAATTTTGATTGTTATTCTACAGTGAGTTTTCTCGGTACCGTGCACTGGGATACATACCTTATTGAATGGATCTGCTGCTAAAATAAAATGGATAATTCAGAGTCCAGACCTGTGATTTCATTCCTGATTTTACGAGAAAACAAAAATTACAGAAATACACAGTGAGATGGAGCCACAGCTTCATGACTCATGTCCTTTTTATGAGTTGATATAATACTTGTGCAGGCAGCTTAAGTGTCGCCGTTCAACTGCTGCTGATTCATCATGATCTACAAGACCTGCTTCAGATTGCAGCGATGCACATTTGATCGGCGCATGACATGGAAAAGTCAGATCGAGAGAAACCGAATGAGAGCCAGAGAAAGAATGGCAATCATGAGGAAACTTGCTGGCACAAGCTGGGGAGCAGACGAAAGCATACTTAAGAAACTGTACACTAAAAGAGTGAGACCAGTTCTCGAGTATGACATTTCGGCATGGACAACAGCAGCAAAGGCGAACATCGATAAAGTTAGCAAACTTCAAAACCAAGCCATGAGAGTTATAACAGGAGGCATGAAGTCAACGCCAATTGTAGAACTTGAAAAGATTACAAAACTGCAATCCATGACCGATAGAAGAGACTGCAGAGCCCAGCTGCAGTCAGAGAAACTCCGTAGACTGACTGACCATCCAATGCACCAGAGACTAAGCAATTTGGGAAATGGGAAACTAAAGCGGAGAAACTTTGCAGAAATAGCCAAAGCAAAGATGCACGAAGATCCCATAAACGCACTAACAACACCAAAACCCATCACTACTGTACGAAAACCTACCTGGAGGCAGGAAATATTTCCAGAGGTGGTAGAAAATATACCAAGTATTGCAAACAAAAACCGCCAGACTGAAAAAGAAAGGAGAGATACTACCCTAAGCTTCATAACGAAAAGCTACCCAAGCATGGACTGGACCCATGCATACACCGACGGTTCTGTAACAAAAACTACACAGAACGGAGGGGCAGGAGCATTCCTGAACCTACCAAATGGCAGAAAAATAACACTGTAATTCGCTACTGGTAAGTACACAAGCAATTTCAGAGCGGAGGCAGAGGCACTGAGGGCGGCAGTAGAAGAAATGGTGACACACAGTGAAAATGAAAGCCATATAGTCCTGCTTACAGATGCTCTCGCCGTAGTCACAGCGCTAAAAAGCCAGAAAAATACTGAGCTTAATGACTTAAGAGCAGCACTCTGCAAACAGTGCCAGCAGTCCGCACCAAAAAGGGTAGTGGTACAGTGGGTCCTATCACACTGCAACATCCAAGGCAACGAGGAGGCAGACAGACTGGCAAAAGAAGGTGCAAGACTACCACAAACAGATACTAGTATGACGTACGAAGAGTCAAAACGGCTTATCAAAGCCAGATACATGACCAAATGGGAAACCGTACATACTGGTTACACCAAAAACGATGCCTATTACCAGTTGAACCGAAGAGAGCAGGTCGTTGTCTTCAGACTTCGCACTGGCCACAATAGTTTCAGGTACCACCTATTCAACAAATTGAAGATAGGTGGTACCGACGAATGCCCGTGCGGTACTGGTAAAATGACCGCTGAACATCTGCTGCAGAACTGCCCGACATACGAGGATCAAAGAGAGCAGATGAAGCCATCACCAGTGGAACTGCAAGACAAGCTCTATGGCAGTGGCGACAGCCTCAGGATGACCGACGCTTTTTTCGAAAAAATAATGGTTACTGTCTGACTGCGTACGAAGAAGAAGAAGAAGAAGAAGAAGAAGATTGCAGCGATGGAAAGGCAGCAAAGGTGAAGAAAATCATTAAGAGAAGTATCCAAAAATGACAATTGCGGAGATAGAGTAGGCAAAAAATCGAAGTAAGACAACAGTTAGTAGAACGTTACAGAACAAACTGAAAATGAGAAAAATGTGTGCCAGCAAGGTTTATCGTTTTCTTGTATATGAGAGATAAATATTGTAAACAGATGCTCAAAAAGTATCCGTCGGAAAACATTTTGACGTTTCATGGTAACATTAGATGACAGGTAAGTTTCCCTTTATTTCTCGAAATTCAAAATGACCACAGTGCAATTGAAAACCCCAGGGTTCTCCAACACATAACACGCCGATAGCATAGAAATCTTCCGAAAAAATGTATGTCCACCGATTTTGGAGACACCAACAATTTCATTTTGAAAGATTACCTTCCTCGTGGTAACACGTCTAATGGTCAGTACTTTGCAGATCACCTCATTAAAGTAAGAAATGATGTGACCAGAAAATGACATATAACATGCATTCAAAATTTACCTTCCCTTCAAGAAAGCGGACATTCTCGTCGAGCTGGTCTTATGCAGCAAGCAGACAAAGATGTGAATATTTAAATTCTTCTACGCCCACCAGATTCTCCAGATTTGACTGAATTCAACTTTTGTCTTTTCCCAAGTTTTCAGAAAAAGCTCAAAGAAAATATTTTGACAGTACTAAAGAAGTCATACTGATGTTATAACTATTTGAATTTGGTAGACTTCATACTAAGGCTTAGGATAGGCGAGGGATCAGCACTCAAACAAAAATAAAGGTCTACGCTGCAATTGTTCTACCTGCCGTCATATATGCATGTGAGACCTGGACCGTATATAGTCGCCATACCAGGAAATTAAACCACTTCCACGCCTACTGCCTACGGAAGCTGCTTAGGATTAGATGGCAGGACATGATGTCGGATACAGATGTGTTCGTGCGATCGGGCATGTCCAGGATACACACCATGGTATGTGCAGCACAGCTGAGATGGGCTGGCCATATGGTATGCATCTTGGATCACCGTCTACCAAAAGAACTGCTCTACGGTGAACACCAAAATGGCAAGAGAGCAAGCGGTGAGCATCGGAAAAGGTACATGGACACACTTAAGAGATCACTGATCCAGTGCGATATTAGCCATGGTGACTGGGAAAGAATCGCCACCAATCGCACAGAATGGCGCAGCACTATTGCTGAGGGTATTCAGAGATATGAAGCATCAGGAATAGATGAGGCTATCAGGAGACAATCGCTCCGCAAGTTACATCAATCCTTCTTCAACCCAGGTAGAAGGACAGGTCTTATTTCCCTGTACAAAGTGCAAGGCTTAGATTGGCTTGTTTAGTCATCTTCGAACTCATGCTAACAGTGAATGCTGACAAAGTGATTCTTATCGATTGCGATGGACGAACAACAATTAAAACAATAGAGTGTTCTATTCTCGTGATCTTTCCAAGGTCACGCAGAGATGACTTAAGTTAGTCATTTTGGGCGATTGTGACATTTAGAAAAAATAAATGGTGTGCAAAATGTCAGCTTTCTATAACATTTTTTTCATGGTCAGGGCAAAGACTTATGACCAGACGCTTGTGAAAATATCATTAACGAACGGGTTCAGCATGCATGAGGCAAGTTCTTCAGCAAAAAGTTACCAGATGTCTTTGCACAAAGTCAATTCTGCTTGCTGTTTAGATAACACACATTCATATTTGCGAACATTTGACGTGAAGGATGTGTCAAAGATGAGTACGGTTATACCGGAGGTCAGGACAGCCCGCATGTACTCTTAACATGTATGCGCAGTTGGTAAAAAAGACAAATGTAGGCTATGCACATATTTATGTTTCTCTCGTGCACATGGAAAAACTGTACTTAGGTGCATTATCCTGGTTGCAAACACGATGTGTCGTAGCCTCAAATATCAAACGGGGGTTGAGGGAAAGGCAGGGACTATAAAATAAACGAAACAAATGACGATATTATAGTCGCACAAATATTAAACTAAGGTCAAAGTATAAACAGAGACACTAATGGTGGACTAATATGTTATAGTAGACTGTTTTACCCAGGCAGCAATTTCAAAGTTAATAAGCTGTAAAGCAGTCCATAAATATCAGCACCTGACCAACATAACAGTGTCTGCAGATAATCTTATTCTTCTCGTCAACTGCCAAACTAACTGGCGTGGGCGATCATATCTCCACAACGTATGTCTCTAGTAATGTTTATAAAATCTGCTATTTACCATTTCCTAAATCTATGTTTTGCACTGTTCAGAAACTTCTCTACTTGTCATCTATCTCCCATCTAGACTACACCACTTGTTTTGTTGACGTGTTCTAGTTTTCTCATTCCATAAAATGCGCAAGAAAGGTGTACTACTGTGTGTAGCTGTCATTGTTGACAGACCTTCCTGAGAACGCCATCATTATTCTTGCTTGCTGTCTCCGTAACTCTGAAAACTAGTTCGTGGCATCCCATATGTGATCGCCCTGTTTATAACGACAACTCACTCAATTTTATTTTCAATTACAACAAAAAATGTTAGAAGAAAATTCTTTTGAATCATAAGAATGTTTTTTTTTTAATGTGCTCTTTTTTGTATTTCTTTATGTGCTTCACGTATAATCTAATGTTATTAATGTCCATCTCTGTATTAAATTGTTTGGGCTTGTTGAGATATGTTTCATTTACTCTTTTATGCGGCGTTCTTGTGAGTTCTATTCGATTATTTCAGTGTTATTGAAGTTTAGGCTAAAGCCTAACTCCTACATTTACAATTTGTCATTACAATAACAATCATGACTTGTAGTTTTTGCTACAAAATTGTATTGATGTTTATTACATGTCAATGGATGATATTCCTGATAAATTATATTATCATCATTTTCTGAAACGGCCTCGACGCTGTTAACATAATGTTCACAGCAATACACTGCTTCTTCTTCCGTTGGCTAACTGATCCTTTGCTTGAGGCGACGCAGAGATTAAGTAATGACTTCTGAGGTGCGACAAGTGGGAGGCTTGTGTTGCCGACATATTGAACTACTGGAGTGTCTTTGATACCCTCTATTCATCGTCATCGGGGTCGACCTATTGATCGCGGTCATGAGACCTTTATGTAGTCTGATTTCGCTGCAGGTTGATCATGCTGCATCCGTGTCAAATGACCGAACCACTTTATTTTCTGTGCGTCAATATAGTAGATAGCCGATATAGTCTGCTCCACATTCATGTTGTGGATTCTGTCGCGAACGGTCTTTCTTGCTGCACTTCATACACAGCGTATCTCCCAGGTCTCGATCTGACGTACGTGTCTGTCTAATAGGGTCCAGGTTTAACAGAGATAACATAACGCAGCGATCAATGTAAACTTCCGTACCAGCTTGAGGTTTTTGCCGCCGGTGTAAAACTGTTCTTTGTCGGTTGACGGTATTATAGTTTATCTCATATCACAGTTGATCTTCACGTTATACTCTAGGTAGGCTGAGTCGAGACAGGTGAGGTGCAAGCTGATCTTCATGTCCTACTCTAGGTAGGCTGAGTCGAGACAGGTGAGGTGCAAGCTGATCTTCATGTCCTACTCTAGGTAGGCTGAGTCGAGACAGGTGAGGTGCAAGCTGATCTTCATGTCCTACTCTAGGTAGGCTGAGTCGAGACAGGTGAGGTGCAAGCTGATCTTCATGTCCTACTCTAGGTAGGCTGAGTCGAGACAGGTGAGGTGCTAGCTGATCTTCATGTCCTACTCTATGTAGGCTGAGTCGAGACAGGTGAGGTTCAAGCTGATCTTCATGTCCTACTCTAGGTAGGCTGAGTCGAGACAGGTGAGGTGCAAGCTGATCTTCATGTCCTACTCTAGATAGGGTGAGTCGAGACAGGTGAGGTGCAAGCTGATCTTCATGTCCTACTCTAGATAGGGTGAGTCGAGACAGGTGAGGTGCAAGCTGATCTTCATGTCCTACTCTAGGTAGGCTGAGTCGAGACAGGTGAGGTGCAAGCTGATCTTCATGTCCTACTCTAGATAGGGTGAGTCGAGACAGGTGAGGTGCAAGCTGATCTTGATGTCCTACTCTAGGTAGGCTGAGTCGAGACAGGTGAGGTGCAAGCTGATCTTCATGTCCTACTCTAGATAGGGTGAGTCGAGACAGGTGAGGTGCAAGCTGATCTTCATGTCCTACTCTAGATAGGGTGAGTCGAGACAGGTGAGGTGCAAGCTGATCTTCATGTCCTACTCTAGGTAGGCTGAGTCGAGACAGGTAAGATGCTAGCTGATCTTCAGAGCCTACTCTAGGTAGGGTGAGTCGAGACAGGTGAGGTGCTAGCTGATCTTCAAAGCCTACTCTATGTAGTCTGTCTGTTGTAAAACCTCTTGTTTATTGTAGAAGAGGCTCTAGTAGTTTGTGAAAATGAAGTCGTTGGGCAATACCTCTTCGTGATTGGCTATTCTGGTGATCTTATCATTATTGATGATGAATAATAAAGAGGATAGCACATGTTCGTGACGCACAGCACTCCTCAGCGGAACTCGATTTGTCCATCCGATACTTGTCCTAAGCATCCTCATCTGCGTTATATGGCTCAAAGATTGTCTAAACAATAATATTTGGATTTTAGAAAACAATCGATTTACATAGCACTTTCAGATTAGAAGAAATAATGTTTTCCTTCCTATTATATATTGCTATTAACATCAGATAGATATAACAATGAGAAAAACACTGTAATCGCGCAATGAGGTCACAAGAGACCATACGGATACAAATAAATTCCTAAAGAAAAATTATAAAATATTATAAAGATAATAAGAAAAACGACGATACACCAAAAAGTAAAACAATATATCACAGATACAAAAAACAGAATGAGGCAAGCTTTCATTTATACTTTTGAGAAGACGAAATCAAACACAAACATTGTGAAGGCCGGACGCGGTAATGAAATAAAGCTTGACATGAATCCACAATGAAATACAATAATGGATTATCAAACAAAGTCGCAATTGAGCTTATAGAACCGTCTGGCACAGAGGTTGTTCATAAACATCATAGACATTATCAGATATATATATATCTGTGTGTGTGTGTGTGTGTGTGTGTGTGTGTGTGTGTGTGTGTGTGTGTGTGCGTGCGTGCGTGCGTGCGTGCGTGCGTGCGTGCGTGCGTGCGCGCGTGCGTGCGTGCGTGCGTGCGTGCGTGCGTGCGTGCGTGCGTGTGCGCGTGCGCGTGCGCGTGCGCGTGCGCGTGCGTGTGCGCGTGCGCGTGCGCGCGTGCGCGCGTGCGCGCGTGCGCGCGTGCGCGCGTGCGTGCGTGTGTGCGTGTGTGTGTGTGTGTGTGTATGCATATGTACGAAAAGTCACGCGATGATATACCCAATGAATGTATTCAAACAGGATGGGAATCCAGTGTCAGCATCTATCACGCACTATGTAGAAAGGTTTGGCTGTATCCAATATGGACAAGATCTGTGTATTTACCTCTCCTAAAGAAAGGCAATTTGAAACAATGCACCAATTATCGAACCATTGCTTTAATAAGTCATGTCAGCAAAATCCTTCTACGGATTATCATGAAGAGGTTAACAAGCAAGATCAATGGAGAGTCCCATAAAGCACAGATTGGTTGCAGACAAGGTAGGGGCACATCCTCAACATAAGAAATATTTTAGAAAAATGCAGAGAGTACAATATGGACGTACACAGCATTACACATTACACGGAGGCGTTCGACTGTGTGCAACACCAAGCGTTGTGGAACATAATGAGAAAGGTAGGGTTTTCAACGCATTCGATTCAATTGATCGCATTACTATACCAGGAACAACAAGCTGCGTTAAAAAAATCCGACGAAACATCAGACAGGTTCAAAGTTCAAAAGGGCATAAGAAAGCGAAGCATACTTTCCTTTTATCTATTCAATATATTTGCTGAATTCATAAAAAGGAATGTCAAAAATACGATGAGAATTATGACAAGTTCGAGCCATTAACATTCAGCGAGAACGAGATACCAGAGCTCAGATATGCAAATGATATAGTTGCTCTCTCAAGGCGCGCTGCGGGTCTGAAACCGATGATCCTGTCGGTAAAACATCACAGTGAAGACCAAAATCTATACCTGAATATAAGTAAAACCAAAACAAAATAATGAGCACAGACAAGACAAAGACCAAACTTAAAGTTATTCTAGAACAACAGGAGATTTAGAACGTCACAAGTTCTGAGTGCCTCGGCTCAATTACAAGCAACAAAGGTGATTGCCTGAGGAAAGTCAGGCGGAGAATAGCTTTGGCAATGCACAGGTTGAATAAAATGAGAAACGTATGGCAGAACTCTAATAAAATGACGAACATAAAAATTCTGCAAACTTTCATCTTCCCTGTGCTAACTTACGGATGTGAAACGTAGACTACCACATAAACACTTAAGAATACGTTTGAATCTTTGGAACTAAAATGCTACAAGAGAGTGCTCAATATGCCATGGATAGCGGAAAGGAAAAATGCAGATATCATAAAATAACTGGATATAGAGGAAAAGTGGTTAGTAAACAATATATTGTCTAGGAAGCAAATATATTTTGGCTACATCAAACGTCATAATGGCTTAGAGAAAACGATACTGGGGGGTATGGTGTCTGGAAAACGGGGCAGAGGTAAACCGAGGAGAAGATGGGCACAAGACATCACGGAGATTCTGAAGATGACAGTGACAGAGGAGTGAGTTCTAGCTAGAGATCGAGAGTCTTACAGATCGTCTGTTGTGAGAGTCGACGTTCTACATGGATATGCTACATGATGATGATGACATATATATATATATATATACAATGTACAAGGTGACCCGAAAGTAGGTATACAGTTGTTTAGTTTGTATCTACTGCATTTCTTAAACAGTGTTTATTCTTGAAAGTGCTCCAAATGTCTTCTATCAAGGTCAGGGTCTTCCAATCTGTCCAGAACATTGTGACACACAGTACCACACCAATTCCGATCTGCATCAATGTCCTCAAATAAATAAAACATTGAGCAACTGTATACCTACTTCTAGGCCACCGTATATATATATATATATTCCGAATAACCGATTCGACTCGGTGCTAAGTAATGCATTTCATGGATTTTTTTCGAATTTGACGTGCAACATAATACGAATATGTCAAATACCGGCGTGTTCATTTTAGACCCCAAAGTTGAAATAATTTCAGTTTCAGTTCCCGTTGTGGCATTACTAGCGCTTTTTGAGCAGCCTACGCGTAAGATTTGCAGTTTAAATGGACGTTTGTTAATGATGGCAGCCATTCAAGCTATCTTATCTTACTGTATCCACAGAAGAATGTATGTGAATTTTAAAATGACGGGTGCATATATTATATCAGCTTTGCAGACTTTCTGGTCAGTTTAATAGTGAATTGTTTGATGTTTTGCAAAACAAGCTCTATGACAGTGGCGACAGCCTCAGGATGACCGCCGCTTTTTTCGAAAAAATAATGGTTACTGTCTGACTGCGTACGAAGAAGAAGAAGAAGAAGTTTGATGTTCCTGCATGTTTGACTCCACTGTTTAAACTAACTTAACTTATTAAAAGCACATACATTTAATGCCAGTGCGGAAATATTAGTAGCTTTATCATCAGTGTGTCAATCCCCACAAGACATCTACACTGTCAATTACAACAAAATAAAAATGAAATGTTGCAACCCACCCAGTAAAAGTAGTAAGGTGACATCCGAAAGTTTTAAGTTGTCAATCGATTCTCTTCGAACATGTAACAACCAGCTGCAAACCAGACACGTCACATCTTGTTGAGGATCAGCTGACAATATTTGGGAATGAGCCGTGTTCGTTGACGGACATCGATCCAATGTATTTGCATTATAACAACACTGACAGGTTTCCTGTTCTCCGCTCTTTCACTACGGCTGCAACAATCGTCCCAAGTGATCGTTCGTCTGCTCAAAACATTTACAGACAACATATGCTGTTTTTTGGAAACTATTTTTTTTAATGATTAGTGACTTATTGCTACTATTAAATAGGTTTACTGTATTTTCTCCATTCAGTGTAAAATTGTAACGATGTAACACTTTGAAGTGCCATTTGTTTTTTGTTAATTATTTTATAAATTGAAAAAAATGTCGGCAAAAATTACCACACAACTTTCAATGGCAAAAATCTATTCACTATCAGTAACCGTAATCATAGTCGACTGAATTTTACAATTTGCCAGTCGATTTACCATTAATATGCAAGGTATATACATATATATTATGTAGTCATTGTTCTAGATTATATCTAAACTTGCTCTACATGTGTATAAGGTACGTAACACCACATACATTGCATTTATAAATGTATTTAATATATACATATTAAATGTATGTATGCGAAAAATGCACGTATGTAATCATGCAACAACGTACGTACATGTGATGGTAAAGTAAGTAGCATGCCCTTTGCAGAACGTTGCTTCTTGCAACTGTAAATCGATTTGACTCTTTGTTGTTTGCGAATGCCCACAATATGTATGTTACTCTTTTATGCGTCGTAAAAAAGACGTTAAGTGGTGAGTTGCAGTAGCTCTACTTATATCCTGAGCGTGCTGATAAAGGCTGACAGAGGTCCTCCTGGCAGTTGTGCTATGCTTTGCTTCATCTGCGTGTCACTCACTACTACGGGAATCACGTCGATCGCTTCCCTCGTTAGCCATGCTGCCATGAAAACATATAGTTTCCAGGGAGGGCTACTAGGAAGCCGAGGTTCTTTCGTCGAGGGCCTTGGCCAGCCTGACTGACTAACTTGTCTGATCGCTATATTTTGGCTGAGCAGACGTTAGTCTTCCTCCCCACGGTGGTATGTATTTCAAATACAAATACTAGAAGTACACGAATAAAGCAGCACAACCATAGTCTAATTAGGCACTGTTTCCCAAACCGTATTCTGTTGTTTGTGACTCCCTAGTACATTGATTGATTTATTGATCTATTAATTGGTTCGCCTTTTCTCAATGGGAATCATAGGACTACAGAAACATCTGACCGCTTTACAGGAAGTTTGTATCCGAGTATTGGCTGCGGCGATTTCAATAATAATTTGTTAACATGATGTGGTTGCTAGCTCCGTGCACAACCCTATTTAGTCATCTTTTACTACATTCTTGGAAGGTTAAAATCTGCTTATTCTTGTGAACCCTGATACCACTCGGATTAAAAGACCAGTATTCCTCTATGATCCCCATTAAACGCCCAGTATTCCTCTATCACCTCAACAATTTATGTTTAGTTTTTGTAATATCTACTTCTTATTATTAGGTGTTCGTCCTGACAATGGCGTTGTGACGTGTTTTACAGCAAGGCTGCGATATCCACTTCCTTCAGCCCGACACATCAGATTTCAGCTGGGCTTTGTTGGGTTATTTTTAATTGTTTTATTTTTGGGTTATTTTTTAGTGGGGGAGGTGGGGGAGGGGGGCTGGGGAGGGAGGGATACCGGGTTTGCATTCGATTCTCTTTACCGTTCTCTGACAGATCACGGTCTTGGGCAGTGGTGGTTCGCTGACCCCGATGCAAGTAGAGAGCTATGAGTCGCTGGCTACTGTCAGCGGTCGTTCGCTGATGCATCTTTGGTCAAGTCTTTAATATACGACCATAGAAAAATAATGTCTGGGAGTGAACCCCATACGACCATAACAAATAATGTCCGGGAGTGGACCCCATACAACCATAACAAAATAATGTCTGGGAGAGGAAGAATTGTCCCACTGCGCCTTCATGCAAGTCGTAAAACGTGACTAAAACCGTGTTGTGCATGAGGCCAGCAACCAAGCTCATCGAGTAAAATAAGTTGTGCCACAAACCACTACTGCATCAACATGCAAAGTGTTGTGGCACAGGCTTCTTAACGGAGACCAACTATACTCCGTAATAAGTGAAAAAGAGACAAAACATAACAAGTATGGCGCGGAACCATGGTTGAGAGTAAAAGTCCACATTGGCAAGCAGTTTTAAATAGGTCAAAGATATAATTTCTTTTATACATATCCAAACGGCCCTATTTTTTTTAAAACCAAGTTCACACGTAGTCATTGAAATGCTGCGCAAAACAAAAGGGCTAATTGATCTCTTACCGTAATCAATCATTCCGGGCGTATCTGGGAACTAAAATCATCATTAATGTGTTTTCAGTAGGGCAAATTGTATTTGTGTCAATGCTAGAAATCTATGGGCTCAATGAACCCTTGAAGTTGGAAATATTAGATTTAGTCGACTTTAGATATAAATATCGTCAAAGATTCGCAAAAATATATTCTGGTGTTAAGAAAGGCTTAGATTTCATAATAGTCGGGATGTCTTATTGTTACACATTGTGTAATGCGCTAGAGCTCAATTTTCTAAATCCTTGTATCTAAACATAAATTATTCTTAGAATTCTTCATTCGCAACGTAAATTAAAAACTGGAAATATCGGCATTACTCAAGGCTTCTTATCAAAAACCTTGCAACGTGATCAAGACCTGAGAACCGAGTATTAGAAGTTGTAGCAGTGACGTATTTGTTAACGGCTCACGGTGACTACTGAGTTCATGAACTATTGATTTGAAGCCGATAGCAAATTATTTTATCATTTTATTATTTTGCTAACGAACGAATAATATCGATCAAGTGATATATGCGTGTCTCTATTCGTTTCTGCCTTCAGATATTTACTTTCACGCACGTATAATATTTTGTGATCAGCTTCGCTTTGTTGAATGTTCTGTTTACTGTGCTTGATTGACAACTGTCTTGACAATGCAGTTTGTAAACAAATTCAACGTCATACACCATGCGATTTATTTGGATACCGAGCTATTGTTATTAACGTGATGACATGAACAATATCTTTATTCTTGTGTCTTATGGACATACACACATGCAAATGAAGTGTCTTCTGTGACCTCTCGCATCTCTTACTCTTTGATAGTTAGAAATATAACGGTTGATAAAAGGTATCGATGTCGTATTGCTGTGTTCATCTCAAATGTTTAAACCATATAATACAAAAAGAACCGTCAAACTTGTGATGTGTCCCCACAACTTGTCCAAGGTTATCTGACTGAACTGAGAACTGCTTGCCCGGAACAAACAACACATACACACACCATCATAACCGGTCGTGACCCGAACAACCAACACACACAAACACACGCCATTATAACCGGTCGAGTCTGGAACAACGAACACACACACACACACACACACCATCATAATCAATCGAGACGGGAACAACCAACACACACGCCATCATAACCGGTCGAGACCGGAACAACCAACACACACGCACACCATCATAACCAGTCGAGACCGGAACAACCTCTGTCAGTCACAGTGCTGATAGGCTCTTGCTGTAAAGAGACCAACACACACACACACACACACACCATCATAGCCGGTCGAGACCGGAACAACCAAAACAAACACACACACACACACACACACACCATCATAACCGGTCGAGACCGGAATTACCTTTGTCAGTCACAGTGCGGTTGAGTGACATAGAGATCAGACTGATAGGCTCTGGCTGTAAAGAGACCAGACTCGGTTCCGATCTCGAAACGTTTCAGTTTACTCACTACCCAGTTACAAAAGCGTAAGAAGTACGAAAAGCAAAACAACGTCTAGGAAGGAAACTGTTATCACCTCAAACACATTTATTCCCATCACAGCACCGGCCGTTACCCAAGGAAGCAAACCTGTACAAAAATGCAGGAGGAAGCAGACCCTTACATAAATTGCATGCTGAAGTCGGATGCACTGGGTCGACAGGCTCAAAATAAAATCACAGTGCAACGCACACCGCCTTGTAGAATAGAGAAATGAGGGGGGAAAAAACATGAGTCCTAAGCCAGTGATGTCTCAAAACACTGAACATTCTGCGCCTAAGAAACTACTTTTAACTTTCTATTCAGAAATGCGATGCCCTTATCAAGCATTGTCTTTCCAGCTAGCATTGACTGTGTGATGCGACAGGCCGCAGAGGACACACTAAGATTATATTTCATTAAGTAACAGCAATTCTAAATAACATTTTTACAAGAGTGCGAACCATACATTTTGTGTGTTATTTATCGACATAGTTCCGGTGGCCAGCACTGTCAACACCCTGTCTATCTGTCCACTAGTTTGTGGATGCCCTCTAGGAACAGTTTTCTGTTGGGCATTTAACTAATTCTGCACCGCCTCAGTTAGCTCGTCATGCGCAAACCTATGACCCCACTAATGTTCATTCAAGGGTCCAAGCAAGTGAACGTTTCATGGCGTCGTCAGAAGTGTATTCTGAATGTTTCAAGATTTCAAATTTCAGAGCACGAACGTTATTCACTGAATGCGCAGCTGTATGTTGGCGAACGTGGTCGTGCAACAGCAATACTCATTTTGAGAGAAATCCCCGCGTATCAATCGCATCGCGGGTCTCTACCTGTTCATTGACCTATCGCTGTATCGAGCATTAGTCACAATTTCACTCCTTTTCTGGAAATGAACCACTATAGGGCCATTAACTTCCCAAAAGATGGTCGCCATAATTTCCCCAGCGGAAACCTGTTTAACATTATTTTTGTTTAATACAGTGACAGAGGGTGCTTCCGTAGCATCGACAGTCTCTTTATCTCTGGTTCGTACTGGTCCACATAGAATTGTCTCCTGTCACAATATTATGGTGAGAAACTTCTGCTCCATGAGCATATCTGCCCAAATGCTCCTGATATATCGTCTGTCGTGCACGCTTGTGATCATCGGACAGGTGCCTTGGGACCTATCTGCTACACAATTTCCTGCGATTGAGGTCATCATGGATAACTTTGTGCGCAGCACAATAACTGAGGTTGAAATCTACGACAATTTTATATATAGTGACTGACCTGTTGTCACGAACTAGCTGGTCGATCTGCTGTATCATTGCGTCAGTTGCTACGCTTGCTGGTCTCCCACGCCGCGGCTCATCAATGACGTTTCATCTTCCATTTTGAAATCTGTCTACCCATTCATACACACTCCTATGACGCAAACAACGGTTTCCACACTGAACCTTTATTCTTTTCTAGATTTCAGACGGGTTCACACTCTCTGGGGACAAAAAACGGATAGCCTGTCGTTGTGCTTCCACGGTACAAGTTGACAATGGATAGTCATGGTCTACGCACTATTGCGCATGCGCATACTACTCTATCGCCCCACTCCCTCCAGTGTTAAAGAGATGTTCTGTGTTCTCAAATAAGATTTTCCGTTATACATACTCTGGCAAGCTCTTTATAATAAATGTTCTGTTACTTAATGTAACCCCGTACACACTCACATAAATACACATATATAAATGTGTGTGGGGTGCGTGCATGGTTGTGCATGTATGTATGTATGTATGTATGTATATATGTGTGGGTGTGTATGTATGTATGTGTGTATGTATGTATGTATGTACGTATGTGTGTGTGTATGTGTGTGTGTATGTATGTATGTATGTATGTATGTAGTGCACTTAATCATGAATACAGATTAATAGAGTCGTGTACATTCATATCTATGTATTTTCACCAGCAGATACGTTGAGTCAACTCAGTAAACAATGTTCTAAATATGTGAAAACTGAAAGGGCTTAACGTGAATTGAACAAACGTATCCCGATTGTGTTTAATGTAAATGCCAAGTCCAGCAGCGGGTATTTAGCGGGTATGCAGATTAATCGACTCTTACCCCGACAGTCGTCGCACAGTGCACTAACTACGTTTTTATTTCAAGGCCGAATGAAAAAATCTAAGTTTAGCCAAGGTTGAAGCCCATGTCTCCAAACTACAAGATTGAAATACTTATGCCCTGCGTTTCACTTCTCTAAAGAACAAAAATAAGGTGAGGCTGCGACGGTAGTGGACTCAAATAACGTGCTAAAAAAATAAATATATGCGTAGTTCAGATACCGGACCGGAACAGAAATAAAAACGAACCTTCGTCTCAACCAAAGAATTTTTTTCATGGACAACCGACATTGCGTATCTCTTGTATGTGTTCCAATCTCCTTTTGGTGTATTCGTATCTACGCACAAGATGTGCTAGATTATATGTGTATTGTCCGTTGTATATGAAGAAGACTTGTTGATTGTAACGCTGGCTTCCTTTTTGTTTTTGTGCCAGCTCGTTATCTGAAACACACCTGTGCATGTTTGTGTACACCTGTCTAGAAACTGAAATCAGTTGTCAATGCAGGAACTCTAGCTGGAATATTGAATGGATTATGCACGTGGATTGGTGGATCATGCATGTGGATTAGAAGATTAAACAGGTGGGTTGAGGGATCATACAGGTGAATTGATGGATCATACAGGGCGATTGATGTATAGTACTGGTGGATTGATGGATCATACAGGGCGATTGATAGATAGTACTGGTGGGTTGATGGATCATACAGAGGATTGATGGATCTTACAGGTGGATTGATGGATCATACAGGTGAATTGATAGATCATACAGGTAGATTGGATCATACAGGTGGATTGATGGATCATACACGTAGATTGATGGATCATACATGTAGATTTGATCATACAAATGGATTAACGTATCATACAGGTGGATTGATGGATCATACAGGTGGATTCAGGAATCATACTGGTGGATTGATGGATCATACAGGTGGATTGAGGAATCGTACTGGTGGATTGATGGCTCATACAGATGGATAGATGGATCATACAGGTGGATTGATGGATTATGCAGGTGGATTGAAGGATCGTACTGATGGATTGAGGAATCATACTGGTGGATTGAGGAATTATACAGGTGGATTGATGGATCATATAGGTGGATTGATGGATCATGCATGTGGATTGAAGGATTGTACTGGTGGATTGAGGAATCATAGAGGTGGATTTTACATACAAATGAAGCAGTTGATCAGATATGTTAAGTCGTTGTATAAGCTAATCGTACTGTTATCCCCTCTTGGTATTAGGTTCAAGTGACTATTCTTTTATTCCGAGTGGTACTGATGAAGGTCGACCTTGATCTGCCACGCGGTAGTGTAATGCTAGGCTTCTCGGTATGCTCGCCATTTAACAGTATGGTGCTTATCCCCCCCTCCCCTCGTCGGCCATGCTGCTGTATCGCAGCTGTTTTCATGTGGTATGTATATTTTTTTTAACTGATCCAGAAGAATCATTCGAAAAGTCCGTGCATGGAGTTTCGAACCAGCAGAGACTTCCGACACCAAGTTTCTATAACACAGAAAACAAATACATCAATCAACAATGCGCGTATCTTACTTAGAAAGAACTTTGAAGTGAGTTCAGCTGAAATAAATGTTGTGAAAGAGTACCTGCTGTCGTACGCTGACATCTATACTGTTTCATTTCTCATTGGTCAAATGTTATACAACACTTACTAGAAGCTATCATATCTGATGTTTTATAATAAACATTGTGGTCTCTTTGAAAGCATGCTTAGTTCATTGTTGTTCACCCTATTTCACAATGTCCATTTTGTGAGATGTGATGACCATTCTTCCACTTGTTGGTCCTGTATCATTTATTCGTATGTGCATTCAAGCGAATCCGTCTGTCTATTTGTTTGTTTATAAAACTACTTAATGAGCCATCGGTTTTCCTGGTTAATGGATTCCCGCTAAATGAATGTAATCCGTATTAAGGAGCTAATTTTATATATTGAAAATTACGCAAGGTGTACACAACAGTTTGTTTGGTAATTCATAGTAATAGGTAATTACATAGTGTACTGCCACTTCGCCCTCAAGTATAATAAATCGCCGTATAATGATTTGTTCGTACCGTGAGGCTATTGTAAAGTGAGATCTAATTATAATGTACTTTGTATCTGTAGTTTCTCTGCTGTCTAATAACAAACAGAGAAGTAATGGTGAAGATATTTGTTATTATCTCATTCTAAACGTTGGGGGTAAATACATTAATAGTGCGTCCTGCATATCTATAGGAGTTCTGTTAGTTTAACTAGGTACTGAAAGAAAAAAGTCTAAAGTCGTCCTGTATATCTGTAGGAGTTCTGTTTGTTTAACTAGGTACTGAAAGAAAAAAGTCTAAAGTCGTCCTGCATATCTGTAGGAGTTCTGTTAGTTTAACTAGGTACTGAAAGAAAAAAGTCTAAAGTCGTCCTGCATATCTGTAGGAGTTCTGTTAGTTTAACTAGGTACTGAAAGAAAAAAGTCTAAAGTCGTCCTGCATATCTGTAGGAGTTCTGTTAGTTTAACTAGGTACTGAAAGAAAAAAGTCTAAAGTCGTCCTGCATATCTGTAGGAGTTCTATTAGTTTAACTAGGTACTGAAAGAAAAAAGTCTAAAGTCGTCCTGCATATCTGCAGGAGCTCTGTTAGTTTAACTATGTACTGAAAGTAAAAAGTCTAAAGTTGAACAAACAGTTATACATCATTCTCCACACTGGTACACGTATTGTATCTGTTGTTCAGACATTGTCTTTATTTATGTTATGATTTTGTAAGCGGTTTCGTTTGTTCATTGTCCATTTTGCTTCTCTTCTAGTGTAGTCACTGAGTCGTACCCGTAATGTCTTATCAACATAAGTGTTACGAACTCTTCTATCTGCATATGCTGATGCCTGCTGTGTGTTGGTACTAACAATGAGCACATAAAAGACACAGGTTATGTAGCAGGCTGCTTACACAACACCAGTAATCTCCATCGATGATGTGGAGTTCGAGGTAGTTGATCCCTTTACTTATCATCCAGAATCCCCAGTCAATAACAAATGGTCCCTAGTCCGAGAGATCAATGTCAGGATAGACAATGCAGCAACAGCAATGATCAGACTAACAAAAAGGATCTTGGAGAACAACACGTTCATTGCTTAAACATAAACCCTTGTTTACTAAGCAGTTGGCGATGAAAATGATCTCTGACTGTCTGCTCACTTCATATTATCAAAACTGCGTTGTGAAACAAAACCTTCTCAACCAAGTTAGAGTGCCGCTTTTGTGCTCGTGTTACACCCTTTCTGTGAGGAAGTGTTCCCTGGGGGTTCGGGTTACAATTCTCACTCGGGTGGAGCTACTTACGGCCTGACTGAACTGAACCGAGGCAGTTTGGTGCCGTGCACTTCGGAATTGTATCCCAGGTGTTTGCAAAAGCTTACGTCCACTCACATTGGGATCGCATCCAATGTGTTTGGAATACCTTTATCGTACAGACAAAATATATCAATCGAAGTGATCAGATTTCTGTCTAATCTCGCCAGTCATAGAAGAATCACCATTCATCTCAATTGGCACGTGCAATTGCCAATGAAGCATGGCGAGATAGCCTTCTGTCCCGCTCTTTTTGTATCAAATGAGCATTGCCTCTACAATTTATCTTCTCCCTAAACAATGTAGCCGATGATCACAGGGTACCTCTGTCCCTCCTTCGTTGACCGGTCCGTAGTCAGTGTCATGTTATTGACTGCAACACTTTTCACTCTATCTAGTTCTTTCCTTCTGAAGTCCTAATAACTTCACTGGCTATCATGCCATCCTGTCCATCCTAAATGTGACAGCCTGACGTCAACTTATGCGTCGCTCAATACCTCCACCCCTTTTTCTTTGACTATAGTTAATGCAACTAATGGGCCGGTCCCGTTCCTCGATCATTCTAAACAACAGTCTTCAACTATTACAATAAACATTCCCCCTTCCCCTGCACATGGTGCTAGTCAAAACCCTGCCTTGACAATGAATGCACGACGTGCTTGACCTTTGTTTGAAATGTTCCCACTTGAGTTGAATTATCCGAATACTTTCCCAGCTAATTTCGGTTCTCCGAGAATAAATTGTTAGCCCCAAATTCTTTGCTCCCCACGAACTGTTACAGTAGGGGTTAAACAGCTATTCCGAGAGGTGATTGCACAGAACCCTGATATTTGAGTGGCAGGACAAGATCCCCAACGCAGATATATTGGAGTGAACAAGAATTAAAACGGTCTTTTCCATGCTTAGTTGGCGAAGACTCAGATGGCTAGGGCCCACTCGGAGGATGGGGAGTTTTTTTCTATGCGCGATTACAATTGGGTAAAAGGTCTCGGGGCGGGCCACTACTTTGGTACAAGGCTGTATGCAAGTGAGATATGAATGACGCAGGCATCGATTTTGGAATCATGGGAACAGGGATTGTGTTTTAAGGAGCTTCAGTTAAGAATGTAATACTGATTACAGATAGGCTAAGGACTCGGCGTTTGAGAAGACACACCACACCACCTGATGATGCAAACATTCTTGATTTTCCGTGCACACACTGGAAAACTCTCGGATTGGTCTTACGAGTCACATTCTTGATCGTGATGTACTGACTGCAGTAGCATCCTTTTTTTATTTCATAGCACAACTTACTATTGTCTGACGAAACGGAAAGAGCCAATGTACTTATAGCGATGAAGAATAAAGACCACTTGTACACGCAGTCGCCAAGTAGTATGCTTGTTATAATAGAAGACAAAAATACTCAGGGCTAATAGAAGTTTTCAACATATGCTCTGTTGGTCAGTATGCAGTGTCGAGGAAAGAGATGAATTCCAAGGGTATTAATTCAGGTTTATAGGATAAGGGAAAGGATCAATTAGACTACAATACGTTTTTTTCCCCAAAGTACAACCGGCTACAAAAACAAGAGGGCACAGACACAAATTAGTTAAAGACAGGTTCAGATTAGATACCAGGAAAATATTTGTAGTCCTAGAGTGGTGAATGCTTGGAATGCATTTCCACGGAAAATAGGGTAGGCATGGCCAGTTAATACATTCAATATACATTTGATGGCCATAGTTATCTTTATCACTCAATGAAGTAGAAGAAATTGGTTGTACGCAGACTTTGTAGAGTCTTCTAAACCAGTATAAAGAAGTTAAGTTGTATCACTTGATTAGTTTATGAACTTTTCCTCAGCGGGTGTTGTGCCTGTGCGGGTCCCAACTTCGCCTCCACGAATTCAACAATCTCTATTCTGTGCCACGGAGGTCCAGTGAGCAATAAGATTTCTTGTTAACGTATCGGGGATGTTGTTACCGCCTCGAGGGTACTATGCTGCTGGTAGCGTGATCCAGCGCTAGTCCTTTATTCTGAGTACATGACCTACGCACTAATGTCTTGCCCTGTCTGTGTGCACAACTGCATCGCTCACCAATAATATATGCTGCAGGTCGAAATTGTGGAGGTTCTGAATGCTCTAGTTGCGGAGAGTCAGGCCGAACATGCATTTCTTTAAAAATGCCTGTGTCCTCGTAACTTGTTCTGCGTTGCTATTGTAAATGTCAAGGTTTCAGCAGCATAACACATTGCAGGGAGAGCACTGTGAAGTTGAACACAGAAGCGTGTAGAGTCCGATCCCAGCACATTGCAGGGAGACCACTGTGAAGTTGAACACAGAAGCGTGTAGAGTCCGATCCCAGCACATTGCAGGGAGACCACTGTGAAGTTGAACACAGAAGCGTGTAGAGTCCGATCCCAGCAACCTTCCAGGAATGTCTAGATAAACGAGAAACCGCACAAAACGGGCAGCGACACCTCTTTAGCTCTGGTTCTAAATGATTCTGCATGTTCTGGGGGCGTCCACGATTGCAGTGTTCTTCGGTATCTTCCCATTTTGTTTTTCTATCGAAGATGACTGGGTCACGATGGGCGAAAAAGTTGAGTCCTCCCAGTCGCAACAATTGATTACTGATTCCAAGAGCGCGGAGAAGAGATTCGATGAGATAGAATTTCCCTGGCAGACCCCTTTTTAAATTGAAACCATAACTGGGTGCTGTAATGAATGGAAGGTAGTAATGCAATTTGTGTAGCTGTTGGCAAGAACTTTGATGTAGCCAGGATCGTCACCCTATTGCACCAGCGAAGGCCAGATAAATTAGAACCAGCAAAGACCTAGTTCTCCTTCGGTCGATATCTTGCGAATCGGCCCGATAGGTGGCCAAAGTATATGGACAGGGATGTTCTAATTCTAGGACTACGAGCTAATGCAAGAATGACTAGAAACACGCACTTGACCATGGGCACCTACAAGGTATCGTAAGACTACCTAATGGGCACCTACAAGGTATCGTAAGACTACCTAATGGGCACCTACAAGGTATCGTAAGACTACCTAATGGGCACCTACAAGGTATAGTAAGACTAGCTAATGGGCACCTACAAGGTATCGTAAGACTACCTAATGGGCACCTACAAGGTATAGTAAGACTAGCTAATGGGCACCTACAAGGAATCGTAAGACCACCTAATGGGTACCTACAAGGTATCGTAAGGCTACCTAATGGGCACCTACAAGGTATCGTAAGACTACCTAATGGGCACCTACAAGGCATCGTAAGACTATCTAATGGGCACCTACAAGGTATAGTAAGACTACATAATGGGCACCTACAAGGTATAGTAAGACTACCTAATGGGTACCTACAAGGTATAGTAAGACTACCTAATGGGCACCTACAAGGTATAGTAAGACTACCTAATGGGCACCTACAAGGTATAGTAAGACTACCTAATGGGTACCTACAAGGTATCGTAAGACTTCCTAATGGGCACCTACAAGGTATCGTAAGACTACCTAAAAGTGCCCTAGTATATGCCCTGCACCATAGCTGTGCCACCATATCGACAAGAGTAACAGTATGTTGTTGTTGTTACTGAATGTCCACAGTGAGTAGATTTCGTACGCCATAAAAAGGGCGTTCAAGTGACATGTTGCGGTAGCTTTCCTCACATCCCGAGTGTGCTGATGAAAAGGAACAAGGGTCCTCTATGCGGTTGTCCTATGCTTGTCTTTATATGTGTGTCGCTCACTACTGCTGGGATCAGATCGATCCCTGACCTCGTTAGCCAGATTGCCATAAAACAAACTATTTCAATTGAGAACTGCATGAAAGTGATATGGGAATTTTGGCCAGTATATTTTGCTTGACCCCGACTAACATGTCTGATCAGTATGCTTTGCCTGACCAGATGTTAGCCTCCGCTTCCCTGAGTAGCAGTATAAACTATAATATAATTGCCTCTCAGAGACGAGATGAGAACAAGAAATGTCAAAATGTTGAATTGACGTCACGTGAATTCTGTCCCAGCAAGACTAATTCAATATCAGGCTGATTAGGTTTCCTCGTCGTCCCACAATTATGCTTACCTCGTTCAGCAAGTGACATTCATCGACCACCGTCACAGTTTTTGTAGACAGTACCATCTCCAAGCACCATTCTGTTACCATTGTACATGCCTAAACACCAACATCGGGTAAATATTAACAAGAGCATGCAGATTTCTACGACATCCTTCAGGAAGCACTTGAACAAATCGCAGCTGCTATAAGGTCGTTATCGGGGGCTTCAATGCAGGGTCCTCAACGGCAATGTGAAACCTCTGAGTTTGTAAGTGGACCGCTATTCAAATCGCTCCGCTACATTGGTTTGAATTCCTACCACAATAGAGTCATACAAGGGGAAGTAATGATATTAAATTTCCAAGAACAACTTAATCGCAAGTAATGTCCCGTTTGCAGTAAACTTGTCACGAGAGGAACGAAAGACGTACAGTGGACCCCCGAATGTCCGACATTTTAAGGACGTTAGTTTGGTTCAAACCTAACCATAGCCTTTATTTTGAAAGCGAATTAATTTGGGAGACGCAAATGGTAAATATAGCACCCTAAAGATAATATCGCTTGTGAATGCGTGGAAGTCACAAGCGAAGCACTTTAACAATATTTAACAATGTTTATAAACTAATTAAAGAAACCAATGACCGGGGCCTCAGACTCCTAGAATTTGCACGATACAATCAGCTGTTGGTGGCAAATACGTTTGGGTTAAACAAGCGGTCTAAACGCTGGACATGGCATAACCCAAGCAATGAAGTGCACAGCCAGATTGACTATATACTGGTCCAGATGAGGTTTCGATCGAGCATCAACACCGACAAAACGAGAAGTTTCCCCAGAGCTGATATAGGAAGTGACCACGATCTGGTTATGATGTCCATGCGTCTGCGATTGAAGGGAGTCGCAAAGAAGGATGTGACCAGGCTAAAGTTTGACATGGATAAACTAATGGACTCAAAAATCACCGAAGTTTTCCAAGCAAGGGTGGGAGGGAGATTTGCGCCACTATTGGCTCTCAGAGAGGGACTGGATACAGATGCAGTTACAGAGTCTCCTTACGCAGCTCTCATAGTTACAGCAACAGAGATCCTGGCATGCAACCAAACAAAAAAGAAGTCATGGGTGACCAAAGAAATTCTAGACCTTTGTGATAAAAGAAGGTCACTGAGAAACCACACTCACCCACCGGATGAGGTCGGCAGATTTAAAGAGATAAAGAAAGGGATACAACAAAAGATGAGAGAGGCGAAAGAAGCGTGGATATGTGAGCAGTGTACAAACATCGAAGAGAGACTAAACAGAAATGACGCTAAAGGAGAATACAAGGTGGTCAAAGAACTGGTAACTCCAAGACGAGGCAGGAACTTTATGATCCAGGATAAAAGCGGCAAGTGTCTCATTGAGGGAAATGATGTACTGGCACGATGGACAGAGTACTGTTCCGAGTTATATAACTATGAAGGACGAAACGAACCTGAGAAAACAATCCCCCAAACACCAACAAATATAGAGGATAACCAACTGATAACGAAGGAAGAGGTAACTGCAGCGGTAAAGACATTGAGAAGAGGGAAGGCAGCCGGCGTGGACAATATACCAGCAGAGCTCTTACAAGCAGGTGGAGAGGTAGTGGTGGAAGGCCTGACGCACATCTGCAACAAAATATGGACGACGGGAAACTGGCCGAACTTATAATGAAATCAATGGGTATACCGTTACATAAGTCTGAAAACCTAAAGCTGTGTCAAAATTACAGAACAATAAGCATCATTAGATCCCCTAGCAAGATCATGCTTAGATTAATCCTAGACCGATTGAAACCACAATTAGAGAACATCATTGCCGAGGAGCAAGCAAGGTTCAGACAGGGAAGAAGCACTACAGAACAGATAATTAATGTAAGGCTGCTAAGCGACATATTATGTATTCAAGAAATACTGCCAACTATAAACTCTCTAACAACTTAATATTCTTTCTCTCAATATTTATACGTCACGATATCCTATTCTCCTAATCTGGTCTGCTGCGATCGAACTTAGTTGCGGATTGCCGCTGATGGTAAAGTTCGTGGGTTCGGACCCCGGATATGACGTCCGTGGTCTTGTTTCTCTGTGTCGGTGGTATATCAAAGTGGCCTCAGCGTGATCTCAAAGTGGTCAGGATAGACTGCATGAAATATGATCCGTAGGATCACTGCATAACTGCCTCTAGTTGCGACCGACAACTTACAGTCACGTGATGTCGACGTGATCAGTGGGATTGTGTCAATATGATGAAGTGGATGACTGCCTCTATAAGCTACTGACGACTTGTAATTACGAGCACTATTATTATTATGGGGGTAGTTACCTTGCTTGCTGCGTGCCTCTCTCAAATGCCTCTCTCTGTCGCCTAAATCTCAACTCAAATATACCTCAACTGCATATCTCCGTCACCTTCCCTCTACCGAGCGTCTCTTTCCAAAGTATCTCTGAAGTGAACTGCTCTCTCTCTCTCTCTCTCTGTGTGGTTCTCAACACAAATCTGAAGGTAAGTCTTTTTTCTCCCCCGCTTGCTCTCCACCGAGCATCTCTTACCAATGTCTTCTCGTGTAATATTTGGAGTTAAATGTTCTCTCTCTGTGTCTATCTCATGTCATCTCTGAAGGCAAGTCTTTTATTTCCGCAGCATACACTCCACTTCCCAATTATGTCTCAAGTAATGATCTAAGTTGACCGCTCTCTGCGGCCTATCTTATGTAATCTCTTCTCAAGTAATGATCGAAGTCAACCGCACTCCCCGGCCTATATCTTTTGAATCCTGTCTCAAGTAATCCCCCTCACGTCTCTCTACGCCAGGATTTATAATTCGATCTACTCCCAGATCATGTGATTTCCAAAACCGCATGTGTTTTTGTCCATCTGCTTGCCATTATCCCCTATCCTATTCGCGTGGTTTCCGAACGACGCGGGTTTGTCGGCGGCAACAAGTCTACATGTCACTAACAACTATCGTTTCAGGTGTAGACACCTAGCCTGTAACTTACGTCATGTTACGTCGTGGTTCGATGTGGTTACTCCAATTCTGACGGGACTGAGTTCAGCTGCACTGACTCAAATCCCACGAACAAGAAATAAATACATTGTTGTCTAAGCTTCTACCTATATATTGTCTGTACAGCTAAGATCGGGTACACTTATATAACGAATTTCAACAAGTTTACAAAGCACGCCTGGAATAATTGGAAAAAAGAATGCGCCCGTTGGACGAGTTTCAGCGTGCTTGATTGATGGTTTGTAAAGACATTTATCAAACTGATTGTTGCTCATTGTTATGGGGTTACCAATTAAAATTACATGTGAGCGCGGGGCACCTAATGGCAGTTCTCGACATATGTGTATAGAATCGGATGTCATTGATCAAAAGACAAAAAACACGTTCGACCTACTTTTTACTAGAAAGTAAAACGTTACCAGTGGAGAACTGTTTGGCTCAAGTGACCATCAAATCATCCGTCGTGATCTTATAGCTGGGAAAGAAGTAAACATAAATACGCGAACATACATATACTCTAAGGCAGATGTTAAGAAGATTAAAGAGAAAGCGAGCCACATAATCTGGAAAGATATTGTTGTAGCAACAGATGTTGAACAAGAGTGGGAGGGTTTCAAAACAGTTCTAGAAAACTTATAGAGGAATGTGTTCTATGTAGGGAATCAAACTCCAATGGTAAAAAGTGGATAACTAGATTTGAAGTTAAATGTAGAAGAGCTAAAATTAAAGCATGGAAAAAGTATATAGAGGTAGGTAAACCAAAAGAGATATATTTAAACTATTTGGACAAGCAACATGTAGCCAAGAAAGTGAATAAGGCAGAACAAATAGACTTAAAAAAATACTTGCTCATATGATCAAAACTGATAGTAAAAGCTTCTTTTCTTATGTTAGAAATAAACAAAGAACGAAAGACAAAGTACGCCCTCTCATAGACAGCACATGAACAATAATAAGTGATAATAGAGGGGCAGCTAATCTACTCACTCAGTACTTTAGCACAGTCTACACAAAAGAGGACTGCTTCAAGATCCAAGATCTTTCAAAGAGACATGGATACAGCATGATTAAGATCAATCTGTATTGTATACAGTGGAAATTGTTTTTTTTTAAATTGGAGAGGTTGAAAGTGAAAAAAGTTCAGACCAAGATGGTATTCATCCAAAATTGCTGTTTGAAACTAGAGACCAACTAGCATAGCCATTGGCTATACTATGTTCTTAATTACCTACAAAAGAGATTATTCCAGGGAATTGGAAAAAATATCAGACCCAGTCAATTATAGACCTGTGAGTTTAACTAGCATTATGTGAACATTTTTAAGAGTCAATAATCAATTAAAACATTGTAATGTATTTACACAGGTTTAATTTAATCAGAAATAGTCAGCATGGGTGTACTAGTGGGAGATCGTGCTTAATTAATAAATCTATTAGATTTCATGGAGAAGGTTACTAAAATGATAGATAAAGGGGAGCCAGTGGATGTTATTTCTCTTGACTTTGCTACGCCCTTTAACAGAGTACCTCATCCAAAAATGATTTAGAAAGTTAAAATCACATGAAATAAGTGGGAAAGTTGCCAAAAGATTGAAAATTGGTTAACCGGAAGAAGGCAAAGAGTGGGCATAAATAAGGAGTAATCTCAGTGGTGTGTAGTAAAGAGTGGAGTGCCATAGATCTCAGTTTTGATGCAAATTTTGTTCTTGATATTTATAAATGATTTTGACATTGATATTAGATCCATGATTGCAAAATTCGCTGATGACCCAAAACTATGCAGTAGTGTCTCATCTAAAGCAGAAGTGGATATATCGAGGTCGGGTTTAGACAAAATTTGAGAATGGTAGCAGTGAAAAAAGCAAATTCAATGTTAGGTATAATAAAATGAAATATTAAACAAAGAGCAAAGAAGTGATAGTCAAACTGTATAAAGCATTAGTTAGACCTAGATTAGAGTACTGTGTACATGTGGAGTCCTTATCATAGAAAGAATATAAACATGCTGGAAAGAATACAAAAAATAGCGACAAAGCTGATAGTGGGATTCCAAAATTACAGTTATGAGGAAAAACTAAAAAAAGCCGGCCTACAGTGTTTAGAAAAGAAAAGAATGTTAGGTGACTTAATACAGGTTTATAAGATGATCAGAGGAAGAGATAAATTAGACTATAACAAGTTTTTTTTAAAATACAACCATCCACAAGAACAAGAGGGCATAGCTACAAATTAACTAAAGAGAGGTACAGATTAGATATTGTTAAATATTTTTGTAGTCAGAGAGTGGTGAATACTTGGAACGCATTGCCACAGGAAGTAAAGGATGCAGGGACAATTAATGCATTTAGGAATAGATTGGATACACATAGCTTTTTAGGAAAAGAAATGTAAAAGAAACTGGTTGGTTACAGAGGCAGTCTTTTAAACCAGTATAAAAACGTTAAGTTAAGTTACGCAATTGTTTGGTTTTTTCTATGAGGGAAGTTGTTATCCAGCTCACCAGACATGGGTTGATTCAACATTATCTTAAACTGTACATTAGATCCACAAATATTGTCTAATCTGTATAATTCTTTATTACACACAAAAAGTATCTAATACTTGCGGCATACCCAAGAACAATACACCAGAGCATCTGAGACATACTTCTCAATGGTGTTACACTTTTTACTTGTGATATGGGACATTATTATTTTACTACAATTATGTATTTACAGCTGATCATTCGAGATTGGCACTCATGGTAGTTTTTAATGAAGTCTTAGACCAGTCTGCCATTGTTGCAAGAAGTAGGCAAGTAGTTGAAACATACGCCTTCATCAGGGTTAAGGTTAAGAAAATTTACACGAGGTGTCTCGAATAATGCAGATTCTTTAGCGTCAAGACAGCAAAACTGGATTAGTAACATTTCCATTCCAAAAAAAAATATTAAATTTAAAAAATGTGCTTGCTTGTTCGCCATTACAATCATCATCACCGTCACCAGGTTTGTCAAACCGGAGACAGGTGTTGAAGTCGTGTCATCATGGCACACCACGATCTTAACATATTCTAAACCCGACATTATATTTACCATTTGTCCAACTTATGTAACTTAATGACTTTATACTGGTTTAGAAGACTCTGCAGAGTCTGTATTCAACCAGTTTCATTTACATTTCCCTGCTCTAAAAGCTACGCATAGCATCTTTTCTTAAATGCATTAATTGTCCTTGCCTCCACTACTTCCTGTGGCAATGCATTCCAAGCATTTACCCCTCTTTGACAAAAAATAGTTTCCTAATATCTAATCTGGACCTTTCTTTTTTTTAATTTGTAGCTATGCCCTCTTGTCACCTCGAATTCCTCCCTTTTCAAGACACTGCAAGCAGGTTCTTCTTCTTTGGGTTCAGGATCTTTTTGGTCATGCTATATCTGCAGGCCAGTCGCCGTGATGAAGTCTGTAGTCTTCACCAGGTCGGAGCGGCTGTCCCACAGCTTTTGTCTCAGCTCCGCACCCTCTGACCAGGTCTGGCATCTCATTTCCCTATAGATTGGGCATTCTTATAGAATATACTCAGGGTTCTGGCATCCTGTTCCACATGGGCACTCATCTGTGTGTGAGATCTTCTAGTAGTCTGCAGTGTCCAGTTCTCAGGCGAAATAAGGTAGTTTGTTGATTTCTTTTGAGATAGTGAATTGGGTCTGGTGTACTGCTTATGTTTCTGTCTTCTCTCCATTTGGGTGTATACTGATTTCTGATGATGTTCTTGATTTCTCTGTGTGGTACTCGATGATTAAATTGTGCCTTTTTTTCCTGCCATTTTTTGCTAGAGCATCAACTCTCTCGTTTCCCGTGATTCCGCAATGGGAGGGTAGCCACTGCAGCGCTATTGTTGAGGATCTCTGGAGTTTTTCCAGTTCTGATCTGATCTCCGATAACAGTGGTTCGTTGTTTGTTTTTTGTATTGTCTCTAATAGTTATCTGCAGTCCGTGAATACAGCTATTTTTGTTGGAGGTTGCCTTTCTGTTTGAAGTATTCTCAGTGCTCGCAAGAGGGCCATCGATTCTGCTCTAAGGTTTGTGGAAAACTTTCCTGTTGGGAGGGCCTCTTCTGTTATATTTCCACTTTTGTGTCTTATGAATATGCCTTTTCCCCCGTTTCGGCCTGCTCCCTCTGCTGAATCATCTGTGTACACCTGTGCCCATTCTTTGGTATTATATTTCTCCTCAATCATTGTTTGTGCTAAAATTTTCAACTAGTGGAAACTGTGTTGGTCTTTTCTTCTTATTCCTGGGATCTCTGTACTTATTTCGATGTTGTTTATGTTGCAGCTTGGCTCTTCATAGTTAATAAGCATTTCTATTTCTGTAGGTTGGTTGGGAATTAGTTCTCCATATTTTTGGTGTAGGTGGTTTGATTTATGAATGAAGCTGGTTCACTTTAGCCTATTTTTAACAGGGTGAGCAACAATTGTCTCATCGCGGAAATTGTGTATACTATTTTAATATATTCCCAGGCAGTTTTGTAGCTGCTCGTTTGTAATACCACGAATATGTTCAGACAGCTACTATTTGGGTAAAATGCATACCCTAGATCTCATTAGCACAATGCGTCAGTATTTCATTATTCAATTAAACGCCAGCAGCTATGTGGCAGTGGGGACTAATGAAGGCTGTGCATGTGGTTAGCAACATCACTATTTAAAAGCCATTGTCAAGAAACCACAATTCAAATTGGCTAGAATCATCCTTCACTACATACTAACATAACTTCCTAGAAGAGACAAACACAGCGTTGGATAAATGTTGTAACAAATGAATATAATCTGGTATACGTGTAAGCTACTTTCATGGAATCTATACCATTAACGTAAAAAGTATGAAAAGAGATATAAATGCGAAGGCAAACTATAAATTCCAGTGACGGCAATGTATTATTTAATTTGTTCTTAAATACAATCCACTTAACTTAACTTAAAGTAACTAACATGCTTTGGCTTTCTGTAAGCTGATTTAACAACAGGAATTATACGTGAACGTTTATCTATGTGTATATAACTTAACATAATACAATTGATTGGGGTAGCACATGTATAATTTCAAAGTTTTCACTAAAACAAATGTTTAAGCGATCAAAGAAGAGGTAGTGCAGTATTGTTTACCGGCCTGCGCCTGGTATACTGTTAATGGTGTTTTACATTTGACAGACACCGTACTAAAAAGTATGCCAACTTGGCGTTCGTTTTAAGGCCAATTTAAAAAAAAATATTAGTTTGGATTTTGGTTGAATTGTTTGGCGTCAACATTTTGGATGATCTTTTTCTGGCTTTTCTTGTGAATTGTTGTGCGATTAAAATAAAAAAAATAGGTTTTCGACATTTCCTTCAAAATATGCAGAAATTGCTTCCACAGAATTCCAGAAATAAACCCCCCAAAAAATGAATTTAGCTGTCCTTCTAGGTCTGAATATTGAATGCCCCATTCAAGAAATTAGCGTGCACTACACTTAGATACGTTTTCCTCTTTTCGCAATCTTGAGTGAAATAAGACTAAACTCATACCAAGAATATGTTAGTATGACAGGCACGTTACAGATCTGAGTTTGTTTAAACCAGCCAATATTTGTTTGAAAAATACATATTCTTTGCTACTTTGAGAAAGTTTGTTTTTAATTTAATAATTTTTTAAATCTCTGGGGAGCTAGAGGCTGTTTTTAATTTCTGTGGAACTAAACAAAAATTTAAAAATACACAATTCAAAGCTCTAATTTGAAAAGTAAATAAGAAAATAAAAGTTTCAAATCCAAAAAAAATTTTTGTTAATTTTTTTTATTTTATGTGTTTTTGCGTCACTAATTTCTAATGGCGAAGGCGCGCCTATTCAACCCCAGACCGTAGTCAACTGGGCGATATTAAGACGCATAAATCAGTGCGTAGATGTATGTGTGCATCTGTATGTACCTATACTAGGTTTGTGCGCTCTCAGAGGCCAGCCCACGATAAGTGAATCTCTTGTGTTCACAGTTTTTCTTATCATGATTTTATTTAAAGGTGGAAATAACGATAACCTTGGTTACCACACGATATGAAACATGGGATGTCTTCCTAGGGAGTTCATCTGCGTGGTGCTGCTACAATCACAATTCCGTCAGTAAACGTCAGTAAACGTTCATGCAGCTCTTGAGCATTTCGGTCCATCTAGGGTACGACATCATTTAACCCATAACTGTGTGACCCCTCTGGATGTCCCTAACCCTACCCCGACACTGAATTCCCTTTTGTGTTTCCTCGTGTAATTTAGCGCAGCGCTACCTTAAAATAGCAGACTTGTGCTTCCCTACCTATCGCCTGTGAGGTTAACAACAAGATTGCAAATGCCAGCTCAGCGTTTGGGAGGCTCCAAGTAAATGTTTAGGAACGTCTAGGCATCAGTGTCGCCACCAAAGCAAAAGTACTTTGTTTTGTAGTGTTAACTATCTTGTTGTACATTTGCGAATCATGGACGGCGTATAGCAGAAATGGCAGATAGCTAGATTATTTTTACTTGAGCTGTCAGATTAGGCTACTCGGGATCATGTGGCAGGAGAAAGTGCCTGTCTATGAAATCTTAGCAAGACTAACATGTTGAGCATTCATTCACCTCTGCAAAGAGCTCAGATGAGATGGATGGGACATGATGTTTGCATGCTAGATGCGCGCATTCACAAGAAACTGCTATACGGTGAGCTCAGATCAGATAGGCTCTCCAGAGGAAATGAAGAAACGCTACAGAGATTCCTTGCAAGTGTTTCTGAATTGCTTCAATATTGATGTCACCTTCTGGGAGTGGCTTGCGCAAAACAGTAACACTTGGTGCCGTAGCATCACCAAGGGTGCTCAGATCGCAGAGAGAAAAGCAGTCACGGAAGGCAGTGAAATCGTGCTACCAGAAAAAAAACGCACGACGGCTTCACAGTCGGCTTGCCCCATGTGTACCCCGAATGTGGTGGAATATGCCGTTCCAGTATTAGTCTTTATAGTCATACGAGAATACATCTCGAAGCACAATTATGATGTTGTCGCCATAATCACTTGCGACGGGTAACTGTAATTTTGCTTGACAGAAGTGGGGGATGATTCAGGCCATCCTACTATTCAAGGAATGGACTGCCTTTAATGTGTGGTACTATCCCATGCAAGCTTATACCCTTCGAAGTTAGGTGATATCCAGCTGAGAACCCCATTTTCACCTTCCTCGGCATTCGCCTGCGTTTTAGGGGAAGATACTGCAATCGATGAACCAGTAATGTACAGATTCCAAAGTTTAGAAATGTTTGGCGGCTTCGGCAGAGACGGACAGTGGACACATAAGAAGACGGGAAAAGAGTAAATAACCAACTAGCTACTCGAGCCATCATTAACTACACGTTTCTTTATTTACTGAGAGTACCCACTGGGTGTGCCCGCTTATACGTTTTGTTTCCCTCGACAAAAGATACTTTACCGGGCCAATTTTGAACACTGATAATTATGAACTTGATTTTTTTTTCCTTTATAAAGTGCTGCTTGGCTTGTTTTTCAGACTCTCATCTGGCAACCGTGGTAAGTTCAATTCACACAACACAATGATCGTGTTGGCACATTAATAACACTGTGTAAAGTGTGTATTTACTAGTATTAATAATTAATATCATATATTTTTATTCTTTTTATAAACACAATAAGAGCAATAATTGGAATTAACAACGTAAATGTCCATTAGAGACACCCATCGTCGGCGTAACTGATATTTCTTCACGTCTGAAATGACCACTAGTCTAAGTCTAATCTATTATTAATTAATAAATAATATATTATAATTATATATATAATATAAATAATAGTATAGTATTAAAAACAGTATTAATATTAATATATAGATATATATTCAATAGTAACACTAGCGACTTGCGAGTGATAAGTTTGATTTGTTTCCTTGTGGACTTGCTGAGTTCAGCAATCGTGGTGTTAATCTGCTTTCTTGTTCCAGTCAACTCATCATTCATTGATTGACGTGTCGCTGTACTGTACTGTAGCTATAAATTATAACAACGCAACTCCAATAATACATGCCTACTACTACTAGATCATACCAGAGTATATTGCATACACCTAGATCATTAATCTCTGCATATTTCATGAACAAACAGAACATGGATTCTGCAGAAGGCGAAACACTTCAGAACATTAATATTGAGAGTGTCATTAATTCGAACAGGGACTCATCGTCTGTACCAAACCCACACTCACAGGCCGTGACGCCTTTTGCATCTTACAATTACAACAACGATGTACGTGTTACGTTTGCTCCTCAACCTCAGACAAGCTGCAGATTAGAGAGAGTAAACCCTTACTCCAACAAACACAGGGCACCACGATCTCCAATGCACGGGAGTAGCAGTCGACAAGGTAGCAAAGAAAGTGCACCACTGCTGGGAAGAAATTCAGACTCTCATCATTCTCACGCTGACGAATGTAGTTATTTCCCTGATGATCTCGAGTTTGAAAATGTTGTAATGGCATCAGAAATGGCCATAGAATCAAATGTTTTTCCAGAGAGGATTTATCAAGGTTCAAGTGGAAGCTATTTTGTAAAAGACATTGATGGGGTGAGTTGAATTTGTCATGTTTATTGTTTAATGTTTGTTATTGGGTTGGCCATGGCGCTGGCTACCCCACCCTGTAGCAACTAGCTACAGAAACATTCACAGATGTAGACAAGTCAAGATTTAACTTAACGTCTTTATACTGGTTTAGAAGACTCTGCAGAGTCTGTATACAACTAGTTTCATTTATATTTCCTTGCTATAAAAGCTATGTGCATCCAATTTATTCTTAAATGCATTAACTGTCCCTGCCTCCACTATCTCCTGTGGCAATGCATTCCAAGCATTCACCACTCTCTGACTAAAAAAATATTTCCCAATATCTAATCTGGACCTCCCTTTTGTCAACTTGTAGCTATGCCCTCTTGTTCTTGTGGGTGGCTGTATTTAAAAAAAACTTGTTATAGTCTAATTTATCCATTCCTCTGATCATTTTATAAACCTGTATTGTCACCATGAATTCTTCTCTCTTCTAAACACTGTAGGCCGGTTTTTCTGAGTTATCCTCATAACTGTAATTCTAGAATATCACTATCAGCTTTACCGCTATTTTTTGTATTCTTTCCAGCATGTTTATATCCCCTCTATGATAATGACTCCACACCTGTACACAGTACTCCAATCTATGTCTAACTAATGCTTTATACAGTTTGACTATCACTTCCATGCTCCTATGCTCCTATGTTTAATATTTCTTTTTATCATACCTAACATTGCATTTTCACTGCTACCTGAACTTGCTCAGATTTGTAGATTTGATGACTTGCGGCGCCATGTATTTGTTGAAGCTATGTCATATGCTTTGTATGGAGCTCAAAAGGTTTTGTTTGAATGATATAGTTTAGTTAGTTGGGTATATATGACCAATCCAATATTGTGCATGATGCGTGGTGTGGAGCCCTTATCATAGGGTGAATACAAACATGCTGGAAAGGATAGTCTGTATAAAAGAGCAACAAAACTGATAATGGAATTCCAGAATTACAGTTATGTGGAAAGACTACGAAAAACAGACCTACAGTGTCTAGAAAAGAAAAGTGTTCGAGGTGATTTAATACAGAATACAGGTTTATAAGATAATCAATGAAAAGGATAAATTAGACTATAACAAGTTTTTTTCAAAATACAACCCCCTACAAGAACAAGAGGACACATCCACAAATTAATTAAAGAAAAGTCAAGATTAGATACCAGGAAATAATTTTTGTCATATAGTAGTGAATGCTTGGATGCATTGCCACAGGAAGTATAGATTGGATGCGCATATCTATTTTTAACAAAGTCAATGTAAAAGAAACTAGTTGTATACAGACTGCAGTTTTCTAAACAGTATAAAGAAGTTAAATTAAGTGATAGAATCAGCACCTATTTTAGCTTAGTGGCATATGATGTTGGTAGCATGGAATAGGAAAATGTTAGATTCACACTCTGATTATTTCATTACAAGTTTGGGAACCATTTCATCACACATTTACTACATATCATTTAAGTTCAGGGCACATGTCACCACACGCTTTCTCTACATTTCATTATAACAAATATACTTGTATTGCCTATTACTCTGAAGAATATGCCATGGAATAACTGGTATAACAAGGCCAACTTCCTATCTTTATGAAGACAAATCATAGAAAAGACTTCAGGCAAGCTTGCCAAATTTGTTACTTTAAATCTTTTGAGGCTCACATTTAAATTATACTGTAAATACTTTGACCATTAGAAACAGGAACATTTTTGAAGTGTTTGTGCACACATACATTTGGCTTCAATGCATTTCTAACAAAATAGTTAATACATAATTTTCATATTAAGAATCAATCAAAACCCTTGTGCTTTCTGTGGAGCACAGATTATCTACAAATGCACACGACATCCTCCTGTCCTGGACTATCAGTTCAAGCACTGAATATATCTTCCATGTTTCTTTTATGTTTGTGTCAAGCACTTGTCTCCGTCTGTTTTGACCTGCATTTATTTCTCTTGCATTAGGGCATTCAGAATGGAGACTGTCTTGTATGCTATCTGCAGGTTTCCTTAATGTGTCCTACTCAAGATCAGTGCATTCACCTCATGTCATATCGCACTGCCATATCTGTCTGGTTCATTCCAAAAATTCAACTTTAATGATCTTGTCATACCATTTCATTCTCTCTATTCCGTACAGACATCGATTTTTGAAAATATGTACATTTTTGGTTGTTCTGTTCTCCATGTTTCAGAGCCAAACAACAGAACACTGAATTATAAGATTTTTATTTTTGTGTTGAACTTTACTTGTGATTTTCATAAGCTACTGTATACAATAAAATGCCCTCTTACCTTTTGTAACCTTATTTTAATATCTTTATCTGTATCTCCTCTTATTCGCCTTCTATCACCCAGAGGTGCATAGGCCATCAACCAACCCTTGCCAGGCAGCTCTGTCCTGTGCAATCTTTTCCACTTCTTTTCAGCCTTTTCTTGTTTCTTTACTTCCGCCTGCAGATCTCATCTCTATGTATTTCTTGGTCTGCCTATGCCTCTTCTTCCCTGGGGGGGTTCCATGACAGGGATTGCCTGGTGATACTGGCCTGGGGCTTTCTTAATGTCTGACCCATCCATCTCCACTTTTTTCATAAGATTTCCTGTTCCAATTTACCTTGTCTAGCTCTCTCCCACAGTCTGTCGTTTGTAACTTTGTCAAACTATTTCATACCAACAATCTTTCTCTGGCATCTGTTGACAAAACCCTGCAATCTCCTGTGATTGTCATCCTCCAGATTTCCGCTCCATACAGCAGGATTGGCTTCACATTTGAATTGAAAATGCTTATTTTTGTCTTCTTTCTTATTTCCTTGGAGTTCCATATCTGTGCCTCCTACTTTGTCTATATTTCTACAAAGTTAAGTTAATAAATCAATATCTTGTAGGAGTGAGTTTCCAAACAAAATCTAATTGATGTTAGTTATATTTATTCCCATAATCTTTGATCTTTTTCTCTATGTATTCTCAGCACCAACTTCTGTGACCCCTCACAAAGTATACTCATTTTATTTTGTGGTCTTCTTTCTTTTCTTTGGCACTTGCTATGACAAGAACATTGTGTCATAGTTTACAGCAATGACTGCGCCTTTTGTTCTTGCATATTTGGTTTTTGAGTACCAGGTTTGCCTTCCCACTGCGATCCCTGTTCTCTTAGCCAGATTACACTAGTGCAGCATGTTTTAACGACCACCACTTGGTGATGGAATAGGGTCTTGATCAGCTGTAGTTAGCTGAGCCTGATGCAACTAGCCAGTTATGAGTCACTGGCTGCTGTCAGTTCATTCAGTGTGCTGCGTCCATGGCACTATTTTGATTCTGATTGTGGTACAGAAGAGCTAAATCATATGCAAAGTCCAGATCATCAAGTTATGTTGAATTCCAATGAATACCATTTTTGGTGGTTGGATGTTGTTGTCTTTATAACCCATTCATTAGCCAGCATAAAGAAAAATGGTCATAAGAGACACACCAGTTCTTATCTTAAAGGCTTAGAAAGCTGACCTTTATGTAGATCTCTACATTTTATATCCTCATGTTTTCTTAATTTATGTTAGTGAACTTCAGCAGCACACCATATTGCCTGAGAAACTTCAAGAATGATTGTCTGTCTCTAAGTTGTGAAATTCATTTTTATAGTCAGTGAATCTCAAATTAAAGGGTGAGTTCCATTCTACACTTTATTCAATTATTATTTTCAGTGTGGCTTTTTGGTCTACACAGAAACAATTATTTTTTCGAAAGCCTGCCTGTCTCAGCTGTTTGCCTATGATCTCTTTCAATCCCTCTAGTATGAACATGGTCAATATTTTTCCAAGCACTGATTGTTGTTGTTGAATGCCAGCAATGAGTAGGATTACTCTTTTGTGTGCCCTGAAAAGGGCGTTAAGTGGCGGATTGCAGTAGCTTTCCTAACATCCAGTGCATGCTGATGAAGGTGTAGTGGGGTCCTCCAGAACGTTGTGAACTTGAAATAGTCAATGTTAAGGAAAGATAGGTTAGTTGGAGACAAGGCTAAGGCAGGTGGCATTTTATTATACTGTACAAATTCAGTTAATATAACTATAAAAAATGATTTATCACCTCGCAACAAAAATGAAAGTTTATGGGGAGAAATAGAAAGTGGGGGTGAAAAAACAGTGGGTAGAGTATGCTACAGATGTCCATCAGGTCAGAAAGAGGAAGATGAGGAGCTGATTAGCAGCATAGAAAAGGCAAGTGAAGAGAAATTATTATTAATGGGGGATTTCAACTCAACAGAAATAAAATGGGTTATGGCAGAAGCACTTGTAGAGTCAAAACCTTTTGTTAAGTGCATAACTGACAATTTTTTATACCAGAGGCAAAAAACACACTTGACCTAGTATTTACTACAGAGAAAAATATGATTGAAAATGTAACCATTGGGGAACTATTTGGCTCAAATGACCATCAAATCATCCGTTGGAATCTTATTTATAGCAGGGGTAGAAGTGAACATAAACATGTGAACATACGCCTATGCTAAGACAGATGTTAAGAAGGTGAAAAAGGCAGCGAGTCACATAATCTGAAAAGATATTGTCAGAGGAACAGATGTTGAACAAGAGTGGGAGAGTTTCAAAACAGTTATAGAGAAGCTAAACGACGAAGTACAGGAAGAATATTTAGTGAGAATAGGAAGGCAACTAATCTGCTAAATCAGTACTTTAGCACAGTCTACACAATACAAGACTGCTCCATGATCTCAGAGCATATATATACATTTTCCAAAGAGACATGGGTACAGAGGAAATGGTTTTTAAAAAATTTGAAGGGTTAAAAGTGGATAAATGTCCAGGAAAAGATAGTATTCATTCGAAATTGCTGTTTGGAATTAGAGACCAACCAACAAAACCATTGGTTATATTATTAATTTTTTTATTTTTATGGCGTTCACCATATTTTTCTAATCTCCAAGGCGGTGTGCGTTACATTGTGGTTTTTATTTTGCACCTGTCTGCCCAGTGCATCCTATTTCAGCATGCATTTTATGTAAGGGGCTGCATTTTCTAAGGGTTTGCTTCCCTGTGGTACGGTCGGTGCTGTGTTGGGCATTGAATCCAGCACCTTCGGATAATGAGCTGTGCCACTTAACCACTAGCTACGCTGTCCCCTAATGGCTATATTTTGTTCTGAATTATTTACAAAAGGGATTGTTCCATGGGATTGGAAAGATGCAGGAGTGATCCTCTTATTCAAAAAAGGCAAAAATTCAAACCCAGCAAATTATAGACCGGTGAGTTTAACTAGCATAGTCTGCAAATTGTTAGAATCAATAATGAAAGAAAACATTGTAATGCATTTAGACAAGTTTCATCTAATCAGAAATAATCAGCATGGGTTTACTAGAGGGAGATCATGCTTAACAATTCTATTAGAATTCATGGAGGAGGTTACTAAAATGATAAAGGGGAGCCAGTGGATGTTATTTATCTTGATTTTGCAAAGGCCTTTGATAGAGTACCTCATCATGGATTATTTAGAAAGTTAAAATCACATGGAATAAGTGAAGTTGCCAAATGGATTGGAAATTGGTTAACTGTAAGAAGGTAGAGTATGCATAAATAATGATTACTCTAAGTGGTGTGAAGTGACAAGTGGAGTGCCACACAGACAGTTTTGGGACCAATTTTGTTCTTGATATATATAAACAATTTGAATATTGATATGGGATCCATGATTGCAAAATTTGCTGATAGCACAAAACTATGCAATAGTATCTCATCTAAAGCAGAATTGGATATATTGATGTCGGATTTAGAAAAAATTCGAGAATGGTATGAGAGCTGGCAAATGGAGTTTAATGTAGATAAATATACAGACATCCACATGGATAGATCCAATATGGAACATTATTACAGAATAGGCGAGAACGATATTAAAAAGATAGATAAGGAAAGGGACCTAGGGATTTTAATAGATCATCCAGGTAAAGTGAGTGAGCAAGTCCAGGTAGTAGTGAAAAAGGCAAATGCAATGTTAGGTATGATGAAAAGAAATATTAAACATAGGAACAAGGAAGTGATAGTCAAACTGTATAAAGCGTTAGTTAGAACTAGATTTGAGTACTGTGTACAGGTGTGGAGTCCTTATCGTAGATGGAGTATAAAAATGCTGGAAAGGATACAAAAAATAGGGACAACGCTGATAGTGGGATTACAGTTATGAGGAAAGACTCAGAAAATCGGCCTACAGTGTCTAGAAAAGAGGATAATTCGAAGTGACTTAAATACAGGCTTATAAGATAATCAAAGGAACGGAAAATTAGACTTACAAGTTTTTTAAAAATACAGCCACCCACAATAACAAGAAGGCATAGCTACAAGCTGACTAAAGAGAGGTCCAGATTAGATATTAGGAAATATTTTTTTAGTCAGAAAGTGGTGTCTGCTTGGAATGCATTGCCAGGGGAGGTAGTGGAGGCAGGGACAGTTTATGCATTTAAGAATAAACTGGATGCGCATAGCTTTTAGAGCAAGGTTATGTAAATGTAACTGGTTGTATACAGACTCTGCAGGTTCTTCTAAACCAGTATAAAGACGTTAAGTTAAGAACAAGAGGGCATAGCTACAAATTAACTAAAGTATGGTCCAGATTAAATATTAGGAAATTAAGTCAGAGAGTGGTGAATGCGTGGAATGCATTGTCACAGGAAGTAGTGGAGGCAGGGACAAATAATGCATTTAAGAATAGATTGTATGCACATAGCTTTTAGAGAAAGGAAAGGTAAAAGCAACTGACTGTTTACAGACTCTGCAGAGTTTTCTAAACAAGTATCAAAATGTTAAGTTAAGTTATGATGCTTCATTCTTCTTTCTTGGTTTTAATATTTCAGGTTCTACTTCTGTTCAAATCTACCTTAATTATTCTTTATGTTATTTTTGCTGTAGTTTCTGTGTTATTCGGATTCTGTGTTGATGCTCCTTCTCCCCAGAATTTCTTCATCAGCTTCGCTTCATATATTCTAAAATTTATTATCATTTCTCTTCTGTAGCTTCTACTTATTCTAGTTGTTGTAACACATAATACATATTTGATTTCATCACATAAAAATACATTTTCTTGTATGTCTTTTTTTCAAAGTGGAATTTCACATTAAATTGTTGTCTGTGGCTATATGTTGTTGCATACTTTTTAATTTTTTTTTTTCTTTTCTCTTTATTTTGACTTACAGAAGATGGTAGTCTGTTATCACATCTGCTCCCCTATATTCTTTTTACATCATCATCATGCAATGGTGAACTGAACTCGTATTTATACATAAATTATCAATCTAGTTTTCTGTCCTATGTTCTGGCGACACCCATGTTGCTTTGTGTATTGTATTCTTTAGTTTGGAAACGTGCTGGCACCAATCACCAGTTGAATTAATACACAGAAGTCCATATACGGATAACTGTCATAATTAAATTGGAACCACATAAATATATATATATTGTGCATAGTAGCAGTGCTCTACAGACACAAACACATATCTCACAGTTATCACTTGTATCATAATTATTGCTTGTCTGAGGACAGGAGGTCTTCACGTATATTTGTCGAAAAGTTCTGCAGTGCTTTGCAGGGAGCTGACATGGTTTTGATCTAATCGTAGTTACAGAGTGCAAGCTCAACACTCCTTCTAATGCTGTTGCTGTCATTTTACTAATAGTTCAATGTTAACCTAAAGTTTTGCCAACACCTGTAGATTAATACAATGACATATAGATATAATGTATGTAGGTTGTTATGCAGTGAGTGGGCTAAATATTGTTACAGAACACATTACTCCAGGCTATCTAGTCACCTCCTTCTATCTAATACTTAAACATATGTTCTTTTATTGCAAGTTTTCTAACATTCACTGTTTATGCATGGCGTATCAAACTGAAATCACTCCGAGTCCGAGGGTAGCACGAGAACACAACAACCTAGGGGTTATAAATATAATAGATCATACATGTAAAGCGAGTGAGGAATTCCAGGTAGCAGTGAAAAAGGCTAATGCAATGTTAGGTATATAAAAAGAAATATTAGACATATGAGTATTATGAGCAAGGAAGTTATGGTCAAACTGTATACTATAACGCATTAGTTAGATCTATATTTGAGTAGGCCTACTGAGTGGTGTACAGGTGTGGAATCCTTATCGTAGAGGAGCTGCATAGCAACACCCGAGATTTGAAGAAGCGTTGAAGCAGAAATCGAACGAGAAAAACAGGAGCACGAACCAAGGCACCCAATGTTCGAACATCAGGTACAGAGCCCAAGACTCAAATCCAAACATAGCTTCCTAAAACCAACACAGCCCATACAGACAAACCCTCAAAGTCGCCGCATCGAGAGATGGCACGAATCGATTCAGGCCCAAAAGATGGAACTTCCGGTGCAACCTGCCACTGACATCATCTAGCATACACGACATGGAAGTCACTGAACAGACAGGAATATGAAACGATGAGGATACACAGATGATAACACATGTTGCTGTGGCGCAATAGAAGACCCAGGCCATCTGATGATCTGCCCCAACCTCCAGGAAACGCAATAGGTGGACATGCTGGAGGCAAATGACAAGGCAATCCATGTCGCTAAATACTGGATACACATTGTATAACGTGATGGTTGGACACGGAAAGCTAGTAAGTATCGTAGATGAGATATAAACATACTGGAAAGGATACAAAAAAAGAGCGATAAAGCTGATAGTGGGATTATAAAATTACAGTTATTAGGAAACAATCAGAAAAACCAGCTTACAGTGTATGGAAAAGTGAATAATTAGAAATAATAAAGGTTTATAAGATAATCAAATGAAAGGATAAATTAGACTATAACAAGTTTTTTTTTCGGCGCCCTTTCATTTTAGACGACACTATTTTTTTAGGAGTCTTAAAATACTGGTCAATGCAATCAAACTAAATATATGTTGTTATTTGTTACTCATTTAAACGCCCTGAAACGGGCGTTAGGTGATGGGTTGCAGTAGATTTCCTCACATCCCGTGCATGCTGATGAAGATGGACCAGAGTCGTCCAGGCGGCTGTTAGGCTTGGCTTCATCTTCGTGTCATTTACTACTATGGGGGGTCTGGTCGATCGGCAACTTGTTAGTCTGTCATAAAATAGCCTGATTCCAAGAAGGACTGCGTGGAAGTGAGGTGGGGGTCTTTGGTCAGTATATTTTAGCTGACAATGAGAAGCGTGTCTGATCAGTATGTTTTGCCTGACCTGACCATTAAGTCACCTCTACCAACTTAATCTATGTTTAAAAGCTATATCATGAGGAAAAAAGTTGCTGTTAATAAATATAACGTTAGAATATTTTAGTATTTAGAATATTAATATAATATTAAGAGAGCTGCCGACATAGCTGCAAGAACTATCTGCTTATCGGATTACGAATACAAAACTAATTAGTTTAAGAATTGCTTTCTACATAACCCAGCGAAGGAAAGAAGAGACTGACTAGTTAATTTAGCTGATCTCTTTATGAGAAAACATGCTCGAACTTAATTTAACGTCTTTATACTGGTTTAGAAGACTCTGCAGAGTCTGTATACAACCAGTTTCATTTATATTACCTTGCTCTAAAAGCTATGCGCGTCCAATTTATTATTTAATGCATTAATTGCCCATGCCTCCACTACCTCCTGTGGCAATGCATTCCAAGCAGTCACCACTCTGCCTAAAAATATTTCCCAATATCTAATCTGAACCACTCTTTGGTTAATGTGTAGCTATGCCCTCTTGTTCTTGTGGGTGACTGTATTTTGAAAAAACTTGTTATAGTCTAACTTATCCATTCCTCTGATCATCTTATAAACCTGTATTAAGTCACCTCGAATTCTTCTCTTTTCTAGACACTGAAGGCCGGTTTTTTCTGAATCTGTCCTCATAACTGTAGTTCTGGAATCCTACTATCAGCTTTGTCGCTCTTTTTTGTATTCTTTCCAGCATTTTTACATCCCCTCTAAGGATATAGTCCTCGGTATTTCGTATCTGACCACGCCACGAATAGGCAGTTCGGAACACTGTTAAGACAAATGTCGATCAATATAAAGATATATTGGCTATGGTAAAGGCACTCAAGCTTACATGGAATGGGCATGTATCAAGATCGTCTGGATTGACCAAGATGATTCTGCAAGGCTCTGTGCATGGGAAGCGCAAGAGAGGGAGGCAGAAAAAGAGATGGGACGGCTTCATAACGAAACTTAAATCATCCTCGTGGCTAGTGTATTGTGTTTATATATGGTACAGTACAACGTATCATTGCAGCGCAATGTCGTATTTGAGAAGAGAAGAATAACGTCTGGTCAGGAAAAAAACATTGTCTGGACATGTTACACAGGGTCAGGTAAAATAGACTGTCCAGCAGCTTCGCTTGCGAGGTGGGATAGCAACGTGATCTATGTAGCAGTGAGCATATGAAGCCAAGCATAGCACAGCCGCCTGGAGTACATAGGGCTACCTTCACCACATGGTCAAGATGTGGGGAGAACTACTGCAACCTACCACTTCACACCATTTTCAGGTAACACAAAAGAGTAATTTTACCCATTGAAGAAATTTAACTATATATATATATATATATATATATATATATATATATATATATATATATATATATATATATATATATATATAAAAACCCGCGCTTTGGTCTAAATATGTAGGGCACTCTCGCAGGATATGTTTTGATGTTTGCTTGAGTGCTCCACAGTCGCAGGTGAGGGTGTCTGTGAGACCCATTTTATGGAGGTGAACCTTGAGTCAGCAATGTCCCGTTCTGAGTCAGATCTTTGTCTACCCATCTCTGCCAAATTTGTCTATACTGTCATTTTTTGGTTGAATTCTTTGTGCTGGTCTTTCCATTCCGTATTCCGTCCTCGTGGATCGTTTGGTGAGTGTCTTTATGTAACAGAGTTACAAGGATCCCAAGAGCTAGGGCAAGGAAAGCCCTGGAAAAACCGTCTTTGGTACCTACACATAACTTTAGAACCCTATTCGAGAGCTGTAGTTACTGTGATGGTCAGTGTTCAGATACTTCGACAACTATCGTTTTAAAAGTGTTCCCAGCCAAATTTAAATTCTCATGATCTCCTGGGAAATCCCACGAACTTTTAGGTCACATAGAAAGTTCAAGACAAGGTACTCTTTCTCCAGAAGTTCTGTAGGTCAGAGAAAGTTGACGTGCCAGAATGGGACAAAGATAGAAGACATTGTCCTAAGCGGGAAAAATATTGGATATAAATTGGAGGAGAAAGTATCTCGAGATTAGACTCAGAATAGAAGACCACCGAGCAGATAGTAGAGTAGCTAGTGTAGAGCTAAAATATCAGCTAATACCAGTAGTTAGAACAGATAGAACAGCACAATAAGAACTGAAAAGTCACAGAAGCAGATTCTAGTCACTGAGAGGGAAGCTATTGATCAATCACTTGGTTGAGTGGTAAAGACTGCCAACCCAAACCACAACTTGTAAGCATTTGACTGTGTGTTTTGTCCTGATGCATTGTCGCTGATACCTTGTCACAAGTGACGTTGACTTTAGTCATGTGGCGACTGACTGCATATACGTCAGAAAGTGACGTGTTTTCATTGAACACGAAGCTGTTGTCCCGTAAACCCGCCATTACAAGGTCTTACTCCGGATTGGTAAACCACTTCAACATAAGAACCAGTGCCGTTTGGCATGAGAACCCGTGACATCAAAGGGTTTGCTTTTGATTGGAAAACCACGGTGCAAGAATCGTATTTGTCTCATAGTTTCTGACTTGAAAACGAGGCAGGAGAATCAGACGCCCCAGATGCTACAGGAGCAGATTAGTGGGACAGAAGGCCACGGACGAACGAGGACCAGAAGATTTGCAGCAGACAACAGCCAGTTAGCTAGTTTGTGTCAACTCAGACTAGGTTTGAATTTTAAATCCCTCACAGAGTATAGTCAGTATACACTGACTGATATTATGGATATTTTTGGGCCGCTCTCGAAAGGCTTTATTTTATTTTTGAGTTACCTAAAGGTATTTACATTAGAGAATATCTATATATGCGTATATATTTATATTCTTCAAAGTTTATGAGCTTTTGCACACTTATTTTTTCTGTTCTTCCTGAAAAGGGCGTTTTTGTTCAAAACATATTGTATCTTAGTTTACAAATAGGCTGCGGTAACTGCGCATTTAGACTCGACACATCCGGTTTAGTGACGGGATTTGAGAAACCTGGTTTGCCTCCCCTCTTCGATACCTTTTCCTACCAGGTTGAACGGATGAAGTCTGTTTCCATGGCCACCAATTGGATTGGGAGATACGATCTAGGACAACTCCTGATTCACTGATGCAAACTTTCAGCTATACGTTGCCGTTAGAGCGTATTCACTGCGTCTTCAACCAGGTGTTACTCATTTGAATTGTTTAGATTTGATTATTGCAGGCGACCGACAGAAAAATAAAAATTATTTAGTTATTGCTAAAGAGTACAAAAAAGTTCGAAAAAGATGATAGTGGGATTCCAGAATTACAGTTATGAGGAAAGACTCAGAAAAACAGGTATACGTTGTATAGAAAAAAGAAGAATTCGAGTTTCTTTAGTCATAGAATGTTGAGTGGTGAATGCTTGGATTGCATTGCCACAGAAGGTAACGGAGGCAGGGACAATTAATGCACTTGAGAATCAATTGGATACATAGCTTTTAGAGCAAGGTAATGTAAATGAAACTGGTTGTATGCAGATTCTAAGCCAGTATAACGACGTTAAGTTAAATTAAGTTAATGGACCAGCTGTAGTGGTGGCCTTATGCTTTACTTCTAGCTAAAAGTTGAATCATCAGCTCACAACTCCAAGAGCAGTAACACATGTAGCGGCCAGATAAAGCGTGAAAGTCTGAATGACATAACGGCCAAAGCGCATGTCTCTCGTGAGAAAAGACCGTGTTCCATTCTTGATTTTCACACGCTCTATGGGAATGTGACTTGCGTTTAGTAAAGGCAATTACAAGAGAGACCAGTGAATACAGATCTGCGATGACATGAAACGCTGATTGGGCAAAAACGATATGTGTTATTACCAGCAACATATGAGTTCTATTTCACTGCGGGTATAAATCAGCAGCATGTTTATATCCCCTCTATGATAAGGACTCCACATCTGCACACAGTACTCCTTCTTCTTCTACGTTCGTTCTCAATCTCCCGCTACCAAGCCCTGTACACGTCTTCGCATGTAGCAGGATGTAGTCAGGAGAACGGAATGCGTTGTGTCGCTAGTTTACAGCTTGGCTGCTATATTTGCACCTTTCGGTCCGACACATCCGTCTTCGGTGGCACACAGTACTCCAATCTAGGTCTAACTAATGCCTTATATAGTTTGACTACCACTTCCTTGCTACTATGTTTAATATTTCTTTTTATTATACCTGCCATTGCATTTGTCTTTTTAACTGCTACCTGAACTTGCTCACTCGCCTTACCTATGTAACAGTTCCAACCGGAGCATGAGCATTTAGGGTAGGGGTGATGTGGTCGGCGACTCTGAGAAAAAAGGTACCTAAATGTGTGCCACGGTCACTCACCGTCTCGACACTATGCCAAGGTCACTCACAGTCTCGACACTAAGTCGACAAAGAAAAACAGGGAAGGGGTAGGAGCTGACCACTCTGGCGTTTCGATTTGAGTAGGGGAAAGGGGGGGGGGGGGGTTTGTGACAGACAGAGGCCAGCAGGTCTTGTTGTGACATTTTGAGTGACAGGAACTCGAGTGATTCGTGCCAATAACAACTAAATGGAGGTATATCCAAACTAGAGGATGGCTGGGTCAGACATCCCACAGATGACCATTGGACAGCCCTGATACTACTTGCGACTATATAATACTAGACAAAGTTTAACTCAAGCAGACTGGCCATGGAGAGAGAGAGAGAGAGAGAGAGAGAGAGAGAGAGAGAGAGAGAGAGACTAAATTTAGCTTGGAGTCTGTTTAGCTCGCCGACTTTATAGAAAAGCGATTGATAGGCTGTTTTGCAAATATTAGTGAGATAGAATGGAATATTGGGTGGCTAAACTAGCATACGCATTTGAGTCTTGACCAGTCGCTCTATAACGTGTGTGTTGGGCGCCCTGTGTCTAGAAGAGATCTGAATGTGTGGTGTACGTGCAGGACACCTTGTGAACGATGTGTGTTCTGAATAGTTAAACGAGTGTACAGATCGTCTAAGGAGAGATCTGGATGTGTGTGTGGTGTATGAAGGACACCGAGGGAACGATATATGTTCCGGAGTGTGTGTATACGCAGATCGATTGAGTGTGTGATCACATGTGAGCATACGTTGAATAGATTGAATGTATTATGTCAAGATCAACCGCCTGAGGGGAACTTAGTGTGAGTGAATGCACATAATCCAATCGTGAAGATGAGTTTTTGAGAGTATGTTGAGTGTGCAAATAAGGGGAGGGGAATGTGCGACTAGAAGTGGGTTGGGCAAGTTTGGGGCAATATTTAAAAGTTTATGCTCACAACATCTGTGAAGTTATTAATAATACAGGTAAATTATGAGATATGATTATTTAGTTAGGATGTATTTCTTGTATTGTTTGTAATCTCATTGGATTCACTTTAATAGTTGTTGTATGAATAGGATGTAATAAATCTGCCACTTGCTGCGTGCTATGTTATTTGCTGTGTGTGGTCGTGAATGATGTGCATTCATGTGGCAACATTCTAGATAGCTAAACCACTGTGAAAACCTGGACTGCCACATCCCATTTATCCATCATTTTAGTAACTTCCTCCATGAATTCCTATAGATTTGTTAAGGACGATCTCCCTTTAGTAAACCCATGCTGACTATTTCTGATTAGATTCAATTTGTCTAAATGCATTACAATGTTTTCTTTGATTTTTGACTCTAACAATTTGAGACTATGCTAGTTACTCACCGGTCTATAATTTGCTGGGTTTGAATTGTTGACCTTTTTTGAAAAAAAAGGGGATCACTCCTGCATCTTTCCAATCCTGTGGAACAATTCCTTTTGCAAGTGATTGAGAACATAATATAGCCAATGGTTTTGCTAGTTGGTCTCTAATTTCATACAGCAATTTTGGATGAATACCATCTTGACCTGGACATTTATCCACTTTCAACCCCTCCAATTTGTTGAAAACCATTTCCTCTGTAATCTAGATTTATCATAATCCAGCTGTTTTCGTGTCTCTTTGAAAGATATCTATAGGCTCTGGGATCTTGGAGCAGTCCTCTTTTGTGTAGACTGTGCCAAAGTACTGATTGAGCAGATTAGCAGCCTCCCTATTCTCACTTATTATTTTCCCTGTACTGTCTATGAGAGGGCCTACTTTGTCTTTCGTTCTTTGTTTATTTCTAACATAAGAGAAGAAGCTTTTACTATCAGACTTGATCCTCTGAGCAAGTTTGATCATATGCAGTAGTGGTTTCCCTAACAATGGTTTTTACATGATGATATTGCTAGCTCCATGCCCAACCCGGTTTAGTCACTTTTCACAATCTTTGAAGGTTGTAGTGGTCATATTCTTTTCAACCGGGTACCACCCTGGTGCTTGAAGTTTTGCACTGGGTGCCGTATGTTTTCTAACACTGGAGTTGAATATGTGACCTCTAACCTTATATCAATACTCTCCACTTAATGACGCTAAAATGGGAAACACAAGAATGAGTAAACTAAGTAAACAAAATATGACGCGCTTCCTGTCAGAGTGACAAGATGGGACCCAGTGGTTCATATCTTTCATTCTAATAAACGGACATTTCATACATATTCAACATGACCAGCTCTCGCAGTACCCGGTACCGCTCTAGCAGGTGTTAATGTTTCTATTAAGTAGATGTATAATCTCTTAACCATCGTTTCTAATTCTTCCTCAAAAAGGTGTGGATGTCAGCAATATCGTACACAACTGCAACACAATTTTACACATCATATGTGAAATCGGTCAATCGGTTCTTGTCTGATTCTTTAGGACAGAGATCCATACTTCAGATTAACTGGGGTAGTTGTCTCGCCGCAGCGACTCAATTTCAACCAGTGTTCGTAAAGCGATCTCAGTCCCGCCAGGCGGAGCGATAGCGCGGGCTTGCGGAAAACGCTCGCCTGCCTTTCCCCGTAGAGCGAATTGGGTGCGGTTTGTTGCAGCGGCTCCTCCACCGAGGTGCGCTGGTCTGGTCCGTATCAGGAAACGTGGTCCGTCCGTGGTGATTTATCTAAGGCTTATAGCAGAGCTCGACAGTACGTCTCGCTGGTGGTCCGACTCTCGCAAAGAGCTTGTGACCGGCAAATGGAAAGCAGGAATCGTTGCCTCGAGGCCCTGCGTTCTCCTACGGAGAAGGGCAGGCCGGCAGGCCAAATTGTCTCTAGTCCCAGTGAAATTCATCGCCGAGGTCGTTGGGATCCGTTCTGCACAGAGCGCTGCCATCCCTCCTCGAGCGAGCCCGGTCGGTCGGTCGTCTGGTGCGTGTGGGAGGCCCCTGTCAGGCGGTCCTAGGTCGACGGAGTGAGGGACGGGTGGAACAAACCGTCCGTCCGTCCCGTCAGTCGGTCCCTGCGGCCGTCGTCCCAGCGAGGCTTTTTACACACCCTTCCTCCGCCGACCGGTGTGTGCTGTACGTACGTCTCCGACAGATATCTGGTTGATCCTGCTAGTAGTCATATGCTTGTCTCAAAGATTAAGCCATGCATGTCTAAGTTCACACTGTCTCACGGTGAAACCGCGAATGGCTCATTAAATCAGTCGAGGTTCCTTAGATGACACGATCCTACTTGGATAACTGTGGCAATTCTAGAGCTAATACATGCTTACCAAGCTCCGACCCTCGCGGAAAGAGCGCTTTTATTAGTTCAAAACCAATCGTCGTTTCCCCTCGCGGGGTTGCGGCGTCCCCACTGGTGACTCTGGATAACTTTGTGCTGATCGCATGGCCTCATGTGCCGGCGACGCATCTTTCAAATGTCTGCCCTATCAAATGTCGATGGTACGTGACATGCCTACCATGTTTGTAACGGGTAACGGGGAATCAGGGTTCGATTCCGGAGAGGGAGCATGAGAAACGGCTACCACATCCAAGGAAGGCAGCAGGCGCGCAACTTACCCACTCCCGGCACGGGGAGGTAGTGACGAAAAATAACAATACGGGACTCTTTCGAGGCCCCGTAATTGGAATGAGTACACTTTAAACCCTTTAACGAGGATCTATTGGAGGGCAAGTCTGGTGCCAGCAGCCGCGGTAATTCCAGCTCCAATAGCGTATATTAAAGTTGTTGCAGTTAAAAAGCTCGTATTTGGATCTCAGGCGCGGGCGGTCCGGCTCGCGCCGGTTCACTGCCCGTTGTCTCCTGCCCTACCGTCTGCCGGCTCTCTCCCACGGGTGCTCTTCGCTGAGCGTCCTGGGTGGCCGGCGCGTTTACTTTGAAAAAATTAGAGTGTTCAAAGCAGGCCTCGGCTGCCTGAATAATGGTGCATGGAATAATGGAATAGGACCTCGGTTCTATTTTGTTGGTTTTCGGAACTGGAGGTAATGATTAACAGGGACAAACGGGGGCATTCGTATTGCGGCGTTAGAGGTGAAATTCTAGGATCGCCGCAAGACGAGCTACTGCGAAAGCATTTGTCAAGAATGTTTTCATTAATCAAGAACGAAAGTCAGAGGCGCGAAGACGATCAGATACCGTCGTAGTTCTGACCATAAACGATGCCGACTAGCGATCCGCAGGAGTTGCTTCGATGACTCTGCGGGCAGCTTCCGGGAAACCAAAGTGTTTGGGTTCCGGGGGAAGTATGGTTGCAAAGCTGAAACTTAAAGGAATTGACGGAAGGGCACCACCAGGAGTGGAGCCTGCGGCTTAATTTGACTCAACACGGCCAACACTGAAATGATTGACATGCCGAGACCACTCTTCTGGGGTCTAATATGGAACTGGTGCTGGATTTAGACCCTCAGAAATCTGGGGTTATGCCCCCTGTGGCCCGGTCTGGTCTGCACCCAGTGTTCTGAAAAAGGAATTGACGGAAGAGCACTATCAGGAGTGGAGCCTGAGGCTTAAATTAACTTAACACGCCAATACTGCAGAATGACTATCAAAAGTACACCTTCGTGGGGTCTAATAGAGAACATGTGCTGGAATTAGATCCTTGAAAATCTGGGGCTACCCCCTAAGAAACTAGATTGTCTCGCTAAGGGAATTGACGGAAGGGCACCACCAGGTGTGGAACCTGCGGCTTAATTTGACTGAACACGCCAATACTGTAGAACAACTGACAAATCGAGAGCACTGCCGTTTGGGTCTAATAATGAACGTACGCTGGTATTAGACTCACGGATGACAAGTCAGCTCTACAACACTCAAATGAAAGAACGCTACGGAAATCGTGTTTAACTCCGCAGAAACCGCAGATTTCAAATACCTGGTCATTGACAAACAAAAGCCCTCAATAAATTCGTCTGACCAAATAGTGAACGGGTGCTGGAAATAGATCATCTGAAGACAGGTCAGTTTTACCCTACAAATGACAGGGAGTTGCTACGGAAAACCAGCTCAAATCGAGAGGAGCCGCAGACACTTTGGTTCACGTACCAGGCTGATAAGCCAAGGGCGCGAGGCTACCATGTGGGGGATTACGGCCGAACCCTTGTAAGCCGCAATCCCGCCCAAAATCTCAGCACCACTGCAATGGGAGGCTCCTACATGCTCGGGACCTGGGGCTTGCGCCCCAGCCCTATCAGGTAGAGCCACAGAAAGAGGTCCTTGCCGTCCGCCAATCAAAGCGGGCGGACAACTGCTTGATACTCACCTTATACGACGATGGGGTGCGAAACCACCAACCAAAGACTTAGTACCTGGTCGGGGTGTCGAAAACAGTAGAGCAGCCACCTCACTGTGAACTGTCAAGACTCAACCACTGACCATGAGAGTTGTCCGCACACCAGGCGAACAACATCTCTGTGACATTACCAGGCTTGTCCTCTGGCTAAATGCACTCCGGCTACGATATCTACCTCTGTACGTTATCAGCCATATAACTATCATGCTGGACGCAGAAGAGATGCAGACCAGCGGACATTGCACACCTGCCCCACTGTGTCAACACCCCAGGTGGCGGGGAATGCTAGGCGTACCATCCCTGCATAGAAGCCAAGAGAATAAAAGGAAAAAGAGATACCCCACTCACATGCAAATGCTACATTTCTGGCAGGACGTGACGATCCTGGGATACAGACACACTGGACTGCCTCTCTTCCGGGTAAACCAGTCCATCTCATATATCATCTCACATATCATCATTGCACCCTATAGACACGAGTAGCGAAGACTCGACAGTCTAGTAAGACAACTTCCATAAGAGAGACGACTCTGATCATAAACAACTGCTGCCTTGCAGATAGGCTGGGGACAGCCAAAGGCTAAGGAGGGCATCCCTACAGAAACGCCTGTTGAAATCGGATGCAAGGGGCCGCAAGCCTAACAAAACAGTGCAACGTAAATCGCAGTATGATGGCAGTACAACCTATCAGAAAAACGCATGGCGCTCATCCTGCGGAGTCCCGCCAGGCAGCGATAGTGCCGGGCCTCACGCCTCGAAGGGGCCCACCCTTGACTACTGGTGGTCACCCACCCATGTGTCGTGGAGTCAAGGCACATGGCTATGGGGCAACTTCTATTTGCCAAAACCTCAAGACCCTCAAAATACTACAGTGGAATGCGGAGGGAGTCATTAACAAAAAACTTTCCCTAACACACCACCTGCATGAAGGTAAGATTGACGTGGCATGTATCCAGGAAACGCACCTTAACAATAACCATAAATTCTCAATCAGAGGATACCAGACCTTCCGTCTAGATAGAGAAGGCCACAAAGGAGGGGTCCTGATACTGACCAGAAACTGCATACCGAGTAGCGCGGTATCTGTCAATCACACCGGACAAGCAGAAATTGTAGGAGTTGATATAATGGCCCAAGAGACGAAGCTCCGCATTTTCAATCTGTACGGACCACCAAATAGAGACCTATCGCTCTCGAGTATGGAGGTCAGAGACTCCAACTGCATAGTAGTTGGAGATTTCAACAGCCACTCGGAGAGATTTGGATACTCTGACACAGACAGCAGAGGTGACGAAGTGGAAGATTGGGAGATAGATGCAAATCTCTCCCTAATCAATAGGCCGGAGGATAGCCCTAGCTTCTATTCAAGAACATGGCATACCACCTCGACTCCAGATTTGGCCTTCTCCACACAGGGCATACACCATAAAATAGACCGCCAGGTGCTAAACCAACTGGCAGGTAGCGACCACAGGCCGATCAGACTAACCATTGACATGGAAGTAGGCCCACAGGAAACAAAACCGCTCCCACGTTGGAATTACAAACGAGCCGACTGGGACAGATTTGCAATCCTGACAGATGGGCTGTGTGAAACCATCAACACACAACACTCAAAAATGAAGCCCATGGTAGAGAGCCTAAGCAAGGCAATAATGCAAGCCGCCACTGAAACCATCCCAAGAGGAGCTAGGAAAAACTATAAGCCCTACTGGAATGATGAGTGGCAGAAAGTGGAAGATGCAGTAACAAATGCTAGGAACATGGCAGAGCGAGAAAAATCCATGGAGGCAAACATCGCCCTCAAAGCCGCCGCGGCGAAGTACAAACACACTCTCAGGCAAACAGCAAGAGAAAGCTGGAAAAATAAAACGGAAAGTCTAAACCTGGACAAAGACGGGAACAAGCTATGGAAGCTAGTCAGAGCCATGAACGACGAAACCCCGTCAAATAAACAAATTACTATCAAGCAGGGCGAGAACTTGATCACAGGTAAGAAAGCCGCTAACGCCTTTGTCGATCACTATGCCAGAGCAAACCACATCGAGGTCCCTGCAGATAAGCATACAGACATTATCGAAGAACTAAAGGGACACGAAAACATAAATACGGCTCCTGAAGAGCACATGATGGCCAAACTAACAATGCGCGAAATGGAAGAGGCTATGAGAACACTAAAGAAAAGGAAATCTCCCGGAAAAGACGGGATAACAAACGAAATGCTGAATGGGCTGGGCCAAACAGCGAAGAGGAAATTACTATCAGTCCTGAACCAAAGCTGGAAAAGGGGTATTGTACCCCAGGCATGGAAAGACGCAATACTGGTACCAGTACCAAAAACAGGAAAGGATAAAACAGATCCAAATGGATACAGGCCCATCAGCCTACTGAGCTGTGTCGGCAAGCTGATGGAACGGATGATAAACACCAGACTGATGTGGCATCTGGAAGAAAAACGAATACTAATTCCACAGCAAGCCGGCTTCAGACAGCACAGATCCACCGAGGACCAGGTCATCCTCATAGCCCAGGAGATAGAAGATGCCTACCAGGCACAGAAACACACAGTAGCTGTTTGGGTGGATCTGGAAAAGGCATTTGACAAAGTCTGGAAGGATGGACTTAGAGTCAAGCTAAGAAGAAGTGATGTCTGTGGGAAGATGTACAAGTGGATCAACCACTACCTCAAACAAAGAACGGCCAGAGTCCAAGTACAAGGGCAGATGAGCAAAAAGGTGACACTCGAGCAGGGAGTACCCCAAGGGGGAGTATTGTCACCCACACTCTTCCTGGTATATATAAACGATATTACAGAGAATATACCAAGAAGAGTCCATAGCTCAATGTTTGCAGACGATCTGGCTATGTGGACCTCTGAAAAGAATCTCACCATAGCAAGAAATCGGATGCAGATGGCCCTAACATCGCTGGAAGAGTGGGCGAACTCATGGCTGGTCAAAATAAACGAGGAAAAAACCACATGCACAATATTCTCGCTTTCATTAAAACCCCAAAGTACCAAATTAAGTCTAAATGGCAAAATCCTGCAGCCAAACGACAACCCAACCTATCCGGGAGTCACATTTGATCGGCGCATGACATGGAAAAGTCAGATTGAGAGAAACCGAATGAAAGCCAGAGAAAGAATGGCAATCATGAGGAAACTTGCTGGCACAAGCTGGGGAGCAGACGGAGGCATACTAAAGAAACTGTACACTGGAAGAGTGAGACCAGTTCTCGAGTATGGCATTGCGGCATGGACAACAGCAGCGAAGGCGAACTTCGATAAAGTTAACAAACTTCAAAACCAAGCCATGAGAATTATAACAGGTGGCATGAAGTCAACGCCAATTGTAGAACTTGAAAAGATTACAAAACTGCAATCCATGACCGATAGAAGAGACTGCAGAGCCCAGCTGCAGTCAGAGAAACTCCGAAGACTGACTGACCATCCAATGCACCAGAGACTAAACAATTTGGGAAATGGGAAACTAAAGCGGAGAAACTTTGCAGAAACAGCCAAAGCAAAGATGCACGAAGATCCCATAAACGCACTAACAACACCAAAACCCATCACTACTGTATGAAAACCTACCTGGAGGCAGGATATATTTCCAGAGGTGGTAGAAAATATACCAGGTATTGCAAACAAAAACTGCCAGACTGAAAAAGAAAGGAGAGATACTACCCTAAGCTTCATAACGAAAAGCTACCCAAGCATGGACTGGACCCATGCATACACCGACGGTTCTGTAACAAACACTACACAGAACGGAGGGGCAGGAGCATTCCTGAACCTACCAAATGGCAGACAAATAACACTGTCACTCGCTACTGGTAAGTATACAAGCAATTTCAGAGCGGAGGCAGAGGCACTGAGGGCGGCAGTGGAAGAAATGGTGACACACAGTGAAAATGAGAGCCACATAGTCCTGCTGACAGAGGCTCTCGCCGTAGTCACAGCGCTAAAAAGCCAGAAAAACACTGAGCTTAATGACTTAAGAGCAGCACTCTGCAAACTGTGCCAGCAGTCCGCACCAAAAAGGGTAGTGGTACAGTGGGTTCCGTCACACTGCAACATCCAAGGCAACGAGGAGGCAGACAGACTGGCAAAAGAAGGTGCAAGACTACCACAAACAGATACCAGTATGACGTACGAAGAGTCAAAACGGCTTATCAAAGCCAGATACATGACCAAATGGGAAACCGAACATACTGGTTACACCAAAAACGATGCCTATTACCAGTTGAACCGAAGAGAGCAGGTCGTTGTCTTCAGACTTCGCACTGGCCACAACAGACTGAGGTACCACCTATTCAACAAATTGAAGATAGGGTGTACCGACGAATGCCCGTGCGGCACTGGTAAAATGACCGCAGAACATCTGCTGCAGAACTGCCCGACATACGAGGATCAGAGAGAGCAGATGTGGCCATTACCAGTGGAACTGCAAGACAAGCTCTATGGCAGTGGCGAGAGCCTCAGGATGACCGCCGCTTTTTTCGAAAAAATAATGGTTACTGTCTGACTGCGTACGAAGAAGAAGAAGAAGAAGAAGATTAACCCAGGTCCGGCTAAAGACAACTGTTACGTTTTGCCGGCTGCACAATATCCTTCTTGGTATTGTGACCACATCTCTAGATACCGTGAACCACCGCTGTTTAGAGCTCCTGTCTTTAGCTCCTTTTACAGTTTTAAGTTTGTGTTGAATCGTTGTGACAGTGTCATGAGGTTTTTCTTCTTTAACTGGCCCCAAGTGGTCTCGAGATAAGGTGTCCGCCGAGGTGCCGGAGGTGGCTGGGTCGAATCACGGCGGAGACCGGGAGTTTTTTTGCACGTAGATCTTCTTGTTAAATATTCCCGGGATCTCTAGATAGTGAGATCGGACTTCCGTGTTCAGTGTCGAGCACGTTCAAAATTCCTTGGCAGTTGGAAATCGAAAAGTGTAGGCTTAACGGCTGTTGTCCGGACAAAATTCAAGTTAAAAATCTACATAAGTTATTTGTACCTTTCACAATGCGATTTTTTAAGGGCAGCTATAGATGGCGCCTAACTGGCTGCGAGTCTACTTAGCTCTAGTGTTTTGAGTCTATTAAGATGGACTCACACATCGTTTAAACCACCCTTCAAGAAAGTGGTTATAAACAGACAATAGTTTTCTAAACCAGTATAAAGACGTTAGGTTAAGTGACTAGGGACAATTCTGTAATGCAAGCTCAGCAATCCTGGCAAATGTAATTTGCAATGATTCACAAGTTGCGTAATTTAATTAATGAATGAAAGTAGCATGTCCTTTGCAGAAACTCGATTCTCTACAACTGCCAACCTATTTGGCTGTTATACATTTCTTTGGGGAGAGAGGGGGGCGGGGGGGAAGAGGAGACTAACGCCTATTAAGGCACAGCATACTGATCAGAGATGTTAGTCAGATTCAGGCAAAATAAACTAGCCAAGACCCTCACCACGGCTTCCTCGTAGCCCTCCCTGGTAATTAACTGTTTTCATTGCAGCCTGGCTAACGGAGTGAGTGACACACAGATGCAGCCAAGCATAGCACAACATCCTGGAGGAAACTGTTCTACCCTCATCAGCATGTTTAGGATGTGATACAAATTACTGGAACCTGCCATGTAACATCCTTTTTAGGGTGCACAACAGAGTAAACCTACTCATTGTGAGCATTCAACAACAACCAACATTTCTTGGCAGATGTGCAGTACTGTAATTTGTGTCTGCCAAACTGGACACAGCGGGATTCGAACCCGGTACATTAGAATCATTGCAAAATGTACGTTTTACCCCAGATCATGCTGCCTCACAAGCTGTGTACTTCAGTAAATTTTTCAAATGGACTTTATAGCATTTTAAAATATAATGGTTACATAATGATTGATAAATGCAAGTCAGTGGTATTTGAACCATTTCTCTATGTTGACCCACCCATCCCCTCCCCTCCGAAAAAGTTACTAATTTTTTAAGTAATTAATTGCGCTTCAAAATCCGCAAAGATTTATAGTTTAAAATATTAAATTATGAGTTTGCAAAGTTGTGACTGAATAGTGCAGTTGAGTGGGCAATATATTGAAAATCTTAGCTGTTCATGATTAAATATTTAAAAAAAACTACAAGTTCATGTTCGGGAGAACAAAATAATCTTATGTTATTGTCACTTTTCAATATGACTAATTAATATTAAAATTGGTAACCTAAATTGTATAATTTGCAACAAAAGTAATGTCATAAACTACATATAATATGTAGCTATGATCGTCTCTTTGAGATGAGCATTAATAGATTCATTGTTTGCTGTTATTTCAATTACACTTTTAAAGTTTTTGAAAGGCACACTACAGAACAGTCATGTTAGCTTGAGTTTAGGATCATAGGGAATACTCTGAGCCATTGGTGTTACAAATGGATTGAAGCAAGGATGCATCCTAGCCCCTACCCTTTTCAGCTTGATGTTTGCTGTCATGTTGATGGATGCATTCCAGGGCAGTGGTGCCATAGTCAAAGTCCGCTTTGGCCTAGACAGTGAGTTATTCTTCTTCTTCTTCTTCGTACACTGTCAAACATCAACCTGTATTTTTTCAAAAAAAGCAGCGGTCATCCTGAGGTTGTCGGCACTGACATAGAGCTTGTCTAGTGTTGCCCCTGGTGATGGCCACATGTGCTTTCTTTGGTCCTCGTATATCGGGCAGTTTTGCAGCAGATGTTCAGCGGTCATTTTCCCTGTACTACAAGTACATTCGTCAGTGCCACCTATCTTCAGTTTATTGAATAGGTGGTACACAAGACAAGCTCTATGGCAGTGTCGACAGCCTCAGGATGACCGCCGCTTTTTTCGAAAAAATAATGGTTACTGTCTGACTGCGTACGAAGAAGAAGAAGAAGAAGAAGAATAGGTGGTACCTCAGTCTGTTGTGGCCTGTGCGAAGTCTAAAGACCACGACCTGCTCTCTTCTGTTCAACTGGTAATAGGCATCATTTTTTGTGTAGCCAGTATATTCTGTTTCCCATTTGGCCATGTATCTGGCCCAAATAAGCCTTTTTGACTCTTCGTAGGTCACACTAGAATCTGGTTGTGGTAGTCATGCACCTTATTTTGCCAGTCTGCCTGCCTTGGATGTTACAGTGGGATGGAAACCACTCTACCACTACTCTTTTTGGTGCGAACTGCTGGCATAGTTGATAGAGTACTGCTCTTAAATCATTAAGTTCAGTATTTTTCTGGCTTTTTAGTGCTGGGACTACGGCCAGGGCATCTGTAAATAAAACTATCTGGCTTTCATTGCTTTCGCCTGTCAGCATTGCTTCTACCGCAGCCCTCAGTGCCTCTGCTCTGAAATTGCTTGAGAATTTTCCAGTTGCCACTGACAGTGTTATTTTTCTACCATTTGGTAGGCTCAGGAATACCCCATGCCCCTCCGTTCTGTGTTGTGTTTGTTACAGAACTGTCGGTGTATGCATGGGTCCAGTCCATGCTTGGGTAGTTTTCCGTTATGTTCCTCGGGGTAATGTCTCTTCTTTCCTTTTCAGTCTGGCTGTTCTTGTTTCCTTCTTCGTCTTCTTCGTACGCAGTCAGACAGTAACCATTATTTTTTCGAATAAAACAGCCGTCATCCTATGGCAGTGTCGACAGCCTCAGAGCTTGTCTAGTGTTTCCACTGGTGATGGCCACATCTGCTCTCTCTGATTCTCGTATGTCGGGCAGTTTTGCAGCAGATGCTCAGCGGTCATTTTCCCGGTGCCACACGAGCATTCGTCGGTGCCACCTATCTTTAATTTGTTGAATAGGTGGTACCTCAGTCTGTTGTGGCCAGTGCGAAGTCTGAAGACCACGACCTGCTCTCTTCTGTTGAACTGGTAATAGGCATCGTTTTTGGTGTAGCCAGTATGTTCGGTTTCCCATTTGGTCATGTATCTAGCTCTAATAAGCCGTTTTGACTCTTCGTATGTCATGCTAGTATCTGGTTGGGGTAGTTTTGCACCTTCTTTTGCCAGTCTGTCTGCCTCCTCGTTGCCTTGGATGTTGCAGTGAGATGGGACCCACTGCACCACTACCCTTTTTGGTGCGGCCTGCTGGCATAGTTGACAGAGTACTGCTCTTAAATCATTAAGTTCAGTATTTTTCTGGCTTTTAAGTGCTGTGACTACGGCCAGAGCGTCTGTAAGCAGGACTATGTGGCTTTCATTACTCTTACCTGTCGCCATTTCTTCCACTGCCGCCCTCAGTGCCTCTGCCTCCGCTCTGAAATTGCTTGTGTATTTTCCAGTAGCGAATGACAGTGTTATTTTTCTGCCATTTGGTAGGTTCAGAAATGCTCCTGACCCTCCGTTCTGTGTTGTATTTGTTACGGAGCCGTCGGTGTATGCATGGGTCCAGTCCATGCTTGGGTAGTTTTCCATTATGAAACTCAGGGTAGTATCTCTTCTTTCTTTTTCAGACTGGCAGTTTTTGTTTCCAATACCTGGTATATTTTCTACCACCTCCGGAATGATATGCTGCTTCCAGTTAGGTTTGCGTACAGTAGGAATGGGCTTTGGTATTGTTGCAGTGTTCATAGGGTCTTCGCTCATCTTTGCTATTGCTATTTCTGCAAAGTTTCTCCGCTTTAGTTTCCCATTTCCAAATCTATTTAGTCTCTGATGCATTGGGTGTTCTGTCAGTCTTCTGAATTTCTCTGCTTGCTTCTGTGCTCTGCAGTCTCTTCTGTCGGTCATGGATTGCAGATTTGTAATCTTTTCAAGTTCTACAATTGGCGTTGACTTCATGCCTCCTGTTATAACTCTCATGGCTTGGTTTTGAAGTTTGCTAATTTTATCAAAGTTTGCCTTTGCTGCTGTTGTCCATGCCGCAATGCCATACTCAAGAACTGGTCTCACTCTTCCAGTGTACAGTTTCTTTAGTATTCTTTCGTCTGCTGCCCAGCTTGTGCCAGGAAGTTTCCTCATGATTGGCATTCTTTGTCTGGCTCTCATTCGGTTTCTCTCGATCTGGCTTTTCCATGTCATGCCCCGATCAAATGTGACTCTCAAGTAGTTTGGGTTGTCGTTTGGCCGCAGGTATTTGCCGTTAAGACTTATTTTGGTGTTCTGGGGTTTATTTGAAAGCGAGAATATCGTACATGTTGTATTTTCCTCGTTTATTTTGACCAGCCATGAGTTCGCCCACTCCTCCAACGATGTTAGGGCCTGCTGCATCCGATTGCTTGCTACGGTGAAATTTTTTTCAGAGGTCCACATAGCCAGATCGTCTGCAAACATGGAGCTGTGGACTCTTCTTTGTATATTCTCTGTGGTGTTGTTTATATACACCAGGAAAAGTGTGGGTGACAGAACCTCCCCTTGGGGTACTCCTTGCTCCAGTGTCACCTTTTTGCTCAACTGCCCTTGTACTTGAACTCTGGCTGTTCTGTTTTCGAGGTAGTGGCTGATCCATCTGTACATTTTTCCAGATACTTCACTTCTTCGTAGCTTGACTTTAAGTCCCTCTTTCCACACCTTGTCAAATGCCTTCTCTAGATCCACCCAAAACGCTACTGTATGCTTTTTCTCTTGGTAAGCATCCTCTATTTCCTGTGCTATGAAAGTGATCTGGTCCTCAGTGGATCTGTGTTGTCTAAATCCTGCTTGCTGTGGAATTAATATGTGTTTTTCTTCCAGGTGCCACATCAGTCTGGTGTGTATCATATGCTCCATCAGTTTGCCTATACAGCTCAGTAGACTGATGGGCCTGTATCCATTTGGATCTGTTCTATCTTTTTCTTTCTTTGGTACTGGTATAAGTACAGCATCTTTACATGCCTGCGGTACAATTCCATTTTTCCAGCTTTGGTTCAGGACTGATAGTAACTTCCTCTTTGCTGTTTGGCCCAACCCTATCAGCTTTTCGTTTGTTACCCCATCTGTTCCAGGCGATTTCTTTTTCTTTAAAGTTCTCATGGCCTCATCCATTTAATTCATTGTTAGTTTTGCCATCATGTGCTCCTCTGGTGCCATCTTGATGTTGTCTTGGCTCTTTTGGTTTTCACTTATGTCTGTATGCCTCTCTGTAGGGACATCAATGTGGTTTGCTCTGGCATAATGTTCTATAAAGGCTTTTGCTGCTTTTTTTCAGTGAGCATGTTTTCGCCCTGCTTGATGGTAATTTGTTTATTTGATGGTGTTTCGTCATTCATGGCTCTGACTAGATTCCATAGTTTGTTCCCTTCTTTATCTAAATTGAGGCTTTCTGTTTTGTTTTTCCAGCTGTCTCTTGTTAAAATATAATAATATAATATGTAATTGCCGGCACCTGTTGATAGTAGTGATAACAATAAACTTGAGTAAACTACTATGAGTATGATCATGTATTATCATAGTACACTGCAGAACTCTACTAGTACTGGGTAATTGGTCTAGGAAGGTCAGAAAGAAAAACAAATGGCGGTTGGTATTTTCACAAAATTGATATGGTTTTGTTTGAACTTTAGGATAATTCATCAATGACTAGGGCCATTAAATTTCCCAAAACATACAGTTCAGTTGATGCAGAATTTGCAACAGTAGGTTCCTTTCAGTACTTCGCTGCAAATAATAAGATGTTTAACTATGCAAACTCACCTATATATTTCAATTGCTTGTAAATTTCTATAGCCAAAACAGATTTGCGATAAACGACAATCAATGTTGAAAACATCCTAATAACATATGTCCCTATGATAGTAGCAAAAGCCTTTAAACAAAAATAATGAAAAGAAAAAATTATTTCCTTTTTTTGTCTAGAATCTCAGTATATCGAAGTACCTAAACAAACTGATGGAAAAACACCACTCAACATTTCATTGTTGGTTACTGAGTCTTGAAAGTCACACACTGTTGGTGAATAGTTCATCCTACCAGCAGTTAGTGAGGTTCTGAGTACTGTTTTGCATAAGTTGCCACATGATATAATAAAGATGATTCCTCACAGCAATAATTCAGTACAAAGACACAGAGATGAAATCAGAAATTGCTTCTATGTTCACATATTTTAGAGTTCCAATGACAAGTAGCTATAAATGTCGGGGGTGTCAGTCTCCAATTTGAAGTCCTTAGATAAAATACATGTTTGTAATTTACTGGTAACTAATAATATTTGAAAGATGTGGCTAGTGAAACGAATAACAATTTATGTTATAAATAATTCCTTCTATGTTTGTCTATATTTTCTTTTAAGGGAAATCCAATTTAATCTAAAATCTGTTTCATTTAATGCCAACAGCTTTATTCCATTGTTTTTCTTTGTCTTTGTTTTTCTGACAGAGTTTACATTGCTAATAAGGATCCAGTTTCTGCTGTCCTCTTAGAAAGCAAGGAGCATAGCCTGAAGAAATTGCATTAGCCTTATAAAACTGAATGCAGAACCTTTTAAAATATTTCAATTTTCAAACATAAAATGTGTGAGTTAAGAGGCTTGGTGTTCCACGTTACAAGAACAATGTAGAGTTCATAAAAGAAAAGCTGACTAAACAATAGTGCAGACCAAATGGAAGGACAGTACAGAGTTTGTAATACCTTAACACTCAATATGAAAGAAGGTGAAATATCAGCCCACAATATGTAATTATGACAAAGCTATACGTAAGCTTGTAAGCAAATCTAGGTAAAACCTGTTCTGGAACCTGTTTTTGGACAATTGGCAGTTGAGAAAACGATTTCCATCCTCAGACATTCACGTCAGCTAAAAAGGATGTCAAGCGATTAAAATGTCTGTAAATTTACAAGCCAAGGTGAATGTGCCTAAGTTATCTCCAAAACAGTCAGTGATATCTGCGCCTAATTATCGAAGCTCGCAAGTTAGTTTCACTAGTGGCTATAGCTATTACAACCTTTTCCCAGAGGATACTGAATTTGGACTAATTGTACAACAGGTGGAAATTGCAATTGACTTGGGTTTTAAGCCAAGACTTGTTGCTAAAGGAAGCAGTGGCAGCTACTTTGTCACCGATTCAAATCAGGTATTACAGTAGTAGTATTAGTGTTGTTATGGTTATTTCACTTCTCATCCTGCAGACATTTTTGTCATTTTGTAATTCAATTTTCACGTCTGAAAGGACCAGTTAGGACAATCAAGGAACGTTAATGCTGTCTTTGTGTAACATGTGCATTACTTTAACTTTATTTTACTCTTCACATCTTATCAAAACTTAATGCTGCTGGAAAAAAATGTCTGCATTTTAGATACCATATGGACAGAATAGTTTTGACCTTTTTTTGCATTTAATTTTAAAATTTTAAAATAAAAGGCTATTTCCATATAGAACTTCAAGATATGTTTACAATTTTACCAGTCTTTTTTTGTTTAGCCAACTTAGTGCTGAGTGCCAACCTCTACGAAGTCGCACTAGAAAACTAAGTGGCAAATGGAAACAAAATTAAATTAATTTCTGACTGAAGATGGCAGATGAGCAGCTGATGTTGGGCATGAAAGTTGAATACCATCTAAATCTGTAATATCCTTAGCAGCAAATAATCCCCCAAAATATTTCAGAAACATGTGAATAAAACCAAACAAAAAAGCATCTATCATTTAGGCATTTATTTCTATTGCCTGAAGTCCGCTGAAGGAATTCAAAGAGTGATCTTGCTCTAGAAGTCACCACAGAGTACACAGGTTAGGTTTTTAAATCTCTATTGTAAAATTACATTTCAGTTTTTTAGATAAATGTATCGTTATTATTAGTAATGATTTCTATCAGATATGTGAATAAAGTCATTGTGTATGTGTTTCAATTTATTTCAGAAAATTGTTGCTATATTTAAACCAAAGGATGAAGAACCATATGGGCTTTTAAACCCCAAGTGGACCAAATGGTTACATAAACACTGCTGCCCATGCTGTTTTGGCAGAAGCTGTCTTTTGCCAAACCATGGCTACTTGTCAGAGGCAGGAGCAAGTATAGTAGATATCAAACTAGAACTAGATATTGTGCCTAAAACAAAGGTAAGAACTTTTTCCACATTCTCAGAGAGTCTGTTGTTTTTACATTTCTTGTTATCAGATAGCTTAAATTTATACTACTTGTGTTGGAACTATATTCCGTAAAAAAATGTGTGCCATACTCTCATTCAATTTCCTCAAAAACAACTTGATGTATAGCAGTGATTATTTTTGCAGTCTTAAATTTTTCATGACCTATAATTAGTTCACACACACAATCTCATTACATTCAGTTACAGGGATGACAAATTATATTTTGCTAAAGATGGGTAAGAATTTTGCAACAGACTTTAGTAAATACTCTACTAAATAAATTATTCTTATTTGTGGGTCTATAGAAGCCATAGATCTGTGAATTAACAGCATCATCAGCAGTTGCTGGGCATAGGTGAATGTCAACAACACTTTATATTCTACAGCACGACTAGTTATTACTGCAGCTAGTTTTAGTTACTAACTGCTATATTTTTAAAAAAAGTACCTGATCTTTGGATAACAATTAAGATTATTTCTTTGTAATTTATTGACTAGCCCTCATTGGAAACAGGCAGTTTTCATGGCAGCCTGGCTAACAAGGTGAGAGATCGATGTGATTCTCGTAGTAGTGAGTGACACGCAGATGAATCCAAGCATAGCACAATCGCCTGGAGGACACCGGTCCACCTTGATCAGCATGCTCGGGATGTGAGGAAAGCTACTACAACTCATCACATAACGTCTTTTTCAGGGTGCACAAAAGAGTAATCCTACTCATTGTGGGCATTCACAAACAACATGTACTAATTCTTAATTTCCTTCATAAAAAAATCTCACAGTTTTGTGAAATGTGAACATAATTTGAAGAATGTTTTGTATATTTCTTCTGTGTTAAAAATTTATTTCAGGGACTAATTAAATTCTGCAGCAAAGCTTCAAATCTGATTTCAAGATCTAGAACTTATGGAAAAGTTGAAATTTATAGTGCTATAGAAGTGTTGAAGAATTCAAGTTTCAATTTAAAAAGCTCAGAAAGAAAGTTTAATAGAAAACAAGTAGAGAAAAATACTTGCATAGAAAACTATGCAGCAGTGTTAAACAGCATCAGATTTTATTAGCATTAGTAGGATAGCATTGAGTAAGGATATTGTGCCCACAAACAAAAAGTTATATTAGAAGTATCTATCTTTCTGCTTTCACACTAGATTGGTTGGTCAGCTATTTAATCTTGCAAAAGAGAAGATGAGAAAGGTAGCTGTCAGGGACTAGCTATTTGCTTTTGGTATCGTCACTCAGTCAGCTGTAACGTCGAAGTTTGGTTTTTCGCAGGTGTGCAAAGATTTAGTCCTAACCATAAGTCTAGGGTAAATAAATGTGCTGGACAAGTAGTAGATGCCACCCATTTAATTATAGATTGACATGTATGCACCAGGTCACGAACCTCGAGTCCATCTTCAATGACAAACTCTCTTTAGGTGCTGAAATTGACAATTTGGCAAAGCTGTTACAATATTTGCCCCTCTTGCATTGTTGTGTTTGGGAAAACCTCAAACTCACAACCAAGACCAAGGTGACTGTTAAGATGCATGTGTCTTTAGCATGCTCCTGTATGGTAGCAAACTTGGACAATCAATGCTGAGGATCAACATTGATACATCTTAGGCGTTGCATGGGGGAGTAGGGGGACAAACAATGAGATCTTCTAAGTACAGACACTCTTCTTAGACAGTAAAGACCACGATGGCTTACTTATTATAGTTGCATCCACACAGATACACTTTTATCAATCGCGAGCTGATGGTAAAAGAATAGTGGTCAACCACATCTTAGATTCAAAGATGTGGGTAAACTGAATATCAAGGCACTGGTCATAAGTCTGACATCCTGGGAATTAGAGGTACACTGTGAATAGTGACCTCAGAATGGGCGAAAAAAGTTTCTGCAACACGGTAAGGTAAAAAGACTGCTGTAGTGAAAAGGAAAACCAAAAACTCAGTAGAGAGTTACTACTTCAAGGGCGCATAATCCTATAGTCAGTTTTGACTGAAATGGGCTACATATTTTTGTTTGACATTACATAATCTTTTATTTTATAGAGATTCTAGAGCTTATTATTTGACAAGAAAGTATAAAATCTCTGCACACTACTCTTGATAACACAACTGATAAAGAGGGCTGCACAGCATGCAGACACTGCCATCAGGGATCATGTTTAAAAGACTTTATTTACTAGGTCTCAAGGCTTTCTCAGGTCATTTCTCTTCATTTGCAACTGTGGCTTCCCTAACTGTGTCAGGTACTCATTTACATCTGAAACTAGAACATGTCAAGTGCAGAGATCAAATTTGGTTTCTTTGCCACAAGAATACAAACTGCCCTACCTCATAGATGATCAGAATCACATTACTCTAGATGTATTGAAAAGCTATTATGGAGTATTGTTCATGAAACTGGCATCCTCATGAGTGTTGTGCGTGAGACTGACATCCTCATTATGTAACACAGTTCTACAGAAACCACTTTTAATGTGCATAGATGCTTGATGCAGTCTTCCTGCAAGAAGGTAAATTAAACTTGACACCATGCTCTTATTGTTGGAAGACAGCGAGAAGACTGATGGGGAGGAAGATTTGATTTAGTCATTTAGTCAGACTTGAAAAGATAGTTGTCAAAATAAGTAAATAGCTTTCTCACACGGGGCAGATACCATATAAGAACAGAAACATAAAGGAAATCTACATTACAACCTAAAAGTCTTCCATCTGGAACAAAGAATAACACAAGTGAATATAACTAACAAATCATATCAGCAACGATGAACTTAGATTATGATTTGTGAGTGGGTTTCGGTTGTGTTCTTTGTTCCTGACAAAGTTTATAATATGGATTTCATGTGTGTTGGTCTTGCTTCCTGATTAAAAGGTTTTTGGTCATAATGTCAATATTATTTTTGTTGGTCTTTGTTCCTTACAAAGGTCTTTGGTCAAAATGTGGATTTCATTTCTGTTGGTCTTGCTTCCTGACAAAGGTCTTTGGTCATAATGTGGGTTTTGCTGTGTTGTTTTTATTTCCCATCTATGTCCCTGCCAATAACATGGGTTTTGTTTATGTTTTTTTTTCAAATACAGTATCTGAAACATACAGGTCCATATTTTTTTCTTCTTCTTCGTTCTCAAACTCCCACTATTAAGCTCTGAAAAAGCTTTGCAAGTAATATGATGTAGTCCGGAGAATGGAATGAAATGTGCCATAGTTTACAGTTTGACTGCGATATTTGCATCTTTTGATACCATCACAGACTTCAGCATAGTATTTTTGGATGCCTTCCCTCTCCAATCCCTTCTCCTTAGCCAGTCTGCCTTGTTGCAGCCTTCTATCTAGGATCACCATGTGGAGGTGGAGAAGGGTCTTGGCAGCTCTGAGTTGCTGGCCCTGATGCTTGCAATCAGCTATGGATCACTGACCGCTACAACTCTTGCACTGCTCAGCATCTTGATCCCATTCTTATACCAATGCCAAGTAAGTGCTCTATTAAGATATCTTGTAACAGGTTGATATTTCAAGTGTACCAGATAAGTCCCTGTTAGAACTGCTTTAAATCCATCGTTTTTTATTCTAGTTTCTGCCAGTCACTCACATGAAACCATAACAATGTACAGAAGAGAGTGACAAATTTAGGAACTTCGTCAATTTGTCAGCGGACAAAATATGTTTCCAGTTCTGATTAAAATCGCTAGGGCCGATGGGATCTATTCTGCACAGAGCGCTGCTATCCCTCCTCGGCCAAGCGAGTAGGGCAGTTGGACGAGCAAACAGGGCAGCCGGGTGAGGTCGATAGCTCTGTCCATCCCTGAAAACCATCTGCTCTGCTGTACTTGTCCCTGACAGCTATCTGTCCATACACCCAGGATCTGTGCTCAAACATGCAGTTCATAACAGTGTTTACCCATGAACTAAAACATTTATGTATGTTGATTAATAAAGTGTTTTCAGAAAACAAAATTTCTAAAAACAATTATTTGTTGTTACTGAAGAGGCTAACTTCTTTGATGAGAAATCTGTCAACTCTTGTTAAATGAAGTCAACAACACATCACAAACAGCTATTGAAGATGTTATCATGGATACCTTTTCATTGTTTGCAGGTGGTTCGTCTAGCCAGTGAAACATTCAACTACAATGCCATAGATCGGGCAAAAGCCAGAACAAAAAAGAACATATATAACCGGGTACCATATGTGGGGAAGCGTTTTAACAGAATTGGATTGCGGAGTAAAGTAAGTTGCTATCCTTCCTTACTTCAGTTAAGGATGGAATGAATTTCAGTTGATAATAAGCAAGTCTGGCTTCAGATGCAGCACACAAACAAAATAAAACCTATCTTTTGGCCACAAAAGGAGAACGAAAAACTCAAATTATAACTCTTAAAAAATCCCAGAAACAATGAAAAACATAGTTGACACAAAATGCATGAAAAGAGGGCAGAAGTGGCCAGGAATGCAAGAGAAACAATAGGCCTGCAGACTGCAACACCGATCATTCATTGGTTCGCTGTAAAATCAGATTACAACCAAGGAAGTTGCACCACCAGAAACAAAGGTAAGCCACCCATCGACATAAGTAGAATGTCAGATCCTCTGCTGATTTGTTAGGAAACTCTCAATATCCCGCGTTATAGCACAACTGTTACAGAGATCTGAGAACATGTTCGAAACGCCATTCAAAGCACTGCTTCTGCTACCTTCTGAAGAAAAACTGTCAAGATCAAATGACTGGTTTGTAGCGAAAGTGAAGGATTTCTCTTCACCTTTCTTCTCTAGTTCTTTGATCATCAAATTAAGTCTCTCTGACACCATTGTTTGTAATCTGTTTTATCTCTATACAGCTTTTGTCTCATATCTGTCTCATGACGTCAGTATTGTTATCTTGCATGAACATGCAGCTTTGAAGGATGGATTCCACCGTCATGGTATGCTCCCCACAAGTACACCTGATAATTGTCTCAACCCTCATTTTGTTGTAAAAATGACCCTTGAGTCTATTAGGCCCAGTTCTCAGTCTGAAGATGACGACTTGCGCTCCTCTAGTTAAATCATATTAATTGTCTTCTTTTCAGGAGTGGCGGTGTTGATCAGCCAACTTTCTCTCAGTTGGCTTCAATTATGGCCTTGGCCTCATTATACATGATGCTGTGGTCTTTTTTGTGGGGAAGCTCAACGCTTTGCTAGTCACCCGCAACATTATTGTCTTCGATATTGCAGTGGGAGGGGACCCACTGAAAGGACTAAGGAGTACAAGCATTGCTTATGGAACTCCATCTTTATGTTGGTTAAGTGCTGCTAGTACTGGATACCATCACCATGTCAAGGTGGAGAGGATTATGTGCTCTTGTTAGCTATGATGATGGGAATGTATGTTTGTGGTAGGATCACTTAAGCCGGACAGGTCACTGGACTAAGTATGGTAGCAGCCAGGCAGGTGGTGCTCATGAGTTCAAGAAGACAGACCACTTACGAGAAGGTAACTCTGTACAAAGTCCTGACAGTTGAAGCTTGAGAAGCCAGAAGGGCAGGACATCTAAAGACAGTATCCACTAATGCACCCAACAAGGGAAAGCCATGCCTAGACCCAAATATCTGATAGAAAATTACCCCAGCCAATGGGAGAAGTGTGTGTCAACATGTTAAGGGCCGACATGGCTGTTGAGAGAGAGCAGTCATGAACATTGGAGTCTGGTAGGCAAGTGAGGATTCACCAGTCTCATGGACTCCAAATTAGACATCCCTGCCTCTTCTCTGGCACCTGTCAGGGTGACCGTATAACTACCCCATCAAACCATATATAAACATGGTATCAATAAATAACCTGCTGCCTTGCAAGTTAGGTTATCAAGCCGGTTGGGGACAACCAAAGCTAGAAATGCAAACATGAAGAACACAAACTTTCGGTTGTTCAAGATGGATTTTTTTTCAATTTGAGAGAACGGAGCTAATTAAATTTTCAGATAAGAATTAGTGTTGAGAATTATTTTGTGTAAAAATAACAGTTGCAATTGTAGTTTACTGTAGCATACATATTTTCAAATATAGTGGTCTGGTTGTAACAGATAGTTAGTGACTTAACAGAATTAAATAGTGTGGTATAGTGAGTGGTAGTAACTATATGTATTGTAACTGTAGTGCAGGCCTAGTATTTAATGAGAATTTTTGTTGCAAGGTTCTGAAGAAAAATTGTCAAGATCAGATGACTGGTTTGTAGTGAAAGTGAAGGATTTCTCTTCTTTCTTCCTCTAGTTCTTTGTTCATCAGATTAAGTCTCTGACACCATTGTTTGTAATCTGTTGTAAGGCAACATAGGATTTTTTGGTGTTAGTAGAACAAGTATATATTGTATTAGATATTAGTAAAACTTATTGACTAGGAAGTACAACGATAATAAATAGCATAATTAGTATCACTAAGACCAGGCGAAGAGTGGCCAGAACAGATTGTGTGATTTGTGTGGCAACAATGTTTGTATTAGTGTACGAATAGATTCAACGTTGGAAGATGAAGTAAAAGTTATATGTAGGTTATGTAGAGTAGAAGAGAGGCATGCTGGAATGGAATGCAAGATTAGGACAAATGAGATGAGATTAGAGGAGATAGAAAAAAGGCAGATCAAAATAGAAGTTTTAAAGAAGCTGCAGTTGGGTAGTCGAGGTGATAATGTAAAACCCCCATCAGTTAAGTATCGGTTTGAGAGGGGAATAATAGTTGGAAGTAAGGGGGATTCTAGTGAAGAAACTGAACAAAAGGCAGAATGCTTTGCAGAGAAGTAGGCAAATATAAGTAAGGGTTAACTTAACTTCTAAGAATCGACGTCACTGCACTCCGGTCATACCCATAGATGCTCAGTCTCTCTCATCAAATGGCGTAAGGTATGGATTCTGATGGTCCCTGTAGCTTGCTGGTTGTACACTCTCCTGCGCCGTCCTCTCATGCACCACACTCTGCTCGAACTTCATTTAATGTCGAAACTTTGCAGTCTGTGGATTGCTACTTCATCCATTGCGTTGTCCTCATCTAGCAGGCAGTCATTGATTGACTTCTAAATGTCACTTCTGTCGTCCATCACCAATGGATGCGAGCCTGTGAAGCCAAGATGTCAGCTCTTTCATTGCCCTGAACCCCGGCATGAGCAGGACAGTAGATCCAGGTCAATGCCTGAAGGTTTGAGGCCTCAACAGCAGCTATCCACTCGTACCTAAGCCATCCCTTCTGTACTTTCTGAAGTACGGCTTGCGAGTCTGTCACGATGACTGCCTTTGTTATAGAAGTCTCAGATATCCATTTCAGTGCTGAGGTCACTGCTTCCGTCTCCATTCTCATACTGGAGGTTGTTGACATGTATGCCCTACTGAGCAATGACCTCTCCTCTCACTCTAGCCGAGAAACCCCAGCCTGATGTCCCACTGCGTATGACTCATCCGTCGGTGTATATGACAGCGTCACTCTCCTGGGCGTTCTCAGTTATCAGCTGATGTACCTCGTGCTCTGCTCTCTCGTTGTTCCGTTCTCTGCATTCCTTGTCTAAGGTTATGATGAACCTCTGGTACTCTATCATTCTATCACCAGTGTGGACCCATTCTTCCCCTTTGGCTATCGTCTCAGCTGGGGTGACGTGTCCGATTGTTGTCTCGGCCTGTGCCATCAATGACAACCCTCTCTTGATTCTTGATGTCTGAGATACTACTGTGCAGAGGGTGCCGCGTGTCTGTGGTGACACGCATATAGGCTTTGACTTGTGCCAGTTTATGTCTGGATGTCACAGATAACAATCCCAACATGTACCGCATTATCACAATCAGGGTATCTCTAGTGCAGCCCAGAACCAGTCGCATACCTTCATTCTGGATGCGTTCCAACCTTTCACACTGTGTTCTTGATAGTGTGAGGATGCCTAGTCCGTAATCGATGACATGACGAAATAGGATGAACAGGAGGCGTTGTTCCAAGTCGGCAGCAGCCACGGTCTTGAGTGCTCCTAACCCTCTCTTGCATCTTTGTACGATGTGGTCAACATGGCAGTTATATGAAAGACTGCGATCAAATGTTACTCCGAGGTATTTCAACCTGTCACACCTGTCAGTGGTGCAACCATCAAAAGTGATGCCCGGTTGTTCAGCCTTTACTATGGAATTATTCAAAGAGCACCACATCATGCAGGCCTTGTTCGGATTGATCTTGGAGCTTGAGTCGCAGCACCATTGTGAGATTACTTGCAAAGTTTCCTGGATGTCTTTGACTAACTCTTGCCTGTCTGAGCCAGTCCTGTACGTTATGATGTCATCGGCAAATGTCAACGTTCGCCCTGTCCCTGTGGGTTGAATATTGGCCACTTGTACTGTGTAAATGTTGAATAGCACCGGTGAGAGCGAAGACCCTTGAGGCAGTCCTGGACATATTTGCCTCGGTTCTGATGTCCACGATCCCACACATAGCGCAACTGTTCTTTCCATCAGGGCAGCTGATATCCAACTAACCAGCCACGGGTTTAAACCACACTGCTGCAGACAGGTAATTAAGGTCCCAAAATCGACACAGTTGTATGCGTCTTCCAGGTCTAGTGCCACCACGACTGTTTCTTGCTTTGACTGAAACCCCTCGTATATATCATACGCGAAAGTTCCAGCGTTAGCCCAGGTCTCTATCGCTGTTCTATAGCTGTTGAGCGTATCGGGTAGAATCTGCTTCCGTTCAAGGTAGGCCATTATTTTCCTGGCCACTATCTTCTCGAGCAATTTGCCATTTACATTTTGTATGGTGATTATTCGATAGCTGCCGAGAAGCGTGGAGTTCTTACCAGGTTTATGCAGTGGGCATAGATAGCTATGAAGCCAGTCCTCAGGCACAGAGTTTTTTAACGTGCATCACTGTCGCCTTTGTCAGTCTGGGCAACATATCGACTGAAAAATCTTAGACCCTTCTCTTCATCTGTCTTCAGAAGCCTTCCTGTAGTGTCTTGAATGTTGGAGATAAGCTGGCTTGTAGTCTTTCCATTCATCTTTTGATGCATGTGCCAGAATTTCTGGAGGGTATTATCATTACAGACACCTGTGTTAAACTCCTTTCATTGCTCGCTTTTTGACTCCCTAGCTAACGCTTTAAAGGTATTGGCAGCTTTGTGATTTATCTCCTCCTTCTTGTTCAGTGCGTCGACATTAATACCAGCTCTCTTTCGGATTTTACGCCAATCCTTTGTTGCTGCCTCCTTTTCTCTCCAGACCGTATCAACAGCTTGAGTCCATCTTGATGGTTGGACAAAAGGGGATCTAGTTGTCCTGCGTCCGATCGTCTAGCGCAGCTTGTTCACTACATTATCCTGTTCGTATGTGTATCTGAACACCTGTTTGGCTTTCTAGTGTCTGGTGTGTTTTCCTCTGGGTATAAGTATGACACATGGCAGGTGGTCGCTCTATTGTGCCCCTAATATGTCCCAGCGTGTGGAAGGAGCAACATCACTGGATATAAGAGCCACGTCGATGACCCTGTCTGTATCTCTTGGTCGAGATACTATTCTAGTTGGACGTCTGTCATTCACGACAGTGAGGTTTGTGTGGACTAATGCCTGGCTCAAGGCAACCTCTTGCCTATTTTTCAGTGACATTTCCCCACTCCTTTGACCTAGCATTAAAGTCAGCTGCAATGAAGCACTTTTTGCTCTGACACGTCTGACAGAAATTCTCACTTTACATCTTCGAAGAGGTGATCTACATGAGCGTATACGCTGTAGATTCTCCACTCTTGGTGGTTGATTGTTGCTTCAATTCCTTGTAGCTCGACATCCTCAATTTTACAGGTGCTAGTATCCATGTATGGGGAAGTTCTTGCTTCACATACATCGCCAGTCCCCGCTTACCAGGCCTCATGGATTACTGTAGCACCTGTATCCTGGACACTTGATGGTAACATTCTCCTTCAAGCAGGTCTCCTGTATCATGAATAGAATATCTGACTTTCTTTGACATTTTCTCTTTCCGGCTCTTTTATTTCTCTCTCTCCTCTTGTCTCCCCTTCCTCTCCTTCTGCGTCCACCTTCCTTAGCGCCATTTGTTGGAGACATCGACGTCAGAGCACGATCTCCATAGCTCCCACGATGACTCTTATGTATGGTTTGTCATCAGAGTTTTCCTTCTCCTAGAAGAGTTGCCTGCGGGGCTAATGTGTCTCCTCTACTCGGTTTGTGGTCGGTTGTCTCCGCCATTTTTATTGCAGTGTTGCATTATCGTACGGGTCGCCGTATGCACACCCGTGCTAATCCACAAGACAATGGGTGAAGCACAGCGTTCTTGTTATCTCAGCCTTTAACTGATCAGCACCACCCTGAGCATGCACAGCGACACACGTTGACCTAGCAAACCGTTGGTTGAACGATTTTGGCCTCGGTCACTGCGAGCCCACTCGTTGAATAATAGAGATTTATTGATAACGTAGGTTAAGTTAACTTTACTCAACGTCTTTATACTGGTTTAGAAGACCCTGCAGAGTCTGTATACAACCAGTTTCATTTACATCACCTTGCTCTAAAAACAATGGGGATCCAATTTATTCTTAAATGCATTAACTGTCCCTGCCTCCACTACCTCCCCTGGCAATGAATTTCAAGCATTCACCACTCTCTGACTAAAAAAATATTTCCTAATATCTAATCTGGACCTCTCTTTAGTCAACTTGTAGCTATGCCCTCTTGTTATTGTGGGTGGCTGTATTTTAAAAAAAACTTATTATAGTCTAATTTATCCATTCCTCTGATCATCTTATAAACCTGTATTTATTAACCATGAGTTCTTCTCTCTTCTAGACACTGTAGGCCAGTTTTTCTGAGTCTTTCCTCATAACGGTTCAGTATTGATAGTAGGGTATTCAATGGTGAGGGAGGTAGGTAGACATTTATTAAAACAACCTAAAATGCTTGACAAAATTGATATCGAGGGAGTACAAATTGAGGACATAGAGGGGAAAATAAAGAGGATATGTGTAGCAGATGGAACAGGGTTTTGCTATCCAAACTCACTGAGGCCGCACCTTGACTATCCACCTTTTCAGTCTTAAAATCTATCACATCAATTAACACTTCAATAACTAACTACGGACACTATTTCAAAACAATAACAAACAAATTCTTGATTTCTACGTTACAACTTTTCCGCGAAAGAGCCGCGTAGCACAGTGGTTAGCGCGCTGGCTTCGCATCTGAGTGGTCCTGGGTTCATTCCCCAGTTGAGGTGGTAATGTTTTTTTCAGACCGCAATGGCTCCCGGGTCGACCCAGCCTTAAATGGGTACCGGTTCAGTCCGGGAAGTGAAAGCGGCGAGGGAGAGGAGATGGCTTCCGCCCTCATATAGCCGAGCCTTTGAAATGTGAGATCGCTAACATCTCACATTCCTACGGCAGTAATGCTGTGGGTTACTTTACTTTACTTTACAACTCTTCCACTCTGCTATCATGCACAACTTCCTACACACTCCTATCTAATGGTTACCTAACTTAAAAACTCAAACTACCGCTAAACCTATAACTATTGTTCACAGTCTACTTTCCGTACTTGGCCTGATGTAACATGAATCCAAATTATGGCGTATTGACAACGATGGTTAGTTCATGATTTAAACCCAACCCAGGTAAACGTCCTTGGCTCCATTCCTTAGCGACGACTGTCGATCTGCGTGTTGGATGTCAAAGGACTAGGCTACTGCTGTGAATCTACGATGAATACAAACTCAGTGAAGGCAGCAACGTGTTAAAACTGTTGACCATGCCTGTTAAACAATGGCAGGCTGACCACGTGGTAACCTGGCGCAGGTCGACACACGTGAAAAATGATAGAGTTTTCTCTCAGCCGATCTAGATCTGACAGGAAGCCTGTTCTCTACTATAGCGGGTAGCTATGACTGATCTAGGCTCTACTTCTTTGAGATCTCTGCGATGCCTAAAAACTTGAAAGGTCGTCCACGTGTCTGATGCTGGTTAAACTTTAACCTGATGAAATTCTATCTAATTACTCACAAATAAAAATTAATAATACGTTACTTCTGTAAGCTGGAACTCAGTAAATGCGACTTTCATGCTTCTCTGTCTCTCTGAATCAACTCAAAGCCGTCTCTCTGAATGATTCCCTGTCTAAATCAGTGTCTCTCTCTGAAAATGTCTCTCCTGAAATGTGTCAGCTCTGACATGCTGCCTCTCTCTGAATCTCTCTGAATATGCGTATCTCCAAATGTCTGTTTGGAAATGTGTCATTCACTCTCAAAATCTCTCTTGAAATGTCTCTTTAAATGTGTGGGCTTCCGGGTTGCCCCGGTTTTTATAACCCCGTGCGGACTATTTTATCTGTCGGTCCTATATTTTAAAATTGTGTCGTGGGGAGCACATATTAATCCGCGACACTGTTGTGGACATTGCTGACGTGAGTTGTCAGGTCCTGTGGAAAGTCCACCTCCAATTAAAAAAGAAATATAAAATTACGATTATGGCGTAATTCAAGACAAAATAAGCTGTCAATATGGAAACAAGATTTGTCTGGTACGACTAAATCTATCACATTGGCGATAGAGCAAACAGTGATGTTTGTAGGAACAAATAATGTGAAGAGAGATGAACAGAAATAATTGTGCAAAGATACAAGAGCCTTATGAGAACACTTAAGGAAAAAAAGTACAGGAAGGTCACCATGGTTCGGCCTAACTATAGTGGACTGGTCACAATTTAAATGTCTGATAACTTCCCTGATCGCCATTCCACTCCTAGGCCTACCAACAGCTTGCCATCGCTCTTGCAACAACAGTGGAGGCATGAAAAAAAAAACACTAACAGACTTTCTTTCAATGAAAATAGATAATGGCCTTTTACTCACTAGAACTTGACTAATGTGTATGCCTAATTTCAACATGATTCAACCTTTTATAAAGCCAGAATTTATCAATTCATTTTACATGTGAAGCATGACAAATTTCAAGTAAACATGACATGCACAGGAAAATGGGTTAGCGTGACTTTCATCACTTGCACACTTTTGGTTTGTGTAAATAAGTCGCTCTTGATGTTAATTTTAATTCTTATCATAAAATAAAATGATGTGTTTTTAATGACTGCTAGTGTGTATGTTATTGTTTAAGTTATTGCCCATTGCGAAACGATGATGGCCACAACATCAGACGGTTTTGTCTTAATAAATTTATTATTGTGTATGTATATATTCATAAAATATATATGTAGGTAGCCCAGGGTCTCGATATTCAGCGTCCAGGCTTGCGCTCTGAGAGGCTACTCACAGGGTGCCACGCACATGGTCTGCAAAGACTGAGACGCCTTGGAATGAACGAATGAATATATATATATATATATATATACATATATAGAGAATCCACCTCATATATATGTGAGGTGGATTCTATATATATATATACACATATATATATATATATATATATATATATATATATATATATATATACACACACACACACACACATACAAGGATGTAGACATGAAGATATATAAACATTATAAAAGAGGGAATGAACGAGAACAGAGCGATAGAGAGGGAAGAATGAACAGGAGAGACAGGTTAAAGTATTGCATGTTTTTTAGTGTTAGGTTTAAGGCATCCCATACGGAAGTTTAATCAATTCTCCAGTTCTCAAGCTCAGGCTGGTGTCAGTCATCAGAGGAGCAGGAGACAGGAGGTGGTGCCAGTAACACTGATATCTACCTTCACCTGGTGGCCAGGTCTGTTGAAGTGGATGGCAACTGCACAGCCAGAGTCATTAACACTATTGTTTCGTTTTTGGTGAAAGCATACATAGAGTTTAAGGCCAGTCTCTTCTATGTACATCATATTGTACCAGGGGCAAACAATAATGTAGATTCCATTGCTAGACTTGAATGTGAATTTGTTATCCTCAAACACACTCACTCCATGTAATGAGTAGAGTCACTTAAAGGTTGATTGCTACCAAAGTTCAGATCTGGCAAAGATGGCGCCGTAACTGGCTGCGAGTCTACATTTCTCTACTGTTTTGGATCATTATGGATGCCGCCAGACCACGACGACTTACACTTGTGTTCACGGATACGTGGAGTTGTTTTCCGTCTGGACTTGTTATTTTGTTATTTTTTTGTGATTTCTTCCATCTGTTTATCCTGGTCTGGATGCCGGCTGAATGGCGCTACGCTTTAACTAGTTATACCTGTGTCGTATCTCACGGGTTAGTTCTGCCGGTTCACCTTCATGAATATGGCGTGTGGGAATTTTAGATGCTACTATGATGAACTGAATACAGCTGGGGAGAGATGCCAGACTCACTCACACGCTGAGTGTTATCCATACGACCTCTTGTGGTTATCGAAAAGGCACGACAAACTGCGTTAGATGCCTTCCCACCTTTCTACCCTGCAGGTTACATGTTTACGGAAAGGCTTCGGTGGTAACCCTGAGGCAAAATCTGCGTCCTATGCTATCTCCAGTCGTCTCGATGAATGTCTTGCCACTGACAAAAGGTAGCTTAGGCTATGTTAGTGAAGTTGACAAAAGGCGCAGTTTCTTCCTCACTTTAATCCAAATCTCCGCGCAAGTCACCCATTTCAGCGGACACAGCAAGAGATACGACTGTCCACACGGCTGAACAAAGAGAGTGGTCTTCATCACTTGTGATGGACAAACTATCAGCTACCAAAGTTACCAGGTGACTAAACTTCTGGCTATACTTGCTCCTTTGTTATGAGAATTGTCACTTGATGGCTGATTTCATGACTATACTCACTCCACTGTTCTGAGATTGATCACCTGGCGGCTGATCTTTTGACTATACTCACTCCACTGTTCTGAGATGGATCACCTGGTGGTTGATCTCTTGACTATACTCACTCCAATGTTCTGAGATGGATCACCTGGCGGCTGATCTCTTGACTATACTCACTCCACTGTTCTGAGATGGATCACCTGGTGGTTGATCTATTGACTATACTCACTCCACTGTTCTGAGATGGATCACCTGATGGTTGATCTCTTGACTATACTCACTCCACTGTTCTGAGATCGATCACCTGGCAACTGATCTCTTGAATATACTCACTCCACTGTCATGAGACGGATCACCTGGGGGCTAATCTCTGTTTATGTACTCCACTGTCAGGCGTGGCGAAGTTGTCAAGCTGTTTGCTTTGTGTTCAGATGGTTGGGATTCGAATTCAAGCTGCGTTAGTCGGTTTATGATGTCAATTTTTCAGGAGATCCCTGGGTTCATCGCTGGAGCCACGGAGTTTGTGCTATGTGCGATTCTCTTGGATACCTTTTCTACTGAGACAGACTGAGCCATTTGGGGAAACCTGAGGCGATGAAGCTGAGCCTTTGCCTGTAACCTTTAACTCCACTGTCTTGAAATGGATCACCATGGGGCTAATTTTTTGACTACACACACTCCACTGTCATGAGATTTATCACCTGAGAGCTAATCTCTTGACTATACACACTCCACTGTCATGAGATGGATCACCTGGGAGCTAATCTCTTGACTAAATACACTCCACTGTTATGAGATGGATCACCTGGGAGCTAATCTCTTGACTATACTCACTCCACTGTTATGAGATGGATCATCTGGGGGCTAATCTCTTGACTATACTCACTCCATTGTTATGATGAGAAAGTTCACCAGTGGCTGATCTTTTGACCTTACTCACTTTACCATTATTTTTATGAGAACAAATAGTGCATTTGAGAGATGGGTTGCAGATCCTTTGACCATACTCACTTAATTTTTGTGGGAAGTTGATGTCTAATTGTCTGTTTCATTCTTATTGTTTTTAATATATCACTATTAAGATTCTGCTTTTTTGTAGCCTTTTTTGTCTGAGTGATAACCATTGTGATTATTATTTCTCTCCACCCCAGATAGGGTCTTTCCAGTTATTTGTTAATGGCTACAAAGACGCAGATGTCTGGTTAAGACGTTTTGAAAATGATGCTTTGCCAGAGAGCACAGCCAGGAATTTCCAGCATTTATTTGAACGCCTGGTAGTGTTAGATTATCTCATCAGAAATACAGGTATGGTCTTGGTTAATGACTGCTACATCTCATTAGAAAGATTCATTACATTCCTCTCTTTATTCTTATTCACTTAATGTCGGCAATGTGCCTGTCGGCAATGTGCCTGTCGGCAATGTGCCTGTACAGAATATGTCTCTTGTCTGTAGTGACAAACATACAGTCTATGGCTTTGCTGGTACATATCTTAGTTTTACAGACAGAAAACCAAGCATATATACATTTTTCAGAATGGATGCCTCCTTAGAGCAAATTAGGACAATCACATTCCTTTGTTCTGTGCATTCCCCAACCTTTCACACTGTGACCGTAACAGTCTATGAATGCACAGTCAATAATCAACAACTGAAAGTGCCATGTGACTGTATAGGTTAAGAAACAGTCACCACTACTGGTTTGAAGCTGTTGTTGTATTGAGTGCATCCAGACCTCACTAACATCTCTGTGGCATCATCAACATGATACTTATATGAGAGGATGTTATGCAGAGACATGTCATCATGTTATGCCTTTCAATGACACAACTATAAAGTGCAATGTGGAGATATCAGTCTTCACTTCAAAGTTGGACAAGTAAGTGTAACAGTTCCAGCTGGAGCATGGGCGTTTAGAGCAGTGGAGATGAAGCTGACGACTAAGCAACAAAGGTTGCCCGAATGCGTTGGACAAACGCAGGTCACGCCAGGGTTAGGAACACGTTAGGTGGAAAACTTTGTCTGGTACAAGTGGGTGTTTGGAGCTGACCACTCTGGCGCTCAGATTTGATAGGGATGAGGGTTGTTGGCAGTCTGATACTTCCACGACAGGCTACCACATTTAACTTAACTTAACTTAACGTCTTTATACTGGTTTAGAAGACCCTGCAGAGTCTGTATACAACCAGTTACATTTACATCACCTTGCTCTAAAATCTATGCGCATCCAGTTTATTCTTAAACGCATTAACTGTCCCTGCCTCCACCACCTCCCCTGGCAATGCATTCCAAGCAGACACCACTCTCTGACTAAAAAAAATATTTCCTAATATCTAACCTGGACCTCTCTTTAATCAGCTTGTAGCTATGCCCTCTTGTTATTGTAGGTGGCTGTATTTAAAAAAACTTGTTATAGTCTAATTTATCGATTCCTCTGATCATCTTATAAACCTGTATTAAGTCACCACGAATTCTTCTCTCTTCGAGACACTGTAGGCCTGTTTTTCTGAGTCGTTCCTCATAACTGTAATTCTGGAATCCAACTATCATCTTTGTCGCTCTTTTTTGTATTCTTTCTAGCATGTTTATGTCCCCTCTATGATAAGGACTCCACACCTGTACACAGTACTCCAATCTAGGTCTAACTAAAGCTTTATACAGTTTGACGATCACTTCCTTGCTCCTATGTTTAATATTTCTTTTTATCATACCTAACATTGCATTTGCTTTTTTCACTGCTACCTTAACTTGCTCACTCACATTTCCTGTATGATCTATTATAACCCCTAGGTCCCTTTCCTTATCTATCTTTCTAATATTGTTTTCTCCCATTCTGTATTTATGTTCCATATTGGATCTACCCATGTGGATGACTGTACATTTATCTACATTAAACTCCATTTGCCGGCTTACAGACCATTCTCGAATTTTATCTAAATCCGACATCAATATACCCACTTCCGCTTTAGATGAGACACTACTGCATAGTTTTGTGTCATCAGCAAATTTTGCAATCATGGATCTCATATCAATGTCCAAATCATTTATATATATCAAGAACAAAATTGGTCCCAAAACCGAGCCCTGTGGCACACCACTTTTCACTTCACTCCACTCAGAGTACTCCTTATTTATGCCCACCCTCTGCCTTCTTCCTGTTAACCAATTTTCAATCCATTTGGCAACTTCGCCACCTATTCCATGTGATTTTAACTTTCGAAATAATCTTTGATGAGGTACTCTATCAAAGGCCTTTGCAAAGTCTAGATAAATAACATCCACTGGCTCCCCTTTATCTATGATTTTAGTAACCTCCTCCATGAATTCTAATAGATTTGTTAAGCATGATCTCCCTCTAGTAAAGCCATGCTGACAATTTCTAATTAGATTAAATTTGTCTAAATGCATTACAATGTTTTCTTTGATTATTGACTCTAACAATTTACAGACTATGCTCGTTAAACTCACCGGTCTATAATTTGCCGGATCTGATTTTTTGCCTTTTTTGAATAAGGGGATCACTCCTGCATCTTTCCAATCCCGTGGAACAATCCCTTTTGTAAGTGATTGAGAACATAATATAGCCAATGGTTTTGCTAGTTGTTTCTAATTTCATACAGCAATTTTGGGTGAATACCATCTTGACCTGGACATTTATTCACTTTCAACCCCTCCAATTTTTTAAAAACCATTTCCTCTGTAATACAGATTGATCTTAATCCCGCTGTATCCATGTCTCTTTGAAAAATATCTATAGGCTCTGGGATCTCGGAGCAGTCCTCCTTTGTGAAGACTGTGCCAAAGTACTGATTAAGCAGATTAGCAGCCTCCCTATTCTCACTTATTATTTTCCCTGTACTGTCTATGAGAGGGCCTACTTTGTCTTTCGTTCTTTGTTTATTTCTAACATAAGAAAAGAAGCTTTTACTGTCAGTCTTGATCCTCTGAGCAAGTTTTTTTTCAAAGTCTATTTTTGCTGTTTTATTCGCTTTCTGAGATATGTTCTGCTTGTCCAAATATTTTACATATGTTTCTTTTGATTTACCTGCCTCTATATATTTTTGCCATGCTTTATTTTTTGCTCTTCTACATTTCACTACAAATCTAGTTATCCACTTTTTACGCTTGAGGTTTACCTCCCTACATGGAACACATTCCTCTTTTAGCGTTTCTAGAACTGTTTTAAAACTTTCCCACTCCTGTTCAACATCTGTTCCTACAATAATATCTTTCCAGATTATGTGGTTCGCTGCCTCTTTCATCCTCTTAACATCTGTCTTAGAGTAGTCGTATGTTTGCGTGTTTATGTTTACTTCTTTCCCTGCAATAAGATCCCAACGGATGATTTGATGGTCACTTGAGCCAAACAGTTCCCCAACGGTAACGTTTTCAATCATATTTTCCTCTGTGGTAAAAACTAGGTCGAGTATGTTTTTGCCTCTGGTGGCTGCTTCTACATGTTGAATTAAAAAATTGTCAGTTATGCACGTAACAAAAGGTTTTGACTCTACAAGTGCTTCTGCCATATCCCATTTTATTTAGAATGACAGTAACTCGTGGATAGACAACCGATGACATTTTAAATGGGACAGTTCCAAATTTGAGTGATGGCTAAATCAGACAACCCACAGAAGACAATTGAACAGCCATGCTGTTGCTTTAGACTATAAAATACTCTGCAAGGATAAACTCAGCAGGCTGGCAGGAAGACAGAGAATGAGTCTGGAAGTGAGAGCTTGCAGGGTGGATGTGCCATCATACACCTCGAGTTTGGCCAGTCACACTCAATGGGTGCATATGATGGACACCCTGTGAACAGTAAGAGAGCTGAATGTATGTTGTATGTGCAGGACACCTTTTGAACGATGTATGTTCTGAATTGTTACCTTAGTGTACAGATCGCCTAAGGACAAGATCTGTGTGTGAACGTACAATTCGTTTAAGTACGAGAATTGATTGGGTGTGAGTGCACAGATCGACTGAGTAAGTGATCTGATTATATGTGAGTGCACAGATCGACTGAGTATACGTGATCTGATTATGTGTGAGCATACAGATTCATCTGAGTACGTAATCTGATTGAGTTTGTGGTTGTGTGTTGAGTGTGCAGATAGAGGAGTGCAGCAGCAAGAATTCTGTGTATAATAGATTTTGGAGGAAACATCAAAAGCTAGTGCTTACAACCTCCTAATTAGTTAAATATACATATTATGATTATTTAGTTTAGAAGTTCTTTGCTTTTTGCTGATATTGTGCAACGATTATTCTTGTAATAAATGATGTTGTTTTGTTTTATGGTCAGGATAGTGTTTACTGTGTTGAAGTCATGTCGTGGGGTAGATATATGTTGTAACTCTTAAGTAAGTAAATTACTCAACTTAAAAGCCGTATAAGTCCTTCAACAAGTGGTGTTCTTTGGTGGGATTAATTTGTGAACTGGACTCCTCACACCACCTAGAGATTGCCTGTAAAGTCTCTATCTTAACCCAACAAGATCTATCTGAGCCTGTCTTGTATGGTAGGATGCCATCAGCAAATGTGAACATTTTCTAGTGGTGTTGTTGCGAGTCATGCTTAAGTTAGGTACTCTTGATGACTTTCTTTGGTAGTGAGTTACTTGAGGAGGTGGACCGAGGTCCCCAGTACACACACTATTATAGGGATCATGGTGCCATTCCCCACCTCATTAGCCAGACTGCCATAAAAAAGAATATTTCAGGGAAAACAGCCTAAAAATGAGGTGTGGTCTTGATCAGTATGTTTTGCCTGACGGGACTTTAGTTTCCTCTCGCCATTTCATAGTCTAGATGTTGCAAATCACAGGTGAGAGTGGACAACTGGTGGGCAGTCCGGGGCATATATGCTATTTATATTATAATGTCCATCATCTTAATGTAGCTATGTCCTAAAAAGCAAGCAAAGAATAGTAGCACTGTAAAACTACCAAGCATCTCGTAAGAGGCAACTAAGGATGGCTTGGCATTGTGCCAGCTGCCTCACCTTGTAGAAACAAAATTTATATCCTGGGACCAGCGGAGATTTACAATTAAAGAAGTTTAATAGTGAAGAGGAAATTAAACAGTACGGAGGGAGTTGAGCTACTAGAGGTGAATTGAATAGTAAGGAGGGAGTTGAGCTACTGGAGGTAAATTAAATAGTAAGGAGGGAGTTGAGCTACTGGAGGTAAATTAAATAGTAAGGAGGGAGTTGCACTACTAGAGGTGAATTGAATAGTAAGGAGGATCTGGGGTAGTTGTCTCGCCGCCGCGATTCAATTTCAACCAGTGTTCGTAAAGCGATCTCAGTCCCGCCAGGCGGAGCGATAGCGCGGGCTTGCGGAAAACGCTTGCTCGCCTTTCCCCGTAGAGGTATTGGGATGCGGTTTTATTTGGCGTCTCCTCCGCCGAGGTGCGCTGCTCTGGTCCGTATCGAGAAACGTCAGTCGGTGGTGATTTATCTAAAGCTTATAGCAGAGCTCGACAGTTCGTCTCGCTGGTGGTCAGACTCTCGCAAAGAGCTTCTGACATGCAAATGGAAAGCAGAAATCGTGCCTGAAGGCCCTGTATTCATCCGGGGACCAACCCTCGGGAGAAGGCCAGGCCGGCAGGCCAAATTGTCTCTAGTCCCAGTGAAATTCATCGCCGGGGTCGTTGGGATCCGTTCTGCACAGAGCGCTGCCATCCCTCCTCGAGCGAGCCCAGTCGGTCGGTCGTCTGGTGTGTGTAGGGGCCCCTGTCAGGCGGTCCTAGGTCGACGGAGTGAGGGACGGGGGGAACAACCGTCCGTCCGTTCGTCAGTTGGTCCCTGCGGCCGTCCCAGTGAGGCTTTTTACACACCCGTCCTCCGCCGACCGGTGTGTGCGGTACATACGTCTCCGACAGATATCTGGTTGATCCTGCCAGTAGTCATATGCTTGTCTCAAAGATTAAGCCATGCATGTCTAAGTTCACACTGTCTCACGGTGAAACCGCGAATGGCTCATTAAATCAGTCGAGGTTCCTTAGATGACACGATCCTACTTGGATAATTGTGGCAATTCTAGAGCTAATACATGCTTACCAAGCTCCGACCCTCGCGGAAAGAGCGCTTTTATTAGTTCAAAACCAATCGTCGTTTCCCCTCGCGGGGTTGCGGCGTCCCCACTGGTGACTCTGGATAACTTTGTGCTGATCGCATGGCCTCATGTGCCGGCGATGCATCTTTCAAATGCTCGGCTGCCTGAATAATGGTGCATGGAATAATGGAATAGGACCTCGGTTCTATTTTGTTGGTTTTCGGAACTGGAGGTAATGATTAACAGGGACAAACGGGAGAATTCGTATTGCGGCGTTAGAGGTGAAATTCTTGGATCGGCGCAAGACGAGCTACTGCGAAAGCATTTGTCAAGAATGTTTTCATTAATCAAGAACGAAAGTCAGAGGCGCGAAGACGATCAGATACCGTCGTAGTTCTGACCATAAACGATGCCGACTAGCGATCCACAGGAGTTGCTTCGATGACTCTGCGGGCAGCTTCCGGGAAACCAAAGTGTTTGGGTTCCGGGGGAAGAATGGTTGCAAAGCTGAAACTTAAAGGAATTGACGGAAGAGCACCACCAGGAGTGGAGCCTGCGGCTTAATTTGACTCAACACGGCCAACACTGAAATGACTGACATGCCGAGACGACTTTCCTTGGGTCTAACTAATATGGAACGGGTGCTGGATTTAGATCCTCAGAAATCTGGGGTTATGCCCTCTGTGGCTCGGTTGGTCTGCATTCAGTGTTTGATATAGGAATTGACGGAAGAGCACTACCAGGCTTAAATTGACTTAACACGCCAATACTGTAGAATGACTGTCAAATCGAGAGCACCTTCGTGGGGTCTAATAGTGAACATGTGCTGGTATTAGACCCACGGAAGACAGGTCAGTCTCTTAACCCCCTAATGAAAGAGCGTCTGCTATGGTAATCTGGTCTTAACCCTGCAGAAATCGCAGGTTCCAGAAACTTGGCCATTGACAAACTAAAAAGCCCTCTATTGATACGCCCGGTCTAATATTGAACGGGTGCTGGAAATAGACCCTCGGAAGACAGGTCAGTTTTACTCTACTAATGACAGGGCGTTGCTACGGTAATCCTGCTCAACTCGAGAGGAGCCGCAGACATTTGGCTCACGTACTAGGCTGATAAGCCAACGGCGCGAGGCTACAAGGTTAGGGATTACGGCCGAACGCCTCTAAGCCAAAATCCCCCCCAAAAGCTCAGCACGATTGCAAAGGGAGGCTTCGACATGGCGGGGACCTGGGGCTCCAGCCCCACCCGGTCGAGCCGCAGAATGAGGTCTCTGCCATTCGCCGATCAAAGCGGGCGGGAAGCTGCTCGATATTCACCCCATGCGGCGATGAGGTATGAAACCATTTGTAGAAGACTTAGTTCTCGGTCGGGGTGCCCTAAGCAGTAGATCAGCTACCTCACTGCGAACTGCTGAGACTCAACTCTTGACCATGAGATATGTCCGCACACCAATCGAACAATATCTCCGTGCAATGACCAGGCTTGTCCCCTGGTCAAATGCACTATTTCGAGAGGAATCACAGGTCGCTGACATTTGGTCCACGTGCTTGGCTGATAAGCTAACATCTGAGGGACTACGGCCGAACGCCTCTAAGCCAGAATCCCGCCCTAAATCTCAGCACCGCTGTGATGGGAGGCTACGACATGGCTGGGGCTCGCGTCTCAGCCCGGCCCGGTCGAGCCGCAGAAATGCACCTGGTAAAATGCACTCCTGCCTCGCTCTTTGCCTCAGTCATCCCAATGGACGCAGAAGAGATGCAGTACAGCGGACATTGCACCTCCTGCCCTATTGTGACAACCTCCCGGGTGGCGGGGAATGCTAGGCGTACCATCACAGCAGATGAGTCGAGAAAATAAAGGGAGCAAAGAGATACCTCACTCACATGCATATGCTACGTTTCTGGCAGGACGTGACGATCCTGGGACAAAGTCACACTGGACTGCCTCTCTTCCGGGATAGTACAAACTAGTACATAGTCCATCATGTCATTGCCAAACCCTATAGACACGAGTAGGGAAGACTCGATAGTCCTGCAAGACAACTTCCCAAGAGAGACAACTCTGACCAAAAACAACTGCTGCCTTGCAGTTAGGCTGGGGACAGTCAAAGGCTAAGGAGGGCAACCCTACAGAAACGCCTGTTGAAATTGGATGCACTGAGCCACAGACTAAACAAAATAAAATAGTGCAACGTAAACATCGCTGTAAACAGCGTACGAAGAAGAAGAAGAATAGTAAGGAGGGAGTTGATAAATTAACATTTTTGTCACAAACATCCTTATGACATAAGATACAGTAGAATGTTTGTCACAAACATCCTTATGACTTAAGATACAGTAGCACTTGAGCAAATGTTCTTAACCTTCTAGTGTCCACATTTTTTTTTATGTCTCAAACATTTAGACTTACTCATTTTTGGGTACACCAGTTGTCTTGTAATTCCATGACATTACCACAAAAGCACTGATAGTGTTTCTAACCAGATCGGTGTATCTATTAGTTCCTACTACAAACGTATTTATAACATCTACATATACTAACTAAACAAACCTATCTCCGAAATATCAGTTGCAACAACTTAACTTCACCACAATCAATAATGGAAAAGCCTTCCAAATCTATGTGAAACAGAAAAAAATTGTTTAAAGTCAATCTAGCTATCATGTTGTTTTCAGGGCAGGATGAAGTGGCCTCGTTTTCAATTCAGCCATTGCTATAGTAGAAACCGATGTTAACACAATGAATACTGGTGATTAAACAGAGACAATGCCCCAGGCACATTTCTTTGCCAATGGTTCAGTAAAAGATAAGATATACAGTGTCTAGCATTTCTTTTTTAATATTCTTAGTTTATTGCTCCTTACAAAGCATAGTACATAACTGCTGCTGGCCACTTAACATGAAGCTTGTACCAAAGTACAGTGTGTTTGTTAAACATAATATTTGAGCATGTTGATAAATGTAACGAAATAAACAAAACACAAATACCAAGTTTGTAAGCTTTGCAAGCGTGTAATATTTTGTCAGAGATCAAGAACTTGTGCACTATTTTCACACCTGATGTTACCTAAGGAAAGCATGTGGTTGTAGTTTAAACTTTGTTGTCATTGTGTTCAGGTAAAATTAATTCTTACCTATCTGTAATACTTTTACTGTTGTTAAAGCGTTAATATAGTCAGACTTTTGTTATGTCTTAGTCGACCTGTGCAGGTCCTAGCTCTGATATAGCTGGATGTAGCTGGGAGGAAAACTCCCTGCTTATCTGGCTTGGCTTGCACAGCTTATTATTTCACTTTGTTGGGACAAGTGCTGCAGAGGGTGGTTAACCAATGTGTGAGTCCATCTTAATAGACTCAAAGACTTGAGCAAAGTAGACTTGCAGCCTGTTAGGCGCCATCTATGCTGCTCTTAACAAACTGCCTAACCATTGCCGGTGTTAGGTCATGTCACACAGTTAGCCGCCTCTTACAACATGCTCTCTGTGGGGCAGTGGTGCTGCCCTTGTCCCTACACAAGACCTTGGCTGACTACTCTGAAATTGTTTATATTCTGGCTATAAAGCTGAGGTAGTTAGAAAGCAGCTTCCACAATGGCTAGTTAGTACCTGAGTTGGTATATAATATAATATATAATATAATACATATCCATGACTCTTTGTTTAGATCGAGGAAATAACAACTGGTTGATAAAGTATGAAAATACTTCTTCAAAAAAGGAAAGCCTCCAAGATCACAGTGTGGTGAGCACAGTTATATTGTTCAAATTCATTAAAGCAGATGGACTACGGTTTAGCCCTGCTAGCTATTTTTACAGGGTTTTCACATTGCGGATATTGTGTAACTATTATTTATACATTTTGTCTTTTTGTTGACAATCTTTACATTTTTTTCTTCTTTTATCCTTTAACCTTTATGGCACATGAAGCAGATTTCCTGTTGATTACTTATTTGATTTTGTGAACTTCACATCAATAGCTCTCTATCTCCTTTTCTCTCTCTCCCTCTTCCATGGTTATTCATGTAAATATATGAGAGGGTTAAGGTGTACGTGTGTGTGTAAGTGCGTACACACATACAGAGTGAGTAGGAAAAAAGGAACCAGTACACATTCATAATAAAGTGATTATTAGTTTTACTAAAATTTAATGAAAATTCATACAATTGTACATAATTAGCCAATAAAAATGTTGACTATCATTTTGTATTCAAAGTATCCTTCCTTTGCTGAAACATATGTCTTTGGGCTATTGGCGCATTGATTGTGGTTTTATGTAGTTCATTCCAAGCATCCAAATTTTGTTGTTTGGTCTCAGTGACATCTTATCTTTGACTGATACAACTTAACCATTAGACCCTAAATTGCATATTCAACAGGGTTTAGGCTGGGACTGTTTGGTGGCTAAAGTGTTGGAGGTATACCAAGCTGGAGTCTCAAGAAATTGAAGAGTTTCTTGAGTCCAGTGAGCTGGTACACCATCTTGTTTAAAGATAAACAAGTCTGAAAGTGCTCAAATGTCTGGGAGAAGTTGTTTCAGCAGAACATCCTGGTAGGAGATTTCATTTATTTTCATTTCTGACTTGATAAAGTAAGCAGAAGTTTGTCTCAGACTAGACAATTACTGAAAGTTGGTTGCATGAGACACTTTTTCCATGGACATCATGTTTGCAAGTTCATATTTGGGCATATAAACAATCATTCTGAAAGCATACTGAGGTAGCAACAGAAAACAACTTTTCATTTGTGAACAAAATGAAATTGACCATGTGTGTTGAATATCTGTTTAGCCACAATCGCCACAGGCTGGCTGCTTTGTTAGCTTTCGTAACTTCAGGTGCTCTCTGGTTTTTGAAACGTTTAAGATTTTTCTTGATAATATCTTGAATCGATGACTGTGAAATCTTCAAATAGTTCGCTTAACATTTATTTTGGGTACAAATTTGAGGTTGATCTACCTGGCTCAACACCAACTGTTGGACATTGACAATGCTCAGATTAGTGCATACATTTTTTTTTTTTTTTCTTCCACTCCCGACATAGCTTTTAACCATACTAGTCTCATCAGCCTTGCACAAACACCACTACGCGACTAGCCTTTATCTGGAAATTCTGTAAAATATTAGTTGAACTATAATTTTAAGTATTGCATTAAAAAAATCTATTCTTGTGTCTTTCTTCTGACCTGAACACCATTTTTAAGCAGGTGAATCTAATAATGACATCATCCAAATTTCATGCGAACATGAGAAATTTAAAAAGAAAGGTAACAACTAGTAAATTTTCATTAAATCATATCAACTTAGAACAATTTAATAATAAATTTGTATTGGCTGCTGTTTGTCCTACTCAACCTTGTGTGTGTTTGTATGTATTTATATATATATATATATATATATATATATATATATATATATATATATATATATATAATGTTTGCTTAGGTGTATGAGGCTTGTTGCATTGGGTGGCCACATCCATGACCCACAGCTGTGGCATGGTTCCAGGCCTCATCCAGAAAGGAGGTCGAGGTTGCTATCTGCTGGAGTCATACTATGCAAGGACGTCCTGTTCTGCTCCTCCAGCTGGTCGGGGAAAGATCATTTGCGCTGAGGAACAACTTGTGTAGCATTTTATGGGCTGGGATTGCCTGGTCCAGCCAGGAAAGCAACTTGGCAGCGGTCAAGTGTTTAAGATTTTGTGGAGGCCTCTTTTAGCAGAAACCTCCACATTGTGAATGTAGTCATGCCAGTGGATGCCTTGGATACGCCGCTGGCTGCACAGGTGGAAGGTCTCCAGTCTTGACATCTCATGTTTCAGTAATGTCCAGGTTTCTGAGCCGCACAGCAAGACCGGTAGATGCAGATTTTTGTTTCAAGGGTGATCTTACCGTTACTCCACACATGTCAGAGATCGTACAGCTAGTCAGATCCGCCTTGACATATCGGGGCTGCTGTGCCCATCAGATAATATCATGTTGCCAAGATAGTTGAATTTGTTGGTGCCCTCTGCAGTATGACCTTGAGTTTCAATACCATGGGGTGCTGTGTTGGAAATGAGGCTCTAAACTTTGGTGTTGATCCAGGAAATAGATAGGCCTAGGAAGGGCGTTTCACTATTTAGGATTTCCAGAGAACGCAGCAGAGCTGTCTGTGCTGAACAGAACAATGTCGTCCGCATAAACAAGAACTTAGTGTGCGTTGAGGCAAATCAAGAAGCCAGTCGAAGGCCTGGCAGAATAGGGTGGGGTGCAAGACCACATCACTGTGTGACACTCAAAGTTGTGTGGAATCTGTCAGACAGAGTGTTATTTATTTATTTTAATATAAATACACATACATACATACATACAACATATACACACACAAAGTCAATTTGAAAAGATTTACCTCCAACACCATAACTTTGATAACAGTGCTCAGAGCCACGTGACATCTATGTGAAAATAATCTCTAATGAAGTCACTATAAGGGCATGTAGTGGAATGTGCCAGTAACGTCACACATGCGCACAGCAGACAGCAAAATGGCGACCTACGGGGAAATATGGTTGAAGCAATGTGCTGTGATTGAATTTCCGTTGGCGGAAGGGTGCCCATGGACGTGCATCGAAGAATGACTGTGGTATATGGTGACACTTGTGTGGATGTCAGTACTGTCAGGAGGTGTGCATGGGCTGTAAATGGCAACAATCTAGCCACAGCAAACTTGCATTACAAGACTAGTAGTGAATGACTGATCACAGCTGTGGATGCACAGTACCAAACTCATGTGGATGAACTAATTCGTCCCAATTGTTTTGTCAAGCAAAAAGATAATGCTGCACTGCTTATGATTTTGGTTCATTACATTATCCATTCTTGGAGTGAGTATAGGAAAATGTGTGTGTGATGCTGACACCGGATATGAAACAACACTGACAGCCGAAGTGTCATACACTTTTAATGCAAGATGAACTAGAAGACGATACCTTTATCCCTTATTGTCACTGGTGACTAGTCATGAGTACATCATTATGACCCAGAAAATAAGCGCTAGTCTATGGAGTACAAACAAAAGAACTCACTTACCTCAAAACAAATTCAAAGTCATCTCCTCAACAGGAAAAGTGATGTTAGCCATCTTTTGGGACTGTGAGGGCATAGTTTGTACTTAATTTTTTTGGAGCATAGTGATACCGCCGATTCTGATTAATATGTGAATATTTTGCAGAAACTTCTATCATGATTTCTGCTTGTTCATTTAGGCAAGCACACAATTCTTCAGCATGACAATGCTCGCCCACACACGATTAGAAAAACAGTGGCTGCATTTCAGCGTCTCAAGTTTGACATTTTACTGCATCCATCGTTACAACCCTAATCTGGCATCTTGTGATTTTTTCCTCTTCTCGAAACTGAAGGAACACCTCAAGGGATACCATTCCGCTTCTGACAAGGACATGCAAGCAGCTGTGCAGACCTGGTTTCCTGAGCCAAAGAGTTGCTTGTATGACCTTTGAGACGTGAATGGGTCATGTAGCATCCATCCAGAGAATGATGTGTATGACTTTTGACACATAGATGTAGGACGTAACATCTATCTAAGGATAGCACTTGATGACATTTGACATATGGATGGATGATGTAGCATCCATGTAGAGAGACATGGGTGACTTTATCTAGTGGGAATACATCCAGAGAGAGATATGGATTACCTTTGACATATGCCCATCTAATTGGCTTCTCTACCAGAGTCAGCCATTGCTTCCCTCTCTTGATTCTTGTTTCTTTGATGTCTTAAGTATTCCTAAACAGTAGGGGCCAGGGATGTGCATGATCTCAAGTGTAATGAGTTTGTTATCTCCATCAAAGCTCATCAGACTTTTTGTTCATTCAATAATAATATTTGCCTATTGCAAGCGAAGATGGTGACAGTATCAGACTTTTGTTATGATCACATATGGCTGTCAAGACTTTCATCATGGCATGTTGTTGTTGTTGAATGCCCACATTGAGTATGTTTACTCTTTTGTTCACCCTAAAAAGGGCATTAGGTGGCGGGTTGCAGTGGCTTTCCTCACATCCCAAGCATGCTGTCGAAGGTGAATGGGGGTTTTCCAGGCGGTTGTGCCAGGCTGGCTTTGTTTATCCGTGTGTCACTCAATACTATAGGGATCATGTTGATCCCCGACTTGGTATCCAGGCTGCCATGAAACAGTATGTTTCCAGGAAGAATATCATGGAAGAGAGTTGAGGGTCTTGGTCAGTAGATTTTACCTGATCCTGATTATTGTCCGATCAATATATTTTGCCTAACAAGACATTAGTCTCCTCTCCCCATCATGACATTATAGACCCTATTGCACATGGGACACACATGGGAGGATTCTGTAATTGGGCTGTTGCACATTCTGTTTTGTCATGAACTGGACTCTTTCTGAGCTTCAGTAATTATGTACTGCTCAGTGATATGATCACATTGTGTGATGGTAGTGTGCCACATGGAGCAGTCCTGTGCAAGCATATCTCAGAGATGATATCAATGTTGAAGTTGGTCAGAGACATTTTCAATAAGTGAAACAGTAACGGCTGTAGAATAAATCATTAACAATCGCAAAGGATCTTCTCTACTTGAAGGGCCCGAGGGGAGAAAACATAGGAAGGAATACTTCCATATGGTGCAGCGGAGAAATTGACATTTGTATGCAGACCACTAAGAGTCGGACATACTATTTCAAGAAGTGGAAAGCGTACTCAAAAAATAGCTCAAAGAACAAATCTATGAGTGAAGACAACATTCCTACTGAGTCAATCTAAGTGTATGGGCAGAAAGGAGTACTGTGGCCAAAGAGAATACTTACAACAGCATTTATAATGTGAATATTTCCAATGTGGATAATACTGGGGAGGAAAGAGGACCATTGGACCACCTTGCATGTATAAGAGAAGGCAAAAAAGGGTTGTGCTTAGGACTAGCATCCTAATGTAAAAAAACATGGTTGCTGCAAAGACATACAAAGTGCTGCTTTTCAGGATTCTTCAAACTGACCATCGAAAGAGGAGATCGTATGCTTCTTAAAAAGCAAAATTGAGAAGTGAGAATGGGGCTATATGTGAACATGCCATAGATTCTGGCTTATTTGTGTTGCTCAAATAGCTTTCTTTCATGTTTACATTTTCTTGTTTTTGTTTCTAGAATCACAAACTACCTTACTGGGTATATCTCTGACTGTAGTTATGTTGACATTTACAGCAATGTTTCCGCATCTGTTACTAATCTTTCAGGATTGTCAGTGGAGTCTGACCGGGTTCCCAGATATTGCAATTGCTGCAATAGATAATGGCTTGGCCTTTCCATTCAAGCATCCAGATGAATGGAGAACATGTGAGTTAAATAAGCAGGTTTTAGAAAACTGCCAAGAATATGCAGAACTTTCAGATTTTTTTTACATTTGTGTTTGTTACTATGAAAGCAGCAGATAAGATAGATATTAATTTATTTCATAATTCAATCCAGTTTATTTTTGTAAATTTGTTTCTGAGATAGATACCATAGCTGTTGTATTAGGTGTGTTGCTTTGACTAGATTCAGGTCATGGTGCCTCAGGAATTTATTGAAAACATATTCATCTTCTTTCCCTAGCAACCTCTTATCCAAATACATTAGGATGCTAGTCCTAAGCACAACCCTTTTTTGCCTTCTCTTATACATGCAAGGTGGTCCAATGGTCCTCTTTCCTCCCCAGTATTATCCACATTGGAAATATTCACATTATAAATGCTGTTGTAAGTATTCTCTTTGGCCACAGTACTCCTTTCTGCCCATACACTTAGATTGACTCAGTAGGAATGTTGTCTTCACTCATAGATTTGTTCTTTGAGCTATTTTTTGAGTACGCTTTCCACTTCTTGAAATAGTATGTCCAACTCTTAGTGGTCTGCATACAAATGTCAATTTCTCCGCTGCACCATATGGAAGTATTCCTTCCTATGTTTTCTCCCCTCGGGCCCTTCAAGTAAAGAAGATCCTTTGCGATTGTTAATGATTTATTCTATTCTAGAGAGGCTCTATGGAATGATCACTGACCTTTACAGAGACAAATTCAAGTTCAGGGGTCAGAATGTCAATGGCACAGTTCCAGCCTTTTTGGAGGTGCTGGATAACTATGACCTAGACTTTCTGATTGTTTTTTTTGAGAGCTCTTAAAGTGAAACAGATTTGCTCTTACCAATACAAATTCCGAGCTCTGGGAATAGGATATATTAATTGAAGACCACTTCAGGAATTTCGTCCTACTTGAAATACATCTCCGCACAAACATATTGGCAAACTGCAGAAGGTTCAACTTGAAAATCAAACTTTCAACTGCATCACCAGATCCATTCTCCAAATTTGATATGGCATCCAACGTTATACAATTTTTGTTTTTCCTTTCTTGTGTTGTTTTCTTTATGTTCATCGTTCTCATCTGATATGCATTCTTAGCTCTAGCTTTTTTAACTTCTTGCACAGAAAAATAACTCTTTTACATTGTTTAATCAAATATTAAAGACATCATGGAGTCCATGTCCTTTATTCTGTAACCTTGATCTTGAATCTAACATCTTTTTTTGTGTATGTTTTTTGTCAGATTTGTTCTTACTTGACGATTGTCATTTTAGTTATTACCCCAACAAGTGAGACTTTTTTTGTTGTTTTTGTTTCATGCCTACACTGTATTTGTTTAATGCCTAGACTGTATTTGTTTCATGCCTACACTGTATTTGTTTCATGCCTACACTGTATTTGTTTCCTACCTACACTGTATGTGTTTCATGCCTACACTATGTATTTCATACCTACACTGTATGTGTTTCATACCTACACTGTATGTGTTTCATGCCTACACTGTATGTATTTCATGCCTACACCGTATGTTTTTCATACCTACACTGTATGTATTTCATGCCTACACTGTATGTGTTTCATGCCTACACTGTATGTATTTAATGTCTACACTGTATGTGTTTCATGCCCAAACTGTATTTGTTTCATGCCTACACTATATTTGTTTCGATGATAAAGATCTGCCTTGCTGAAAGTGCATTCCATTACTGTGACATTTGAAACACAGTGAGATTATTTTGAACCATTATAGCATAATTCAATCCAGATTAGATATTAAGAAATTTTTTGTTAGTCAGAGTGTGATGAATGTTTGGAATCCATTGTCACAGGAGGTAGTGGAGGCAGGGACAGTTAATGCATTTAAGAATATATTGGATGCGCATAGCTTTTAGAGCAAGGTAATGCAAATGAAACTGGTTGTATACAGACTCTGCAGAGTCTTCTAAACCAGTTTAAAGACGTTAAGTTCAGACTTTTTTCACTACTTTTCTCTGTCTGTCATTTGATGATGATGACAATGTCATATGTATATATTGGGGGTAGGGAGGGATTATCTTATTAAAATCAAGACTAGACACCCCATGCTTGATGTGAAAGATATAACAAACTGATAGATACTCAGGAAATGTTTCAAAATGTATTTTTAATCTTGCATTTTCTTAAATATGTATTTCTATACAATGGTTTATAAAAATTTGGAGGGGTTGAAAGTGGATAAATGTCCAGGTCAAGATGGTATTCATCCAAAATTACTGTTTGAAATTAGAGACCAACTAGCAAAACCATTGGCTATATTATGTTCTCAATCATTTGCAAAAGGAATTGTTTCAGGGGATTGGAAAGATACAGGAGTGATCCGCTTATTCAAAAAGGGAAAGAAATTAGGTCCAGCGAATTATAGACTGATGAGTTTAATGAGCATATGTAAATTGTTAGAGTCAATAATCAAAGAAAAGATTGTAATGCATTTAGACAAGTTTAATCTAATGAGAAATAGTCAACATAGGTTTACTAGAGGGAGATCGTGCTTAACAAATCTATTACAATTCATGGAGGAGGTTACTAAAATGATAGATAAGGGGAGCCAGCGGATCTTCTTTATCTAGATTTTCCAAAGCCCTTTGATAGAGTACCTCATCAAAGATTGCTTAGAATGTTAAAGTCACATGGAATAGGTTGGGAAGTTGCCAAATGGATACAAAATTGGTTAATGGGAAAAGGCAGAGAGTGGGCATAAATAAGTAGTACTCTGAGTGGTATGAAGTTAAAAGGGGAATGCCACAGGGCTCAGTTTTGGGACCAATTTTGTTCTTGATATATATAAATGATTTAGACATTGAAATAGGATGCATGATTGCAAAATTCACTGATGACACAAAACTATGCAGTAGTGTCTTATCTAAAGCAGAAGTGGATATTGATGTCGGATTTAGAAAAATTTTGAGAATGGTCTGTGAGCTGACAAATGAAGAATAATGTAGATAATTGTACAATGGGCAAGAACAATATTAGAATGATAGAAAACTAAAGGAACCTAGAGGTTATAATGGATCATACAGGTAAAGTGAGTGAGCAAGTTCAGGTAGCAATGAAAAAGGCAAATGCAATGTTAAGTATGAAAAAAAGCAATATTAAATATAGGAGCAAAGAAGTGATAGTCAGACTGAATAAAGGGGGTAGGGCAGGAGCGTGTAAGGTATAGCAGCTCACGGCAAGAGGCAGTCACTTCCAAGCAAAAAAAAAGAATGGCCTGGACCCTACTTGGTTTCCCCCGCTCCTGTCTAACTCACATATTGCTCTTAGAGTCTGCTTACGAACAGCAGCGCCACCCCCCTGGCAACGGCTTTGACTGGCCGGCTAAAACTATGTGAGCGAACGTGGAGGAAAATCAGGACGCAAATCCTATCATGCATGGGAGGAGCACAACATTCATGATTGACAACAAGATGGAAAACTTGATCAAAACCCAGAAAGGGAAGATTCGATAGTCGTGTAAGACAGATTTCCCAGGAGAGAAAACAGAAGCCATAAATCTGAACAAATACGGCAGAAAACTATGGATGCTAGCCTGAACCTTAAACAATGAGAACTGCAGGAACCATGAACCCGCAGTACAACTGAGTGGGGAAAATGCTGACCAAAACAGATGCAGCTAACGCATTCATAAATGCAAGCGAGCCAGATTCATATACCACCTGAATGAAAACAGGCAATGGCTATAGAGATAGATCTAAAAAAAATTATATTAACCTGCCCAGAAGAGCATATGACAACCAACCTGACCATGAAGAAACTTGATGCAGCCATTTACTGTCTCAAACTAAGAAAGTCACCTGGAAAAGAACCAACGACATGCTTATGAGATTAGATGGCACTGCAAAGAAAATACTCCTCATGATCATAAACTGCAGCTGGAAGCGTGGTATTGTCACTCAAGTGTGGAAAGAAGCCCGAATAATTCCTATCCTGAAGAAAAATAACGATAAACTTGACCCAAATAACTATAGGCCAATCAGTCTCCTGAACTGAAAAGACAAACTCATGGAAAAAATAATAAATACCAGACTCAGTTGGCACCTTGAAGAAAAACAAATTATCATACCACAACAAGCAGGCTTCAGGCAGCACAGTTCCACGGAAGATCAAGTAATCCAGATAGCACAAGAAATTGAAGATGCTTTCCAGGAAGGAAAACACACTCTGGCTGTATGGGTTGACCTGGAAAAAGCCTTTGACCAAGTAAGGAAAGACAGGCTACGTGTGAAAATGCTGCAATATGGAGTATGTGGAAAAATGTACAAGTGGATCAGTAACTACTTAGAAAATAGAATAGCAAGAGTGCAGGTCCAAGGGCATACCAGTAAAAAGGAAACCATGGAACAAGGTGTTCCTCAGGGCGGTGTCCTCTCCCCTACACTTTCCTTATTTACATAAATGATATCGCCAACAACCTCCACAAAACCATCCACTATTCTCTCTACGCTGACGACCTGGCCATGTGGACTACTGAAAAACTCATCACTACAGCCAGCACACGAATGCAAGGCTCTGTGGTAGCCCTCGAAAGATGCTCCAAGTTACTAAAAATAAATGAACAAAAAGCGACACATACCATTTTCTCCTTGTCAAATGTACGACAGCAAGTAAAACTCAATGGAAAAGAGATATGGCTAGACGAGGCTCCAACCTTCTTACGAGTTTGCTAAGACCAACATCTGACCTGGAAAACGCAAATTTTAAAGACCCAGCTGTCCGTCATGAAGAAACTTGCTGGTACTACTTGGGGTGCTGATGGAAACACACTAAAGAAATTATACACAGGCAGAGTGAGACCAGTTTTGGAATACGGCATCGCAGCTTGGTCCACGACATCAAAATCATACTTTGACAAAATAGGGCGCTTCCAGAACCAAGCAGCCTGCATCATAACAGGAGCTCTAAAGTCCACCCAAATAAAAGACCTGGACGCCATGACTGGGCTACAGCCAATGGAAGACCGACGAGACTGTATAATCCTACAGCAAGCGGGAAAATTCAAAACAGTCATGGACCACCCGATGCACCACAGACTAAATGGGCTGCGACGCGGCAGGCTAAAGAGGAAAAGTTTTACAGTTCAGGCAAAAGAAGAGATTAAAAACAATGCTTCACTTTTAAATGAAAAAATAAAAATAATACCAGCATGCTCCATCTGATGCCTCTGGAAAGGAAGACCCTTCCCTGATCTTATATGCAATATCCGCAACATCGAAGACAAAAAGTCACAGAGGAGCAAAAAAAACACATAGTTACAAAATATATCAACCAAAAATTTCCACCAACAGCCTGGACACATGCCTATACGGATGGCTCAGCCAAAGATGCAATTAGAAACGGGAGAGGAGGCATCACTATAAAACTAAAAAGCAAAGTATACTCAGCAGCGATTGCCACTGGGAGACACTGCAGCAACTTCAGTGCCCTGAGAAAACCAGCTGAAACCCTTATAGACCAAAAGGAGCAGGCAGAAAAGCAAGTGGTCATTTTCACGGACGCCCTCACAGTGTTAATGGCGCTCAAGAACCAGCACAAAAAGGAACTCAGTGCTATAGCAGACTCGCTGGAACACCTGTCCCAGTGCTTAAAAAAAAGCATAGTCCAGTGGATACCAGCACACTGAGACATTCCAGGCAACTAGAATGTGGACAGACTTGCGAAGCAGAGAGAAATGCTGCAGCAGAACGATACAGAGATCACATACAATGAGACTAAAGCATTCATCAGGGCAACGTACAGTGCGAAATTGGAAAAAAGACCACCCATGCCACATAGAAAACGATGCCTACCATCAACTCTCCAGGCGAGACCATATGATCATTATCTGGCTACGCACAGGTCAAAACATACTGAGATGTCCTCTGTACAACAAGTTCAAGATTTGCACTACGGACCTTTGTGCCTGCGGCACAGCCCCCATGACGGCAGAACATATTTTACAGTCCTGTCCACTGTATACCGACAAGAGAACTAGTATTTGGCAACAACCAGTGTCCTTACACGAGAAGCTGTATGGAAGTGTACAGAGCCTTGAGTCGACTGCTGCCTTTCTTAGAGTCTTTGAAGTCGAGGTCTGAAGATGAACAAGGAAAAAGAAGAAACTGTATAAAGCATTAGTTAGAACTAGATTGGAGTACTGTGTACACGTGTAGAGCCCTTATCATAGACAAGATACAAACATGCTGAAAAGGATATAAAAAAGAGCGACAAAGCTGATTGGGGATTCCATAATTACAGTTATGAGGAAAAACTGACCTACAGTGTCTAGAAAAGAGAAGAATTTGAGGTGACAATACAGATTTATAAGATAATCAACGGAAAGGATAAATTAGACCATAACAAGTTTTTAAAAATACAAACACCTACAAGAACAAGAGGGCATAGCTACAAATTAACTAAAGAAATGTCCAGATTAGATATTAGGAAATATTTTTTTTTTGTCAGAGAGTGGTGAATGCTTGGAATGCATTGCCATGGGAATAGTGGAGGCAGGCACAGCTAATACATTTAAGAATAGATTAGGTGTGCATAACTTTTATGTAAATGAAACTGGTTGTATACAAACTTGCTCCTGAAGAGTACATGATGGCCAAACTAACAATGCGCGAAATGGAAGAGGCTATGAGATCACTAAAGAAAAGGAAATCTCCCGGAAAAGACGGGATAACAAACGAAATGCTGATGGGGCTGGGCCAAACAGCGAAGAAGAAACTGCTATCGGTCCTGAACCAAAGATGGAAAAGGGGAATTGTACCACAGGCATGGAAAGATGCAATACTGGTACCAGTACCAAAAACAGGAAAGGACAAAACAGATCCAAATGGATACAGGCCCATAAGCCTACTGAGCTGTGTCGGCAAGCTGATGGAACGGATGATAAACACCAGACTGATGTGGCATCTGGAAGAAAAACGAATACTAATTCCACAGCAAGCCGGCTTTAGACAGCACGGATCCACTGAGGACCAGGTCATCCTCATAGCCCAGGAGATAGAAGATGCCTACCAGGCACAGAAACACACAGTAGCTGTTTGGGTGGATCTGGAAAAGGCATTTGACAAAGTCTGGAAAGATGGACTTAGAGTCAAGCTAAGAAGAAGTGAGGTCTGTGGGAAGATGTACAAGTGGATCAACCACTACCTCAAACAAAGAACGGCCAGAGTCCAAGTACAAGGGCAGATGAGCAAAAAGGTGACACTCGAGCAGGGAGTACCCCAAGGGGGAGTATTGTCACCCACACTCTTCCTGGTATATATAAACGATATTACAGAGAATATACCAAGAAGAGTCCATAGCTCAATGTTTGCAGACGATCTGTCTATGTGGACCTCTGAAAAGAATCTCACCATAGCAAGAAATCGGATCCCTAACATCGCTGGAAGAGTGGGCGAACTCATGGCTGGTCAAAATAAACGAGGAGAAAACCACATGCACAATATTCTCGCTTTCATTAAAACCCCAAAGTACCAAATTAAGTCTAAATGGCAAAATCCTGCAGCCAAACGACAACCCAACCTATCTGGGAGTCACATTTGATCGGCGCATGACATGGAAAAGTCAGATTGAGAGAAACCGAATGAAAGCCAGAGAAAGAATGGCAATCATGAGGAAACTTGCTGGCACAAGCTGGGGAGCAGACGAAGGCATACTAAAGAAACTGTATACTGGAAGAGTGAGACCAGTTCTCGAGTATGGCATTGCGGCATGGACAACAGCAGCGAAGGCGAACTTCGATAAAGTTAACAAACTTCAAAACCAAGCCATGAGAATTATAACAGGTGGCATGAAGTCAACGCCAATTGTAGAACTTGAAAAGATTACAAAACTGCAATCCATGACCGATAGAAGAGACTGCAGAGCCCAGCTGCAGTCAGAGAAACTCCGAAGACTGACGGACCATCCAATGCACCAGAGACTAAACAATTTGGGAAATGGGAAACTAAAGCGGAGAAACTTTGCAGAAATAGCCAAAGCAAAGATGCACGAAGATCCCATAAACGCACTAACAACACCAAAACCCATCACTACTGTACAAAACCTACCTGGAGGCAGGATATATTTCCAGAGGTGGTAGAAAATATACCAGGTATTGCAAACAAAAACTGCCAGACTGAAAAAGAAAGGAGAGACACTACCCTAAGCTTCATAACGAAAAGCTACCCAAGCATGGACTGGACCCATGCATACACCGACGGTTCTGTAACAAACACTACACAGAACGGAGGGGCAGGAGCATTCCTGAACCTACCAAATGGCAGAAAAATAACACTGTCATTCGCTACTGGTAAGTACACAAGCAATTTCAGAGCGGAGGCAGAGGCACTGAGGGCGGCAGTGGAAGAAATGGTGACACACAGTGAAAATGAGAGCCATATAGTCCTGCTGACAGATGCTCTCACCGTAGTCACAGCGCTAAAAAGCCAGAAAAACACTGAGCTTAATGACTTAAGAGCAGCACTCTGCAAACTGTGCCAGCAGTCCGCACCAAAAAGGGTAGTGGTACAGTGGGTTCCGTCACACTGCAACATCCAAGGCAACGAGGAGGCAGACAGACTGGCAAAAGAAGGTGCAAGACTACCACAAACAGATACCAGTATGACGTACGAAGAGTCAAAACGGCTTATCAAAGCCAGATACATGACCAAATGGGAAACCGAACATACTGGTTACACCAAAAACGATGCCTATTACCAGTTGAACCGAAGAGAGCAGGTCGTTGTCTTCAGACTTCGCACCGCCACAACAGACTGAGGTACCACCTATTCAACAAATTGAAGATAGGGTGTACCGACGAATGCCCGTGCGGTACTGGTAAAATGACCGCTGAACATCTGCTGCAGAACTGCCCGACATACGAGGATCAGAGAGAGCAGATGTGGCCATTACCAGTGGAACTGCAAGACAAGCTCTATGGCGGTGGCGAGAGCCTCAGGATGACCGCCGCTTTTTTCGAAAAAATTATGGTTACTGTCTGACTGCGTACGCAGAAGAAGAAGAAGAAGTATACAAACTTGGTAGAGTCTTCTAAACCAGTATAAAGAAGTTAAGGTAAGAATGATAGCATCGACAAGTATGTCTAGAACACCGAAATAACATGAACAAATATGTCTCAGATATTGAATCTCTGATCCTTCTGTCCTTTCTGAAGCTTGTTTTAATTAATGGATTTTGCATTCAAATTTTATTTATGTCCTCTCCAATATAATCTACAAGACGATCAAGTCGGTAATTTATGCACAGCTTTAGGTTGCCTTTCTTTTGGGAGAGGATTTATCTCTTTTAGCCACTCTGTTTCAAATACTCATGTCATGCACAGTACATGATAAATGTGAGCACTAGCCTTCCCTCCTGCCTATATTAATTCCTCTGGGATGTCATTGCACCCCTGTGTCTTTCCTTTTTTTTTTGGCTTTTGCTTGCAGCGCGGACTTTGTCCAATGTTGCTCTCTTAGTTCGATATTATTAAAACTGGGTGCTTTGAGGCGTCTTTGTACATGGTTCCACAGTACTCACTCCATCTGTTCAAAATATATTTATTTTAGGTTAATATATTGTTCTCTTTATCATTGATGACATGGGGTACTGGTTGAAACTCTCTTGTCTGTGTTTTTATCTCCTTAAAGGCATCTCCCTCCCTGCCTTGTTGTTGTAGTTCTTTAATCTTTTTATAGATCTCCGTTATGAACCTTGTCTTGTCTTTTCTCTCCTCTGACTGTTCTTGCACAGTTTCTATATGTTGTGTTGCTTTTCTCAAGTCCCTTTTGCTTTAAATTACTCCTTTTCTATGAGCTTCAGTTTCTTCCGATATGTAGCTCTTTCTTATGAATCTTTCTGGGAATCACGCTTTGCGCAACAGATATTAAAATGTCCCTTGCATGTGTGGTCAACTCATCTGATGCCATCTCTTCTTGGACTGCCATCAACGCCTCAAACTTATTTTGCATTTCGATGATACCTTGAATTGGTATCGCTTTTACATCAAAATGTATTGGTTGCATACCTTTGCTCGCCCTTCTCAGTCTCATCTTCAAAACTGCAACCAATAGTTTGTGATCCATGTCACAGTCCGCTCCTGGGAGCATTATTGTTGACAACACACTTGACCTCCATTTTGATTGTATTTGAATGTAATCTATCTGGTTCCTACTGTTACCATTAGGGGAGTTCCACAAGTACGAGATACAGATAGAGATATCAAAATAGGCAAACAAAACGTGAGAGGAGCTTTCATTGCATTGAGGAACTTATGGAAATCAAATGAATTTACATCAAGGACAAAAATAAAAATCTACTCCAATGTTTTGTTGTTTAGTTCTGAGACATGGAGAAAAAAAAAAAAAAATAAAAAGGTACAGACTTTCATAAATGGTTGCCTGCGCAGTATATAATTTCCAAGTCAAAACTAAAATATTCATGGAGAAGAGAGCTCGAGACAAACATAAAGGAAACAAGGAAGACGTGGTCAGAGCTGGAACGAATGATAGGAGGACATGGCGTGGTGTATTTGTTGTAGACCTGTGATCCACAGGGAGCTCAAATGTTTAAATGAGGATGAGACTCTAGGTGCCCTGGACTCCTTTCAGGTGTTTGTTTTACTCCTTTGCTGTTCTCTCCTCCGTGTAGGTTCCAATCCACACTATACCTTGATGTGTTATTAGGTTTCTCTACTCTGTGTAGACTCCAATCCACTCCATGCCTTGATGTATTAGGTTTCTTTCTGAAGGATTGGTAAAAAATTATGATAAGCTTCAAATGCCATTGAGGAATTTTCTAGCAGAGACTTGTTATAAAAAATTGCTGTATTTTTAAAGACCTGTGTGGCTTTTCTCCTCTAGATCCCTACCATTGGGCATGGCTGCAACAGGCAAAGGTGCCATTCTCTAAAGAAATCCAAGAACTTGTGCTGCCTAAACTTCAGGACGACGCATTTCTGCAAGATTTACAGGAGGACCTATATACTTTATTTAAAGTACGTGAATAAATATGTTGTTTTTCCACTTAATGTAACCTTGCAAGAAAAATGTTGGATCTGCAGCTGCTGTGAAATAATGTCAAATTGTTCTGTCTTTAGCACAGTGCAGGAGTTAAAATTAATAATTTTTTTAAAAGGACTTACAAAAGAAGTATGTTTTAAAAATCAGGATTATAGGTAAGCAAATGCAATTTATTCATTTAAAACAATGCCTCAGACTGGAATCGAAATTGAGACACAATTGTGAAATAGACTGCAAACCAAATGTGGTAATGGACTGCTACCCAAATGTTCTGTCTGTAACCTCAAGTGATGTTATTTATGTTGGGCTTGTAATGAAAATTGGTAGAGAGGTGACTCGGAATGGAATAATTTGTGCACATGTAAGGCAGACACTGTAGTTTTTTTTGTTTTTTTTTTGCATTCGCCTTATTTCTCTATTTCCCAAGGCGGTGTGCGCTGCACTAGGTTTTTATTTTATTTTGCGCCTCTCTCTCGAGAAATGAGTATTTGACATACAACTAAACAATTTGTTCACGACACAATATGATAGTGCTGCAATAGGATGTTGAGATCTTGTGTGGGTGTGGAAAAAGTAACAATACAGTGCTGGAGGAGGATGTTGAGATCTTGTGGGTGTGAAAACAGTGCTACAGGAGGATGTTCCTTCAACTTGTTTTATGTCCTCCTCACTTTCACAAATTAATAAATGTTCATTCAACTTGTTTTATGTCCTCCTCACTTTCACAAATTAATAAATGTTCCTTCAACTTGTTTTATGTCCTCACTTTCACAAATTAATAAATGTTCATTCAACTTGTTTTATGTCCTCCTCACTTTCACAAATTAATAAATGTTCATTCAACTTGTTTTATGTCCTCCTCACTTTCACAAATTAATAAATGTTCATTCAACTTGTTTTATGTCCTCACTTTCACAAATTAATAAATGTTTCTTCAACTTGTTTAAAAAAAATTTTGTTTCACAAAGTTTATGCTCGTTATCAATTCCTCACACATATCTTAAAATTTAATGTGATGCTGTTCCTACTGACAATGACTACAGCCCAAGATAGGCAATTACAAACTTCAGAAATGAGGTACCTAAGAAAGGCGGTTCAGGTGACGAAAAGGGACAAGATCCGTAACCAGACAATACGTAGCAGTCTTGAAGTTCAACCCCTGCAGACACGAGTGGTTTGGCCATGTCTGTAGAATGGAAGAAGATCGGATACCAAAGCGCTCATGGGAGATCAATAGTCAAGGACGCAGACCCCGAGGACGTCCCAAAGTACGTTGGGAAGACAACATACGACAGTCCCTAAGTGATAGAGGGCTGGATTGGAAGGAGGCCAGAAAAAAGACGGCGGATAGAGCAGTGTGGCGTTCTCTTTGGCAAACCTCTACACCTCACGGTAGAACAGGAACGACTAAGTAAGTGCTGACATACAACCTCTACACCTCACGTTAGAAGAGGAACGACTAAGAAAGTGCTGACATACAACCTCTACACCTCACGGTAGAAGAGGAACGACTAAGTAAGTGCTGACATACAACCTCTACACCTCACGTTAGAAGAGGAACGACTAAGAAAGTGTTCCTACTGTTTCTATAGTAAATTTATCAGAATGAGTAGTATGGGATGTTTCGTGACATCAAACACGAGGAGCAGCATTTTCAATATCAATGTTCAAAATACAGAGGAACAAATCTTATCTCACTTCTTATATTGAATAATTGACTAGAATTTCTTCAACATTGGCAGTTTTCTGGTTTGTTGTGCAGTGTGCTGAAGGGGAACCTTTATGTCATTACGTGACTGGAGACCCCGAAAGCATCTGACAGAGGTTTTTAAAAATAATGATCTCCAAGGAGGAAAACTACATTACCAATCTAATTGTGTTCGTATCCTAGGTTTCATTCCTAACATCATTATTTCCACATTGTGTGTAGTGCTAGCTAACACTGCAATGATGGTGTTTGGTTTAGATGTTAGATATGACAACTTTTTCATCTACTTTGTAACTTTTAAGCTTTGCTTACCATGGTCTCCCCCAACTTTTACCAATACCTTATCTTCTGGGGTACTATTGTTATGCCACATTAGCAAAACTTCCTTCTTATAATCACTAAGAAGCCCATTCACAAACATAACAATATTAATACCAGTAAATGACGCTTTCAATCTGTAACCAGCATCTCCCCTCCCTCAAACTCTTTCATGCTGACATACACCCAATCGTATTTACACACATTGCCTCTCTGAGCTCTCATGGAGTATCAACACCATAGCCTCATTTATACAAATTATATGTTTCCTTTCCTTGCTCCATGTTAATCCCCAAAACTCTTTCATAGCAAATGCACAATTTTTGAATGAAGAAAATTTTAAACATGCAATCCTACTAATATTACTTTGTGATCCTATTGAAAGTCATTTAAATTCATGTGCCTGTGGTACTATTCTGTATGTGGATAATCGTTACTTGCTTTCTTTTTGTGGGATATTTTATTTGTGATGTTTCTTTCCTGTTTTACAATTTTTTGAATCACAATTGGCTGTAGTTCTACATGTAATTATATTTTGTGTTTTGTTCAATTTTTCTCTTAACCAAATTTGTCAATAAGCCTTCTTTGTCTGCTAATGATGTACATTAGTGGCTCACTACAGAAGTGATAAGGTATATTGATCTTTAATATGCGTGCAGTTGAATAATGTGTTATGTGTAGAGCTGACATAGTTGGCATGTACATTCTGTTCTCATCAGTAACATCAACCTCATCTTGTTTTACACTACAAGGATAATTGTGATACCTGAAGAGATCAGAGAGAATAATATTGGGTTCAGCTGTGGAACTTGATATACTATTATGTGAAATACAACCATTACTTTTATTTTAAATAATGAGAACATGGACTGCACTTAATACACCATCATTGGGGATTAAATTCATGCCATATACTCCTACTAATATCTGCATTATGTTGTGTTGTTTGTGGGGATTGTTCTGAGTGTCAGTTTTATGTATCTTATCATGCTCACACAGTTCATACACATGTTGGTTGAATGTTTAGTAGCTAAACCATTTATAGTATTCAGGTAAAAAAATGTGAAATATATGAAGTATATTGTATACAATATACTGGTTTGCTGTGTTTATGAATCATTGAAGCCGAAATCGAAAATTGCAAAGTACTAATTCCAGATCTATGGATACAGTGCCAGGACCAGTCCAAAATAATCAGAAGGTTCCAGGGATAACGAAGAAAAGTGAGCACTCAGCAACAGAACAAAAAATCCATGCTCTACATGAGCTCAAATACAAAAAATATGACATAGAAAACCATTCCATACCAGCAGGACAGGCCTGTACTAATTTTACAGCTGAAGCAAAAGCTGTACATGCAGCAACATAGATTCTTATCAGCCAAAACACAACTACAAGGACAATGGTCATTCTAACAGATTCCAGGAGTGTGCTCCAAGCCATCTCAATCCCCAAAGAAGATAGACTCTCACACGAAATAAAATATAACATTGCATTGCTGTCCCAAAAAACAGATTTAGTCCTACAGTGGATTCCGGTCCACTGTGGAATCCTTGGAAATGAGAAGGTAGATGAGCTTGCAAAAGCAGGATGTGACGGCACACAGAATTGCCATCCACAGAGCTATAAAAAAAGTAAAGACACTCATCAAATGATCCATGAGGACAGAATGGAGAGACTAGCACAAAGAATACAAGCTAGAAAATGATGACAGCATAGATAAACTTTGCTGAGACGGGGAGACAAAGATCTTTAGACTTAGAACAGAATATTGCGGACTAAGGAACAACCTCCACAGAATGGGTTTAGAGACACCGCCACGTGTGATTGCGTAGCACCAAAGCAAACACCAGAACATCTCCTGCAGGACTGCTCCACTTATGCAGACCTTAAGAGAGGCATTCTGACCCGGGGAAGCGACCATGCTTGAAAAGCTGTAGGGGGGCAGACAAAGACTTGTGATGCACCGTCTCTTTCGTGAACCTCACCAGACTAGAAGTATAGCATCAGTTGATCGAAAAAGAAGAAGAAAAAGCTGTGTTTATGTTTATCTTTCTGAGTAATTACATTTCCAATTCAGTTCCTATATGCATTCTGTATGTTTGAGATTGATTGTCATAAGTATGTGTTTCGGTAATTAATGCAATGCAAACATTTAAGACAGTGATCCTCTGAGCTTGGAAGTAAATAAGTATAGATTGATATGCCAAAAAAAAACAACAAAAAAAGAAAGTATATTGATTTCAGAATTTATTATATCAAATATTATGCTATTCCTAATCACATAAAAGCTCAACTAAGATGGGACTAATTATAATTTAGTCTAATTTACAGATATTTAAAGCAGATCAATACTGAAACAGTCTGTCTTCATGAGATAAATATTTTGCAATATTTCTTCAATTGTTTGTATATTGCAAATGGAAATAATATTACTTTTTTACTGTTTGAAAGAAATATCATGTTCATTTTTCTGCTGTCTTTAACATAAATAAATTCTTTAAGAAATTCATCTTAAAATATACTATTTACATGTCAGATCTATTCCTTGTGGTAAGTCAACAAAGATCATGACATGAGGATAAACACTGGATATTTCTAACCCGATGTACGAGTCCATTATCTTAAAAAAAACTCAAACACTAGAGCAATGTAGACCAGCAGCCAGTTAGGCGCCATCTCTCAAGTCATCCAATAACCAGTGAGGTAGATGGGGCACACATGAAGACAACCCCACACCACCCCTCTCTGTCAGCGGCCGCAGCCTGTGCCTCCTCTGGTCGGAGATTGGTCTATTCTATATTCTGCTCTTAACAAACTACCTGGAAGAAGGCACAAATAAATTTTGGGTAGATGTTTAGCTAGAATTTTGTTAGGCCTACTCTTTTCGATTTCTAACTGCCAAGGGATTTTTAACGTGCTCGAAACTGAAGATGGGAGTCAGATCTCACTACGCAGAGATCAGGGGAATTTGTACCAGAAGATGGAAAAAAAAATCGTCTCCACCATGATTTGAACCTGCAACGTCTAGCCCCCCAAGATGAATACCTAACCTCGAGACCACTGATATATAACGCCATGATCCACTACACTAAATTTGATAAATTTTTGTGTGTTCATGCCATAGCTTATGTTGTACATACAGATGTTTGCATTCATATAATTTCCCATCAATTGTACTAAATATTTATTTAGCTGTTTTCTCTGCATAAATGATCTTTTTTCCCTACCTTCTGTACAGACTGACAAGGGCTTTGACCATAATACATTTGAAAGGCAGATGTCTGTGATGAGGGGCCAGGTAAGGTTTCACTTATATGGCAAAAAACTATGCTCTTTTAAACAGATTAATTAAATTTGAAATAATTGCTTTATTTAATTTTGATACTTTACCCACTTTTCCCAGACACTGTCTTCCCATTCATTCTTCTTTATCTTCCTATTTTTTTCTTTTGCCTTTTTAATTTTCAACAATAACTGGGTACCTCAGACAGTTTTTCTCTTAGTATCTAGTTCATTAATTTTTCCTGTCTTCTGAGCTGTGCTGTTTTGTTTTCTAGAAAATCATTTAATGCAAGCAGTTGGAGTTAATCCAGTAGTCCCATAATGATTTTCACCTCAGGAGTATATTTTTTCATCTTTTTTACTATAGAAACAATCTGATGCCAAGTTAGATTATTTTCAGTAAATAGAATTGTCATCAGCTGACTCCAGCCAATCAAGGACTTGATTTTATTTATGTCTGAGAGCTTTCTGTTAATGACAGCTTTGAGTTTCACTATGTTTTTATAATGTAGAAAAATCTGTATACACTGTTTTCTTTTATTCAAAACTATGCTTACATAAAAGGATACGACTTTTATATTGTACATCTGTTACATTTTTATGTATAAATTACATATAAAATTATAAATGTCCACTTTCAAGGATCTGTAACATACTAAGCCTTTAACATGCAAAGTCAATACTTGCTGAACAATTATTTCACTTTCAGATGCTTCTTCTGGAATTAACTGCTATAATAAAGAACTGCACTATAGTATTACAGAATGAAACACAATTTTAAATCTTCTATGCTCAAACATTCAATTTTCCTCTTGTCATTTTTTAAAACTTGTGAATATCAATTGTACCAAGAGTTATTTATTCAACAGATCCTCAATTTAACCCAAGCCCTTAGGGATGGCCGTTCCCCAGTTCAGCTGGTCCAGATGCCTTCTTTGACAGTCCAGTGTAATAGACAAATGGCAGATCGATCGCAATCAGTTTCTGAAGAATTTACACAGAATGTCGCCCACAAGAAAGCATTTTTTTCATGGTGTTAAGTTATGTCTCATCAAGGTTCCAGTGTGTTGTCTTGCTATTGTGTGCACATCTTGTTTAATATAGTCTTGAGATGTAGATCTATCACCTTTACTGCAAAACATTAAACAAAAAGTCCAATGATGTCAATCACAAAACATGACATGATTTGAGGGTCTATGCCCCAACATACATTAGATTTTTGTGAAAGTCTTCTACACATTTTAAAACAGGAAAGAAGAAAAATACATAATGTACTTGAAAGATTTTCTCACGTTAAAACAATAAATAACACATTTACCAGAAAACATAATTATTGATTAAGATTGAAGGCACATGAGCTGTGACAGTTAACCCGTTACACTCTAGGCCGCATATTGGGAAATACATCCCCTACTCCTAATGACAGGGAGATAACTTTTTCGCAAACATATACAATTTGCAAATAAAAGAATTAAATATTGTAATACATTTTAAAATACAAATAATAGTTTAAAAATATAGAAAAATGGATACACTTTCAGAAAAATATAACTGTGTTGTCATTTGTGATATATAATGGTAATTTAAAAAATTTGAAACATACATTTTTTCCCATGAAGTATGTAGGTGTTTTCTTACACATTTTCCACACATATATCATGTTTGACTGGTCTTTTTTACAACCATAACAAGTCTGAGTGAAATGTCAAATGATATTGTCTCTTCAATTGGACAGAAATCAATAAGCATCCACACAGGCTTTCTATCCTGAGAAATGAATCAGTCTGTGGTTCTCTGAAATAGGTTTCAATCTTCATGAAACATTTGGGAGTCTCCAATATTTGATGTCATTCTAGACTCTTGTTGTAAAAGGTTCTCTAGTAATGACAGGTGAAAAAACAGATGACTAGATGAAGTCAAACGTCAAAAAACACCGGGTTAAATTACTATCCTTTCCGAGTTTATCAAGTGGTTTTACAGAGGTAGCCTTTATGCCGGAGCAAATCCTCAGCATTTTTTACTGAATGAAGTAGTTATCAAAGTAAATACAGTGTGGGTGATATATATCAAGGTAATCAGCTGCATTTTAGATGGTTACATTATGATTATAGCCTGCTTAAGCCATACTGCAAGTGCACATTTACGTTACCAGTGAAGAACCTAAAATTCAGCATGTAACCAATCTTGGCTTTCACAACAAGGCAGACTTAGGTTGAATTGCCATGAAATGATGAATGTATAGCTTGAAAAGAAGCCTGCTATTGAAAATAATAATCATGGCAACATAGATGTCTGTCAGACTTGTAAACAGAAGAGCAAGTAGTTTCTAGGCCTAGACCACAGACAGGACTGATAGATTCTGTGAAATTTCAATGTTTATTTTTGTCAATCCTTCACTCCAGGCTCAGGCTCATTAGCAACGGCCTCAACTTTGATATCCATTTCACTAAGCTGTTATATCAACAACAGTATTATTTGAGGCCCTTCCCTCTAGCAGGCCATAAGTATGCACATTTTTTTTAAACAAAAGGGCTGATCAAAAAGTATTTGACCTTAGACTGTGGGGGGAAAAAAAGATAACTTGCCTATTTAGTTCAAAACCTAGTTCTCTTCGAAATAGGCTCTTTCTGAGTTGATATACTTCTTCAAAAAGTGCTTACACTGTTAAAAGCATTTTTAATTTTTAGAAATCATTGTTTAGGATCTTCATCAGGTGCTTCAGTGAATCTATCTTGATTTCTTCTATGTCCTGAAATTGTGTACGTTTGAGTGTCACCATTGATCTTGGGAAGAACGAGAAATCGCAGGAGTCCATGTCTGCGAAGTAGGGAAAGTGTCAAAGCTGTAGGGATCAGTGTTGATGCATTCAAACATGTCATGAGCATCCTGCAGACAGTTTCCTCTCTGTCTGTGAGGAGTCTTTGAACTAATTTTGTCATGACACATAGCATCGTAGGAGCATCAGTCAAAATTTATTGCACTGAACCATACAAAATTGACAATTCACTCTCAATATGTCTGTTACTCAATGATCTTTCATCACTAACTGCCACAATTTCTTGATTGTTGAGGACCTTCCTGATTATTCATCACCCTTAATTGATGTGCGGTTATCTTGGAAATGATGATACCATACTCCTCTTTAGTCTGCTTAGAACTCATAGCTTCATTACCAAAAGCCATATTTATCTTCTCATTAGTCTCCAATTGTATGTTACTGAGTTTACACAGTCTGGTAGAAAATCATGCATGTGCAGAAGTTATTAAGGTCACATATCAACCTAGCCTGCATCAGGACAGCTTATTGGCTGGCTCCCCAAACAAATTGGATCCCATACTTTTTTATTAATCCTCATATTTTAATAGTTAACCCTCTCTTCCTTCTACCATAGTGACTGTCATGGGCTGGCTTGTCCAGTTTGTTTGATAATTCAGTGTGTATACAATGCTTAAACACTTGCAAATTAGCAGTCAACTATAGAAAGGAGAGCCAGGGTGTCATTGTCACTAAGACAAAATGACACCAGCTGTATAATTAATCTTCAGTGAAGTGTTTGTTTACAAGTGAGTTAGCATTAAGTGCTAGTATTCCTCTATTGTGTTTCATTACCATTTTTCAATCTGTTTTACAAACATAATTGACATGATAATGATTAACAGCGAGTCTCAGCTTCAATAATCTGACTATTCAAGGAAGCCTAAGTAAGAGCCAGTACATTGAAACATGGTGTTACTTGCATGGTGGGCTTTGCTTATTTGTGTGGGTCTTTTGATGCAATAGGTAAGAAAATAGTTCAAGTAGTGACAAAATAATTTCTATTCCTTGTTGATTGTAATCAGAAAAATGCCAATTGATCAAGTGGAAGAATGCCTGCCCTAAAGAGTTTCAAAGTATGCATGCCTACATGACTGTGTTCTTCAAAGAGAGATCTGCTAACTGTTCACCAACAATCAAAATCAAATGTACCTTCCACTTTGATTGGTAGGAACAGGAAAGGAACATGAATGGCTTCCTGCATGTTTATGAATGATATTAAACCTAGACATGAAAGCAAAGTCTGTTCTCCTGAACTTATCAACAAAATATGGTCAGAAAGTATGCTCCTAAAAGCATGGTTCACTGCGAGCATCATGCCAGTTGTGAAGAAAAATAAACCAGCTGATGAGCCAAGAAACTAAAGACCAGTCTCACTGACCTCAACAGTAGGAAACTTGATAAAAGAATGGGGAACCACCCCCAGACTGGTGTCAGCTGGGCAGGCTTAAGAAAAGACTGAAAAATTGTGACTAGCTGTTCATTTTCTGCAGAATATTTTAAGTGGTTTCTAAGAGGCAAACACACTACAGCAGTAAACACACTACAGCAGTATTCATTGGCCTGCAGTAAGCATATGACAAAATATGGAGGCAATTACTTTTTAATAAAATGGCTATGTGCATAAATAGTCAAATGTTCTTTTGAATTAAAGAACAATACAAATAACAATAAATGGTGCTACATCAACCAAAAACCACAAGAAAATAATGAGAGCCCCTCATACTTGGGAGTCTAGCTAGACAGGCAGCTACTAACCATAGATGAGAGCCCTTCATACTTGGGAGTCTAGTGTGACAGGTAGCTACTGACCAGAGATGAGAGCCCCTCATACTTGGGAGTCTAGCTTGACAGGTAGCTACTGACCAGAGATGAGAGCCCCTCATACTTGGGAGTCTAGCTTGACAGGTAGCTACTCACCAGAGATGAGAGCCCCTCATACTTGGGAGTCTAGCTTGACAGGTAGCTACTGACCAGAGATGAGAGCCCCTCATACTTGGGAGTCTAGCTTGACAGACAACTACTTATCAACCCTTTTGAACACAAAATAAAAGACAAGGCCAGTGAATGTGTGAGCCCGGGCAAACACCTTACAAGTGCCACCTGGAGCGCAAAATAAAGGAATCTAAGACAGTTGTACCTAGAATATGTACAAACAGTTTTTGCATACAACCACCCACTGCAAACCACAATAAGAAAAAAAATAATCTGAAAATATTGGATCAAATCCAAAATCAAGCCTCAGGTTTATATGCGGATGCAGAAGAACCACACCAACAGCTGCCTGCGAATTTGATGTCAACATAGAACCTATGGACCTAAGGCTTAAGTGTGCAGTACAGAGGTTACAGAACGATATAGTAGAATTACTAATACTGGAAGCCAATTAGCAGATTAAAGCAATAAAAGTCCCCATTACAAATAACAGTAACCTTAGCAGAACAAAATTATCTCCCATAAATGGGGAGAGAAAAAAACTACACAAAAATGTATAGTCCATGTAAGAAGTGAAACCCATCTACAGTAAATACCCTCTTGGAAAGTACAGTGACAAAAGAAACCAACCCAATAATACTAAAGAAAACAACCTTGGTAACAATAGACAGCTACCCTAGCACAATGATACATGCATATACAGACTTTTAAGGTCACTATAAATCAAAGCAATAAATACAACTATTTAGGCAATACTCAAGAAATTCCAGCAAGGAAAGCAAAAACCATAGGATATTGTAGTCTATTCCAATTCAAGAGTAGTACTACACACACTAGAAGCATACCTACAAACTAACAGCAAAATGTTACAAAGCTGGATGAGACTATTGATAGATACCCTCCAGTGGATTCCAGAACATATAGACATATCAGGCAATGAGAAGACAGACTAGCAATACTAAGAGCAAGCATGATTCAAATAAACACACCAGCCAACATGTAGGCAGCTAAACAAATACGTTAAAACAACTTCAAAGAAAAATAGTTGAATCAATGTTGAATCAGAAGGGTTTACTCTGCATGCAATGTATAAAGAAATGACACACGCAAACAAAAATAACATAACAAAAATAACATCAACAAGCTATGAAGCAGGAAGAATAGCATAATCTTCCAACTTAGGGTAGAACACATACGACTTAAATAAGTTAGACACTGCACATAAACCTAACTGCTGTAACTCACAGCACCCATCCATATGAGACTGTGCAACATGTTCTGCTCACTTGCAAGGATTTGCCACAGAAAGAGGAATTATTGCTGGGCACACCAACACCTAACACAGCTTCACTCACAAGCTGCAAAATACCTGCAAATCCTCAACTTGGCATTAATTGCAAAAGAACGAAGAGCATGACAGACAATGATCAACAGCAACACAAGTTCATGAGATGGTCATCTGTTAATGGTCTTGCTAAGGCCACTTGACAGTATGTGTTCAATAAAACCCCTAGAATCTGTTGCATTTATTTCACTTCAATAATTACAATTGTTTAAAGCAGTTTGAGTTAGTGATACCACAAGAAAATGTAAGTACACTAGTCAACTACAGTGGAAGTTTAAGAGTTCTGATTTGATCAGTTTGTGTGTTACTAACCATTCAGTAGACCAGGGAAAAGAAAAAATATTGTATAATTTTAAACTTTTTTGTATATAGACTACCATTGATAGAGTATGCCCACCTTACTTACATATTCTTCTGAAACACGGCATGAATACCAGCATATCAACTAATTTATCAATCCTGAGAAATAATGCAAAGATTAGAAAAACTTTTAGAAAAATATCCATAATAAATTGAACTGCTACAAAGATGTATTGCATTTGAGAATAATCCTATTCGTAAGAAAACTAACAGTTGAAGACACCTTACCCAAAATACATTAAATACCACTGACTGTCAGATCTGGTCATGTGTGCTTTAAACTGGATGAAATCCTCCATAAATAAACATGGCATTATACCACAGTACAGCATTCACAGACAACCAGTGCAGCAAATATCTTAATACACCAATTTACACAGACTTAATGAAGACAGTTACAACCACTACATACTGTAATAGTTAACACATTAAATGCTATAATTATAGATGGGGCATTCAGTTATAAACCTCTTTGACACATTGAACAAAACATGCTCTGAAATTCACAGTGGTGTCACACTCAAGCCCCATAAATACTCAACGTACAGCAGATATACAAGCATACATTGATACATACATGACACTACAGGAAATTATTTCCACAAAACAACAATACCAAAGCAGCACATATTACAGCATCATAGTGTTCCCTGAATAGAGACATAGATTTTTTCTAGGATTTCATTGAAAGCAGGAAGCAGTGCTTCATCATTCAAATAAGTAAACAAGATTTTTAGGAATGAGACATGATATGGTAAGGTGTATCATGCATACCTTCCACAACTTTCACCAGAAATTTAGAAATTCCTTTTTGTAGCAGGAAAGGAAAATTAAATTATTTTAAAAGTGTTGGATTAGAAAGAAAATTGTTCAAAAACTGATCAAAGAACACAACTAAGTTGTGCACTTTGTTCTGCTTTTTTAACAGGATTAGATTAAACAGTTGCTTGACTTTTGAAAACACTTGATAACATTTATCAGCTGCTAAATTTATAAAGGTGTTTTCAGTTCATTTATAACACAGATTTTTATTGTGAAGTTTTCTGGTGCCACTCTGTCAAACAACCTTGGATTCCACCTTTCATCTGGGGTTGAATCACCAAACTTTGGCGATTTGACAGTGTGTTGTGTATTGAGTACAGATAGTATCTAGTTTGAATTTATCTGTTTAAAACTGGACACCTTACTTGAAATTATGTTCCTCTTTTCCAACTACCATAACATTTACATAACATAATCAAAGAAAACAAAAATAGCTACCAGCTGTAACCAGAATATAGTTCATTCTTCCATCTGTTCAGTGAGGGTATTATAGGAATGAAGACAGATTAGGTTGTATGTTCTAAAAATCGTAAAAACGTGTGCATCAAGAGTGCATTAAGACACGAGCTCACATTAATACTGAGCCAGTCATCCAGGTAATTTGGGCACCGCTAGTCAGTTACAGTAAAATTATGAAAAGTATTAGTGTATACATTATCACATATATTCACCTTCCGAGGACAATGAGAACACATCTCTAAACAAAATCAGATGAGAGATTTATGCAATTGTAGGCTGTTTCAAATGTTAACAAATGTCAAGGTAGTCCCATTTTCACACATTCCAATCTGTATGGGTTTTCCTTAATTTGTATTGCTCTTTTTTCATTTCTTTAAGTATATGGCTGTTCCCTAAAAAGTTTAATTTTTACAAATTTTGTCAATATACGTTTGTTCTAAATCCTGAGTTGAATCCAGTATTTTTCAATTAAGATCTCCTAAAACAATGTATATTTGTTAACCAAATTTGGCTTACACTGAATATTTTCCTTACATTTGATTATTGAAAGTAAGTAGCCAACATTTTCTTACCAGCCTAGGTTACAAATGTCTAATATTACTCACTAGTACTTTCATATGTTTTTGTGTGTTATACTTACTTATTAAGATATATAAACTTCTGCTAATTATCTTAAACATTCCCCCCATATTTTCTACATACACAAACATTTATAAGCATGTGCTACTGCGGCTTAAGTTGGTCTGGCATACATATTTTCAATTGCCACAAGTTGACATATATGCATTGCAGAAACTGCAGTAGACAGTGCTAGATGCTAGGCCTTCAACTGTATGTGGTAGTCACGTACATAAAGGGGTGACATGTACTTAATTTATATTCAATTTTGCAAAAAGATGCAATTACGGCATTTATTCCTATTGTCAAGAGTCCGCCGGAAGAATTTATGGGGCAGAGAAATAAAGATCATGGGCCCCTGCAGTCACCCTACAGTGTACAAGCTGTTTTATATTTCATCACCAATAGAAAACAAACAAATGCCATATACTACACCAATGTTTTTAAGCCGTTTCTCCTTGGTCAGAAAACTGGTGCTCAAACTCCTGAACTCATCATGTACTTAAAAAGAATGCGAAAATAGTTTGTCAATATGAGCAATGCAGTTAGATGTATCTTCAAATTATATCTGACACAGTTGGGGTTTCATATCTTATCTGATTGTGCATTTGTTAATTGTATTGCTTGTTTAGAGTTATCTCCAACTTATAGGCAAATATTCATTATAATGGCTATATCATTGAATGAACAGGATTTTATCTAGTTGTGTAGCAAGACTTTGAACTTTTAAAATTAGTGTTCACATTATCCTTAATGTTTTATATTATATCGTTATCACAGTTGGGGTTGGAGTTGTTTTGATTTTGTTAAATGCCATGTGTTTGTGACAGCTGTCTCATACAAGATTAGGTTTTGAACAGTCTGTCTGTTTTAACTGCATGTGTTTTTAGTGAAAATGGCATCTGGTCTTTCACTTTTGTTCTCATTGTTCTGTGTACTTATTGTGGAGAATAATATGTGGTTTATCACTTTATTTTTTTGTGTATGTATGTTGTTGAATGCCCACAATGAGTAGGATTGCTCTTTTGTAAGCTCTAAACAGGACGTTACGTGGTGGGTTGCAGTAGCTTTCCTCACATTCCAAGCGTGCTGATGAAGGTAGACCGGTGTCTTTCAGACGGTTGTGCTATGCTTGGCTTCATCTGTGGGCTGCTCACTACTACGGGGATCACTTTGATCCCTCACCTTGTTAGCCAGGCTGCCATGAAAACCTGTTTCCATGAAGGGCTACAAGGAAGCCAAGTTGAGGGTCTTTTCCAATATGTTTTGCCTGAACCTGACTAACATGTCTGATCAGTATATTTTGCCTGACCACCTTCTCCTTGTGTATGTATAGTAACGAATGAAATGTAGTCCGTCGCTTTATTTTATGTTTTTTAAAATTTATTGTAGAGAATAGCATATGGTCCTTTTGATTATTTCATCATTCCATATATGTATACGGAAGAATAATATGTGGTCCATCTCTTTATTTCATCATTTTTTATTTACTGGGGAATAACATGTGGTCCATCAGCGTATTTCATTGTTTTGTAAATGTATAGAGAAGAATACCATGTGTTGCACTTCATATCATTGCTCTATGTATTTATAATAACAAATAATGTGCTGTGTTTACTGTATTTCATCTGTCTTACTATGACTTCCTCACAATTTTGCCTTTAGCAGTCCCAAGAAAACAAATTTCCTTCTAGAGCCGATTGGATTGCATTTACAGGACATTGGTGCATCATCTATCTGTCTGCCTCTTCATCTTCCTTGTGCCTTATAGCTAGATCTTTTGTTGCAAATGCAATGTGGTAACTGGCAGGTTTATTTTTCATGAGGTGGCTGAGCAAATGCTATTTTCTTTATAAATATTCTGCTCAGGATTATGTCCCTCAATATATACAATGATGTTATTTTTCACGCATGTGCTTACAGTGAAGATTGAAGGACATGTGCTCAATCACTTGTGTTTATAGTGAAGAACATATTTACAATCACTTGTGTTTATAGTGAAGAATGAAGAACATGTGCTTAATCACTTGTGCTTATAGTGAAGAATGAAGGACATGTGCTCAATCACTTGTGTTTATAGTGAAGAATGAAGGACATGTGCTCAATCACTTGTGTTTATAGTGAAGAATGAAGGACATGTGCTCAATCACTTGTGTTTATAGTGAAGAACATATTTACAATCACTTGTGTTTATAGTGAAGAATGAAGAACATGTGCTCAATCACTTGTGTTTATAGTGAAGAATGAAGAACATGTGCTCAATCACTTGTGCTTATAGTGAAGAATGAAGAACATGTGCTCAATCACTTGTGTTTATAGTGAAGAATGAAGAACATGTGCTCAATCACTTGTGCTTATAGTGAAGAATGAAGAACATGTGCTCAATCACTTGTGCTTATAGTGAAGAATGAAGAACATGTGCTCAATCACTTGTGCTTATAGTGAAGAATGAAGAACATGTGCTCAATCACTTGTGCTTATAGTGAAGAATGAAGAACATGTGCTCAATCACTTGTGTTTATAGTGAAGAATGAAGGACATGTGCTCAATCACTTGTGTTTATAGTGAAGAATGAAGAACATGTGCTCAATCACTTGTGTTTATAGTGAAGAATGAAGGACATGTGCTCAATCACTTGTGTTTATAGTGAAGAACATATTTACAATCACTTGTGTTTATAGTGAAGAATGAAGAACATGTGCTCAATCACTTGTGTTTATAGTGAAGAATGAAGGACATGTGCTCAATCACTTGTGTTTATAGTGAAGAATGAAGGACATGTGCTCAATCACTTGTGTTTATAGTGAAGAACATATTTACAATCACTTGTGTTTATAGTGAAGAATGAAGAACATGTGCTCAATCACTTGTGCTTATAGTGAAGAATGAAGAACATGTGCTCAATCACTTGTGTTTATAGTGAAGAATGAAGGACATGTGCTCAATCACTTGTGTTTATAGTGAAGATTGAAGAACATGTGCTCAATCACTTGTGTTTATAGTGAAGAATGAAGGACATGTGTTCAATCACTTTATGTTATAATTTTGTGCATGTAATAAATGTTGTTTTTGTAGTCATTCCATGAAGTTCCTAAATCTCTTCGTTCAGGTGTATTCCACTCAAGACCGTAGTTTTTTTAACCCTATTATTCCCCCACAGAAGTTCCACAAGAAATCATCATTTTAATACACAGAAAAACAAGTTTTTTTTCAATCTTGAGCTACGGGCGGGGACAGTGATGGGCAGTAACTGTAGGTAGGTGATGATAGTGATGGGCAGTAACTTTCCTTTAACACACTATGATGAATTTTTGTCATATTACTTTTGCTTTTGGCTTTAGTGGCACAACTTTTCAACTTTGTCAAGAAATGTTCATTTTATGTACAGCAGTAATTAAAATCAATGAAAAGTGATGATTCGCCTTTTTGGCTCCAAATAAAACATAGGGGCCATCACTGCACCGTTTACAGAAAGCCTATACTTGAGCATTCCCAGTTGTGGTTTCAATAGCAAATGCTTTCATATGAAAAGATTGCTAATGTCATGCACAATCCTCTTGAGTCACCTGTTGGGATATGCTTGGAAGGCTGCAGTGATTCTAATCTTGTCAACCCTTATCACTTGTGGTCAACGTATAGTGCATAAACAATAATTTGATGATTGTATTTCAACTGACTGATCAGGCTAACCTAACTTGAACTGTAGATATCATTTGTATGCATGAGTTTCCGGTGACCTGGGCATTATTGCAAAGGTTTCTCCATCGTGGAAGAGTTGATAAAGGCTGCTCTAGATATTCTACTTGAGGCAGGTTTGTAGGAAGTGAATGCTTTCTGCATCTGTGAGTGTTTATGTGTATGCTCATAAGTGTGTGTCTGAATATGTGCTTATTGGTGTGTTTATTGTGAATGTGTCTATGAGTAAGTATGACATAAGTATGCATTGTATGTTTATATCAATATACATGTAGGTGTCCATGAGTATGTGCATTTCTGTCTGTGTATGCATGTGCATGTCTTACCAGCATGTGTGTGTGTCCTAATTGTTCTTGAACATAATCTAATTGTGTATATCAGTATGTATGTGTGATGTCACTATCTGTATATCATATATGTGGATCTGTGTCTGAATACATTAATCTCTCAGTATGCTTGTGTCCATGTCCATTTATGTGTATGTCTGCGTCCTCTAGTGCAATGTGTCCCAACCCTTCTACACTCGCGGACAACTGAACACAGGAAAAATTATTCTCGAACAGGTAAAACTAGGAACAATTTTTTATGGACATCTAAGAAATTGAAAAATTATATAGTGTGTTGTGTATTAGTTATTCAATATAATATTATAAAATGAAAATTTATTAGCTATTTGAAATAATTAGAAATCGAGCAGCAAATAGATAATGGGTTCAGCAGCAGTTTCTTTTTTTCGCGGACCTGCAGGAAATTTCTGCGGACCAGTAGCGCTCCACAGGTTTGCGGCTGGGAAACATTGCTCTTGTATCTGTTACAGTCGTATGCATTCGGTTTTTTAATGAGGTTTGTGGAAAAAAAGCAGTCTGAGTGAAGTGAAATAAAACCACTGAATAAATGTAGATTGCCTTGGCTTTTGTGTTTTAAATTTGTATCTGTATGCCAGGTAGAACTAAGTTCTTATTTAGGTGACATGGTTTCAAATTTTCTTCTAGGGCAGCTGTAGCAATATTCATACTGGTCTGAGTGTAAGCCCTATCCACCAAGTCTGGCAGGCTTGTCAAAAAAATGATCAGTTGTCATTTACATACCTTACTTTGTCACTAATAAATCATTTGTCATTTACATAAATTACTTTGTCATGAATAAATAATTTGTCATTTATATACCTCACTTTGTCATGAATAAATCATTTCTTATTTATATACCTGAATGTTACTAATAACTTCTAATTTCTAGCACTACATTAGTATTCACAAGTTAACCACACTTTTATTGGACATCCTGGCTGAAATGTACATGACTGTTGCTACAGACCTTTGTTACCAGACATCGCCAATCGACTAGTCTAAAATATAATAATATATTCTATTATTCGTAAGTATTTGCTCTCTCTTTAATTTCAATGTTGTGTTTGAATATTTTCAAGAAATTCATTCCAACATTCCAAAAGACATTCCAACAAATACTTACTTATTTTTCCGTCCACTATTAAGCATTGTCAGGAACATCAGTTTTCTTTCTTGGGTCATGTGTTTCTGTAATGTCATCTATCCTTCTGGCATACACAGTCTTTCTTATAGCCATATCTTCTAGTGTTGTATCATTTTGCATTATAATGAGATGACATAACTGTTTCTTTCTTGGCATGAATTCAATACAACTTTAATTTCCCTTTCATGTGCATTGGATTTAGGGCCAAGTTTGATATTGGCAACACAAACTTGGTGTAAAAATATTGTTTATCACTTGTTTTGTTGGCAAGCTGATGTTCAGATGTATATTTAATTAAAAGTAGTGGTGACAGTTGATAAGTCGCAGGCTTTCGAATATCTAGTATTTCTTTATCAAATCTCCCAACTTCTGTGAAAATATTTTCCAGGTATTTGAATTATTGGACTCTCTAAATGTATCATTGTTTATAGCTGTCTAGTGAGCTAATCTGGATAGTTTCCCTGTTTCGTATTTTAATCTTTATGTTCCATATTTCACAGGCCATGTCAAGTGCTTTCATATAATTTTGAAGTCCTATCTTTGTCCCCATGTATGAGGCTTTGGTAATTTACAGAGTAGTTCATGTATTGAGTTTTGAAAGCATCTTTGATTCCATCAGATATTCTTATAACATTTTTATTCAAGTGGTTCAATGATCTCACATTATTGAATAGGCCTTTCCATTCCATAGTCTTCTAATATTGTCCCAGGTGCATTTCTATCTACTCTATCACAACCTTTCTTGTGATCTATAAATGTTATGTTCAAATTATTGTCATATTCTATTGTTCTTTTGCTTAGTTGTCTTGAGGTGTATAAGGCATAAATACATACCATTCCATTACAGCATCAAAACTGAGCTTTGCTCAGCTGAGGTTTAACAATTGGTATAATTTTTTTATAAAGTATTTTGGTATACATTTTTTCGGTATGACTTATTAATTATATGCCTCTGTATCTATCAGTTTCTTATAATGCCTTTTTCTTCCAGGTTGGTATTATTAAAGCGAAACAACTGGTTCCATACTTTTGTTGATATTCTCAGACCACTTCAGTCCTGTCTTTCCACAATCTTGATTTGGTTCTATTATTATGCTGTACATATCTGGTGGCTTATTTCTATGGCTGCTCTTTATAGCTCTTTCTATTTCTTGAATTAAAATATCAGGTTGCAGATGATCCATGTTCTTTATGTAAATATTAGTTTTACAACAATGCATGTTTGTTTGAAACATTCTTGGAAGTACTCTTCCCATCCATGTGGTCGTACTTGCTCGTTAAATATTGGGAATCCATTTTCATTGTTCATGATCGAAGTAGGATTGAAGCTCTCATCTCTTAAGCTCATTGCTATGGTACTTTTATAAAAATCTTCAGGGTGATTTTTGCATATTGATCTAAATTTGTTGTCATATTCTTTTCCAAATTCTTCTTTAGTGAAATTTGATTATTGATTTAGTATTTTTTCTTGCTATTTGATAAGTAATATAATCTTACCTCTTGGATGTTAGCCAAGTCTTGTGGAGTTTCTCTTTAACTGAAAATGATTCTATCACTTTAAGATTGCACCATGCTGTTTTGTTTTCTTTCATAACCAAAAGGTTATTGTTCCACAATTCTTTTTGAGTGTTTCTGTCATGCCTGTTTTAAAAGGTGTCTATTCACTGTTGATATTATTTTGTGGCATATTTCTTGCCTAACCTTCTTCTAATTTTTTTTTAGATCTGTGATAATTATTGACTTTTCTATTTTCTGATCTGTTCTGTTGTTTGCGGCATTACTACTGGCCAATGACCACCAAATAATAATTTGTTAATACCCTATAAGTTACCAATCTTCCACAACGCCTGTGTCCCTGTGTAATACATAAAAAATATCACTCCATGACATGAGAAAATTTGAGCGGGACTGCTCTAAACAACTTTATCTGGGTGAGCACTTCTGAGATGACAACCACCTTCACCTATTGATGTAGTAACACAGTATATGTAGTGGAACTTTGTTGGTATTCCATGTTTACTTATTTATATGTTATAGTTTCTTTTATATTATACAGTATCACCTAGGGACACATTTTGTTGGATAATTTGGGCCTTTCTCAAGACTTTTCTTGTTTCACTGAGATTTTTGTCAAGTATCTCATCTTATGCAACAGTGTTCATTTTCTTCTTTGTTTCATTACTAAAATTTCCGTTACCTGGTATTACTAAAAACTACTGTAGAAACAAAAAGAAATAAAAGCAAAACAAACAATGCAAATAAAGCTTGTCTTGTTGGTTTGTTTAAAGAGCAGTTAATATCTTTAATGCAATTTAGTTTCAAGTTTCACTATGATCTGCATGCAAGCCCATCTAGTGACTCAATGATTTGCCATACAAGCCCATCCAGTGATTCTATGATCTGCATACAAGCCCATCCAGCGACGCTCATCTGCATACAAGCTCATCTAGTCCTCCTAATCAGGAGAACAGAAAAAGAATATGTCTAGTTGGCATTGGCCGATCTATAAAGTATATTTTATCTCTTACAACAGTACTTGAGAACGAGCAATTCAAAACATATTCAGAACAGCAATGAACAATACTCCCACAAGAAACAATAAAATATAGTATAATCCTGTATACGGTTACATCTAGACCAAGTATCCAGAAGGCCAAAAAGACAATGCACCAACATGAAAGAAAGAAATAAACAAGACCAGCCTGCCTAGAAGTACAGGAAACCTAGGCATTGTATCCACAAGGACAATACACCTAACTAAGACAAATACATCTTCTCCAGACTGTATGAGGTCATCCATAAAATTATGCCATGTTTTAACACCCCCCCCCCCCCCCCAAATATCCACCTCTGATTTACCCTCCACCCTCAAATTATATATGCAAAACAGCAATGTGAAAGTAAGAAGCATTCAAAGATAAGAGGTATGTTACTCTTCCTGTATTTGAATGTGAGTGAGAAGTACTAGTTGGAAGATAATTTTCAATATTCTTCATTTCCCCCCTACTCCCTCCCCAATCCTCGTGTGACCACTTTTTGCATACATTCCCCCACCCCCCTAATATATTTTTATATGAACACACAAAGATAAATACCAATATATTTTTATATGAACACACAAAGACAAATACCAATACAATTTTACATGAACACACAAAGACAAATATCAATATATTTGTAAATTAACACACACAGATAAATACCAACATATTTTTATACAAACACACAAAGATAAATACCAATATATTTGTATATGAACACAAAAACAAATATCAATTTATATTTAAACGTTAATACACAAAGACAAATACCAATATATTTTATATGAACTCTCAGAAAATACCAATATATTTTTATATGAACACACAAAGACAAACATAAATATATTTTTATATGAACACACAATTGATAATATATTTGTGAATGATGTTCTGAGAAATGGGATTTATACATTTTGATATGAATGCATCAGGATAGGATAAATATATTTTTAGAAGACCATAAGCTGATAGTTTCAAATAAACATTTTAAAACAAACATTAAACAACATACACTGGTTGGAAACAAAAATGTTAATTGACATGTGAGAACATGAACACAAACTTAAATGTGGGAAAGAGGTGCAGATGTTAACTTACCTTCTTCATCATTACCACTGGAATGTATATGCCATCCACCAACCTTATCCGAGCAGACATATCCTGTGCTTTATTTTCAAGTTCTCTAGAAATTATCTGGAGCTTTTGCAATGCTTGGTATTCCTAACACCACCTTCTTTCCAGATGTCTAAATGTATCTGCCTTTGTCCTGTTTCCTCCCATATGCTTCATTTCTAACCTTGTCAAACTATTGCCAGCCAAGAATCTTGCTCTGGGATTTGTTTGTGAAGTCATGAAGATACTGAGTTTGGTCACCTTTCAATGGATTTTACATTGAAGTTGAAAATGCTTGGTGTGCATTTTCAGAATGATAGATTTCCATTTGTTTTTCAATATGACAAATGCCATGCTTGCTTTTTAAATCCTGTTTGTTTGTGACATCCTCATCTGCAACATTTTTCTTGTTTATATGAAGCTCTCTAACTCATCCAATGGTGCTTTTCTATGAGCCGTGTTGTTGACCGCATTTCATTTGTAAAATTGTTGTCCTATGTGCATGAATCATTTGATGTACTTGCTGGGAGATTATGTTCACTGCTTGTCTCCTGCATTTGAAGTTGGTTTTGTGATATAAGGGCTATGTCATCTGCAAAATATAGCTCTTTTAGCATATAAGTGAAATTTAGACTATCTTTACAGAAGAGCTTGTATGGCTTTAGACACGGCCATCTTGATAATAGGGCTGTGCCACAATATTTGTGACGTCACGAAATTGGTTGGATGTAAACATTAGTTCACGTTGTAGTTCTATGGTGATACGTTGTTTGCTAGTGACAACGACCTCATCGACAAGTATTTGTCAGCGATCAAGAAACATAAATAACGAAAAACAGAAAAGAAAGTGAAGTAATTAATATATTTGATATCTGATCTAGCGTGGTAAAAACATAAAGTCCTTATCATAGAGTGGATAGACATGCTAGAAAGGATACAAAGAAGTAGAGCTACAAAAATGATCGTGGGATTCCAGAATTACAGTCATGAAGAAAGACTAAGTCCTCACAAAACTCTACAGTGTCTAGAACAGAAAAGAATTCGAAGTGACGTAATACATTTTTATAAGATAATCAGCAGAAAGGATAGATTAGACTATACTTCACTATGCCAAGTTTTCCAAGTTCCACCGGCTACAAGAACTAGAGATCACAGCTTCAAATTATTTACAGACATATACAGATTATATATTATGAAATATTTTTTTAGTCAGAGAGTGGGGAATGATTGGAATGCATTGTCACAGGATGTGATGGAGGCAGGGTCAGTTAATACATTAAAAAATAGAATGGATGATTTCAGTCATTATCGGTGGAGTGTAATAAACTGGTTGTAGACAGACTACGTAGAGCCTTCTAAACCAGTATAATGGAAGTTGTTAAAAATTGACTGAAAGAAGCTAATATTATTATTTTTAGGCCTATTATAATTATTAACAAAGATCTATTCACCAGATTCAGAATTTCTGTATTTTCCTTGCATCTTTTGGATGTTTCCTTTTGGTAATAGTTGTTTAGTAGTATGTTTGCCATTGTTGATATCACAGTATTAGAACAATCAATAATACTAGTACCACATACCAAACAATGGGGATTACCAATATCTATCTACACATCCATCTTCTTGATCTAGCTTGATGTTAACAAGCTTTTTCAACACCTCCTTCTGGTTTTTAACTTGAAGATAGTTCTTTTCATATTCAGAAGATACCAGCTTTTCAAATATGCCATAACAAATACTAAAAACAAGCATGATATATTTAGAAGGGTACTTCAGCCCACATCTGTCCAATATTTGTATTAGTTTGAAGTCTTGTGCATTCTCTAACTCCAACATCTATGTATCCAAATGTATCCCCCAACATACATCAAAGCTGAAATGCCTCAATAACTGCAATAGTGTTTTCTAATGTATCATCTAAATTATAAAACAATTTCCTAAAGTTGATGTAGCCGTTTGTAAGCGTTAAGGTTCTCTGAACACGTAGCTTTCTTTCAGATTCATATAACTGTTGCAGTGAGATATGGTAGTTGCCTCCTGACATTTGTCTATATTCACTAAATCTTTCTTCGAAATTATCTGTCTGGAATTTTCCTGTTAACACATATTTGCATTTTTCTTCAGTAAGAAGGTATGTGACAATTTCTACCATTGCCATGCTAGAATGTTGAAGGGAAAAAAACAGTTTCTTTTGTTAATTTATTTATGTGCAGTTTGCTCTGCTTCTCTCAAACATCAAGCCATGCGCATATATTTTTATGAAATTCTAGTCTACTGTCTTCAACTGATGTGAACGGTTGCTTGTCTTTGTTCTTTTCTCTGATTCCGAGTGATGGAGTATGTGCATTTATCATGTTCTACCACTTTACAATAATTGCCAAAAATTCCACTGTCTCCCTCCATCTATCCAGACAATCAAAATTTGGTCCTTATTGATAATGCAGCTATAGAGCTCTCATCAAACACTTTTAGAGTTAGAGAAACCTTCTGCCTCTCAAATGTTGATGGATACAAGGACTTCAGTGACAGCTTATATGGAGATTTAACTAATGTCTCACTGTGTAGGTCAAACAATGTTCGGAAGTGATAAAAAGATGCTTTCTGTAAATTGGTCATGTTTGAAAAATGTGGATACAAGAAAGTCAGTGGGTCATCTTTTTGATTAATCCAGCTGTTCCTCACTGACTTCAGAATGTGAACTGTATCAATAATAAGAAATAAGGGTCGTTCCTGACATGCAGGGTTGGGAACTTTAGTTTTAATGGAATTTGACTGATATAAATTTGTACAAATGTTCCTGTTTATAGAGTTGTTGTCTTTTCTGATAGACAGTTTTTTTAAAACCAATGCTCTCCAAAGATATTATCAACAATTCTTATTAATACATATATCACCAATATCGCTTTCTTTCCTGTGATCTGATGTCACTTATGCTGCTTTGTGTATCATTTTATGTGTGTACATATCGCTACCAATTACCAGTAGATTTAAAACACGGAAGTCCATTAGTGACAATTAATTTTCATGTCTGCTCATGATCTCTTCAACACCGATACTATTATTCCCAACCTCAAACAGACCCAAAAGATCACATATCTGGAAAGTATCTTTACACAAGATGGAAGGCTTGATAGAGAAATCGAAACTAGATATCATAAATCCTTTACTGTAACTTTTCAATTGTCAACACTGCTTAAACACCAAAACATCAACTTAACCGATAAACAGCATATTTATACCAACTCTGTGCTACAAATGCCAAACCTGGTCCTTTTCAAAGATGCAGAAGACGAAAATTCCAACGTATGAAATGTCACAAGGAAAAATAAAAAGAGAACACTGGAATATGGTTGGAATTGTCCGTTGTGTTGAATTCATTTTTAGACATAAAATAATTATGTTCTGTCATCTTACGAGAATGCAGCCTAATCAACCCCCTCTGCTCGCTTGCAACACAGGACGATTTGGCCACATCACATGAGGAATACCGCTTGGAAGATGGATATCTGACATACCAGTAATGCTGCAACGATATGGGCTTACAACAGAAGACGCAACACACTTGGTCCTAAAAATACGGCCTGAGCACTCCACAACGCTCAACGACTCAAATGAATGGAAACTGCAACTGAAATGAATAGAACCTTAGCATTTAGATCTCCCCGGACAATCTTCATGCCTTTCTTACTCCTTTCATCCATGTTATTTAAAAGACTTATTTAAAAATTATTCTTTCACACGGTCGTCTTTGTCATTGTCTGGTACACAACATTGGATAATGTGTATCTTCATCTGTTTTTTTGTTGTTGACAGTTTTGGAAGTAGCTAGTTTCATTCTGGATCCATCTAGTCCCCGAGTCTGGGTCCATCTAGCATAAACAAGGAGTAGGCAATGGGCAAGAGTACGAAAGTGGGTAGTTCATGAGAAGTACAATTTTTACTTTAACAGACAACCCTCTAATTTAAATCTATTTTGAATATGATGGGTAAATGAACACTGTATCCAACAACTACAATTCCAGACACATAAGTAATAGACATTTCTTAATAAACAACCTGAGATTGGAAGTGCGTATCATTGCCCCTACCTACCCTACTCTGCTTGGTGTGATGTAATTATAACATGGAGTGCCTCAGAGATCGGTATTGGGACCAATTTTGTTATTGATATATATATGTATAAATGATTTGGACAATGATATTGGATCCATGATTGCGAGATTCGCAAATGACACACAATTATGCAGCAGGGTCTCTTCTCCGGCAGAGGTAGATCTATTGAGATCAGATTTACTATTTAGCTGCGATTCTTAAATGGTCTGAGAGCTGGCAAATGGAGTTTAATATACACAATGAACAGTCATCTACATAGAAAGATGTAATAACGATTATAATTGCATGATGCGAAAGGGAACACTATTATTAGGACAATAAAAAAGGAAAGGGAACTAGGTGTTATAATACTTCATACAGGTCAGGTGCAGAAGCAACTCCTGGTTGGTGGTAGCAATGCCAGTAATGCAATGATGTGTGTGATTAAAAGGAACATTACACATAGGAGCAAAGAAGTGTTAGTCAAACTATACAAATCGATGGTGAGACCTAAATTGGAGTACTGTGTTCAGGTGTGGAGTCGTATCAATCATAAACGTGCTAATAAGGATACCATACAAAGAAGAGCTACAAAAATGATCGTGGGATTCCATAATCATAGTTAGGAGGAAAGACTTAGAAAGAAAACAAAAGCTAAGTATACATTTATACATTGTTTGTTTAACTATCCAAGTCATATTGTCCTATAGTCAGTCATGACTGAGAGGGGGTACTAAAAACAAAAAGCTGCTTATTGTAAAATCTTAAAATTTAATTCCATTTCTTTGCAATGGTCCTAAAGGATCAACAGAATTCGCCGATGTGCAAATGTCTAAACATCTATGGACTAAATAATATAAATGTTTTAGCGTCGTGGATATTCTAAGGCTGTATGCGAAAAATCATTTGGATCTGACATGCAGTTTAGAAGAAAATTGCTCCTGACCTTGTTTATAAATCAAAAGACTAGCCTAGCAAGCGAGCCTTGGAATTAGTAGAAATTAAGTTTGAAGAAGGCTCTACACGAACCTGCCCAGTCTCATTTAAACATGAACAAAACCATGAATGACAGAAGTGACAAAAAACACCACCCATAAGGCATTATCAATAGATACATCACACCAGGTAGAAGTAAGAAGATGAAGAATGTGACTTCTCATGCTGTTTTGATGCACACGATACATATTTTCGTTGATGCGCAATTTACACTGTTAGCTACAAACGATGAACACTTTAAAAAGTGCACAAAATGATGCAGTGTGGACTAACTTAACTGCTTTTATTCAGAAGACTCAACTCATTTTCATGTAGTTCTAAAGATAATTTTATATTTCAATTAATAGGCATTATCAGATTAATGAAATTCTTAACATCTGTAATGAAAAATGAACTCAATGGATGAATTCAGACGGTTAAGGTATGTGTTCGCATTTTGTTTCAACGATATTAAATTATTATATATCTTCTTTTCAATCGTTATACTGCGATGATCAGGCTCAATGTCCTTGAATTATTATAACTTGTACGTGAGATATTGTACAACTACCCTGCTGTAGGCTGCTTGTTGTACCAAACAGGAAGCTACATTCTTGTACAGTAATATTGTTGAAAGCTGCTCAGGTGGAGTGTATCAACATTATTATTAACGATGTTTCTTTGGTATTAAGTTACAGTTGTTAGCACTTCTTATATCCCCAAGCGTGCTAATAAGGTGAACCTGGGTCTCCTACGTGTAATGTTGGTGAGGCACAGTGATCACAGTGTTGATCCCCACCTCTTTGACGAAACATGTAATTCGCCCATTAAAAATTACATACAGCTAAGGCTAATGAATGGCTCAGTGACCACTCCACAACACAAACAAAATAATACCATGTTACGACCCTCTGGTGCGGTCACTAAGCCATTACCTCGTATATGTGTTTTTATAGACTTCTAACATTCAGTGTCGGTGCAGCATCGATCTATTTATTTATCTGTAACTCCAGGCGCGCAGTGGGGAGGACGGGTAGGGCGTTTGGTCATACGTTCCATTCCCCCTGAGCCTGACGTAAGCCTTGGCTTCCACTCTTGCTAACACATAAACATGGTCAAGTGGTTTTACGGAACTCTACGAAATGAGCAGAAACAATTCATTCAAATACGAGGGTCGTTATTTTATGCAATGATAAAAAAAAAAAATTTCAAATAGTCGAAATTCCATTCATTTTTAAAAATATAATCTCATGCAACTTCTTTAAAAGATTCAGCGTAGAAAAATGTGTCAGCATGTCTGAATGAATCCATGATTCTGTTTCACTTAGTCATCAATGCTGACCTCCTAGAAATTCATTTAGGGGTCCAAACAGGTGGAAATCGCGTGAAACGAGGTCTTGGCTGTAAAGATGGATGTGGCAAAACCTCCCAGCCTAGCTGCTGCAGATGACACATAGTGCGGTCAGCCGAATGAGGTCGGGCGTTATCTTACAGGAGCAGGATGTCCTTTGTGATCAAACAAGATCGTATTTTTTCGCAGACTGTAATGCACATCACTCAAAATGCGTAAGCAGTGTTCACTTATGACAGTGGCACCACGGGGTAGAAAATCAACATCCAAGATAAGGTGTTCCACAATTTGAATATTTACAAAAATGACTGCGGTGTGTTGAGAGCCACCACGGCTGGGATCATCACTCACGGATGAACGACTTTTTCTAAATATTTTACACTATTCAAATGTCTTACTGCGGCTGGGTGTCTTATCACCGTATTGTGATTGCAGTCTTCTGTAAATTTCCAGAGGTTTCACTCATTCTTTTACATGAAACTTCATCACAACACGATATTCCATGCAAGCACTAACAGTTTTGTTCGCCATTTGTATTTATCTGTCACGTGACTGGCCTATGGCAAGTGGGCCATCTAGCAGTAATAAAACACAAGTGCCCCTAACTAACGTACTTCCAGCACTTCTACCCATTCAGGTAGAGCTAGAAAAAAGTCCTGTTTTTATTTTAACCCCCTCATATAATAAAATAGAATAAAGCTGTTCAGATCAAGAATTACATTAAAGTTTCATTGCTAAACACAAATATCTGGCTTGAATGATTTAAAAACAGATAGAGAATAACCACATTTTGAGTAAATCAAGACAATTTCTTCATTGCACACCCAGGTTAAAAAACATGATCTGTTATTATTAACTTCTGTAAATTATAATTTAAATCAGGCTTAACAAAATCAAATTGCATTTATTTTTCAAATTCCTGAAATAGATATATCACTGTGTTAGTGAGATGGTGCATTGTTTTACAGGCCTTAATGACCGACATACAAAAAAGGTTCAATGCAGTTTTACATGAGAACAAATAATGACGTTTTCACATAAAGTCTTTCATGGGGGACTGGGCAGATGAAAACAACACAGATGAAAACAGAGAACTAAGCTCAATGAAAATCCACATATGAAGAAGATTTTAAATAGAATCAAAGAAATTATGCCACCAATGATAATGTGCGATTGGTGCAATCAGGAGATGACTTGATGTTGATAACACACAGTTATTTAAGGACTAGATACGCTTTTGTTGGAAATGAAGATACGATGAGAAGATATCGTTTTGGTCCTAATGTTACTTACTGTCTTTTGATTGTCAGTGATGTAATGTTGATAACACACAGTTATTTAAGGACTAGATACGCTTTTGTTGGAAATGAAGATACGATGAGAAGATATCGTTTTGGTCCTAATGTTACTTACTGTCTTTTGATTGTCAGGCCTTTATTTCTACTGTTTTTAATGGAAGTTGTATCGACGGCAAGTATGTTTGTTTTGTTGACATTGTTTTACATTTTATGTTTTAAAATGTTACATCTTTTCTTGGTTTGTCCTTCATAGTAAAAACAGCTGAAAAATGAATATATTGTTGCAACAAAAACAATTGATATGAAGTCACTGCAACAAACTGTACATGATATGCGAGGGACAGTCATTAAGTAAAAGCAATTTTATTAGTAATATTTTTACAAGAGAGCGAACCATAAATTTTGTGTGTCCTATTTTTCTACATAGTCTCGCACCTGACACCACACTTTGTCCACTACCTGTAGATGCCCTGTAGAAAAAAAGTCTTTTTTTTGTGGCTTAGCTTGGCTTCGTTTGTTCTCAATCTCCTGCTACCAAGCCCTGAAAGGGCTTAAGTAGCAGAATGTAGTCCAGAGAACGGAATGCGTTGTCGTAGTTTACAGCTTGACTGCGATATTTGCACCTTTCCGTCCAACACATCCGATTTCAGCAAGCATTTCTTGAGTACCGGGTTAGCATTCCCTCTTCGATCCCTTCTCCCTAGCCAGTCTGCCCTGCTGCAGCCTGTTATCCAGGATCACCGCTTGGAGGTGTAGAAGGATCTTAGCAGCTCTAGTTCGCTGGCCCTGACGCTAGCAGTCAGCTATGGGTAGCTGACCACTGCAGCTCATGTGCTGCTCCGCATCTTGATCCCGTCTTTAGGTGTGACCATTAACCAACTTTACACCGCCTTCATTACCTCGTTGTCAACTACCTTCCTATAACGGAGGTCATTATGGACAATTTTGCGCGCAGCGCCGAAACTCATGTTGAAATGTACCTCTATTTCATGAATAGTTACTCGCCTTTTGCCATGGGCTGGCTTGTTGACCTCCTGTGTTACTGTGTCAACTGCCACATTGGCTGGTCTCACACGCAGCGGTTCATCAATGATGTTCTGTCATCCGTTATGGAATCTTTCTACCCACTCATACACTCTCCTGTGACTAAAAGACCTGCCGCCATAATGAATCTTCATTTGTCTGCAGATTCCAGGTTTCACACCCTCTGACAACAAAAAACGAATATCACCTCGTTGTTCTTCCACGGTGCAAGTCGATAGTGGCCATATTGTACGCTAAATTGCACCTACGCATACTTCTCGATCGTCACAATTTGTAAATGTAGTATTGCTAAAGAGCCCTTTTGTGTCATGAAATAACATTATCCGCTGTACATATTGTTCCATGCACTTCATAATAAAATTGCTGTTGCTTCTTAATTACTGTCTCTCGTAATATATTTTTTTCCCCTAAACATTTAGATAACGGCATTATTTCTTGTTGAGATTAATTTTTAAATATTGCGATTTTGTTTTTGTTGGACAATCTGTTACGGACAACTTTATTTTAATTTTTAAATGATTTCTACCTCTTGGAACATAGTGCCCAAACTATTATTTTGTAAAAGTAGAACGTTCGCCGGGTGAAGGTTAAGTTAAATATAACATTTGATATTAAATTAGACTACACCATCCCTCTGAGATAAAAGTAGTAATTTATTAAATATTGCAAGGTGTAGAACACGATTGTGATATCGAAAACGTCAAATTGGCTCCTATTTCTGGGCAATACAGTCAGCGGGAAGCGCAGAATGTCGTTGATAAATTCACGTATCTGGGCCGCACGATGTCGAGATCTGTCAGCCTCGACGATGAGGTGGCAAGCAGAATAACAAGGGCCAGCACAGCCTTTGGTAGAATGCGCTCGATGATGTGGGAACGTCGTGGAATCAGCGTCAAAACCAAACTCAAAGTCTACAGTACCACCAGTATTCAAACCCTACTCTACGCCTGCGAAAGCTGGACTTATACTTTGGACATGCAAGGGGGTTAAACCACTTCCACACAGGTTGCCTGAGGCGAATATTCCACATCCTATGGCAAGATCGTGTCACTGACATCGAGGTTCTCTTGATGGCTAACATGCCCAGCATCCATGCACTGCTAGAAAAAGTACGACTAGGATGGGCCGGACACATCGTCCGTATGTCAGACGAACGGCTCCCAAAGAAGCTTCTCTACGGCGAGCTTAGAGAGGGATGGCGCGAGAGAGGGCTCACAAAGAAACGTTTTAAAGACGTTATGAAAGACTCACTGAAAAATTGCCAGATAGACATCGACACCTGGGAATGTCGAAGACCACTTTGTTAAAGCCCAGAGCAGACGCGAGACACGGAAATCACGAACAGCGGAAACACCAACACGTTATACAGACCTCGTGTTCCCGTTATGCAGCAGATGTTTTCGTGCCCACATTGGCCTGTTCAGCCACATGCGCACCCACACCCAACAGGGAAATCTGTAACTATGATGATGTCGGCGGTCTTCATCGACAACGATGGACAGCTATTATTATTATTAAATATATTTAAGTGGAGTAAGGCGACTTTTCTCAAAAGGGACTAGGTTCATGGACACCTTTCATCATTGGGCTGAAGTGGAATAGTCTCTATGTAATGTACAATATGTAATTTACCAATGTCTTTTACTGGACAATTTTCGGGCTTTCATCGATGCACAACATTTTGAAATGGATTAAACAAACACATATTATATGTATATCTTTTCTGGTTGTCTCCAAAGTTTTTAACAGCACAAGGACAACAGAGAAGTTACAGAAGCAAACTTTAGTCACTGAAAGGGAAAATCTTGACCAAACACTTGATTGGGTGGTAAAGACTGCCAACCCAACCCAGCACTTGTAAGCATTTGACTGTGTGCGTTGTCCTGGTGCATTTTCGCTAAAACCTTGTCACAAGTGACTATAACTCTTAAGTTCCTGGAGTGGCGATCAACTGCATATATAATTCAGAAGGAAATTGGTTTTCCTTACACAAAGCTGTCGTCCCGGCAATCCGTCATAACAAAGACATTACTCTTGGCCAGACATCACATTATGAGAACCACTGTCATTTAACACGAGAACCCGTGACAACAGAAGCGTTACTATTGGTTGGAGAACTAACTCGAAGCAAGATCCGCTATATGTGTCACAGAGTTCCTGGCTCGAAGACGAGGCCCGAGAATCATAAGCCCCAAACGCTACAGTAGCAGAGGAGTAGGACAGAAGGACACCAGACAAGCGAGAACCAGAAGATTGACAGCGGTCAAGAGCCAGTTAGCTAGCTAGTTAGTTTGTTTCAACTTTAGTTAGATAAGATTGTGTTAATGTAGTAGGAACAGATGAATAGGACAGTCCAAAGTGATACAAACGTTGGCTAATTTAGTACAAACAAAAGACATGTGCTAATTGCACGAACCTCTTGATTGACAGTAGTTAACTTTCACGTGCTGATATTGTTACGATTCGATTAGTCTATGGATCTGGGGTAGGTCTCTCGCCGCCGCGATTGACTCTCATCCAGTATTCGTACAGCGATCTCAGTCCCGCCAGACGGGGCGATAGCGCAGGCTTGCCGAAATCGCTCGCCTGCCTCTCCCCGGCAATGTAGTGGGACGAAATTTGTGGTGTCGTACCGCTGGCAACGGTGCGTTACTGTGGCCCGTATCGAGAAAATTTGACAGTCAGTGGTGCTTTTTGGAAGGCTTATAGCAGACCTCAACAGTTCGTCTCGCTGGTGGTCAGACTCTCGCAAAGAGCTTGTGACCGGCAAATGGAAAGCAGGAATCCTGTCTAAAGGCCCTGTCCTCGCCCGACCAACCCTAGGGAGAAGGGCAGGCAAAAATCGTCCCCAGTCCCTGTCAAATTCATTGCCGGGGCCGTTGGGATCCGTTCTGCAAAGAGCGCTGCCATCCCTCCCCGAGCGAGCCCGGTCGGTCGGTCGTCTGGTGTGTGTACGGGCCCTTTTCAGGCGGTCCTAGGTCGACGGAGTGATGGACGGAACAACCGTCAGTCGGTTCCTGCGGCCGTCATAGTGAGGCTTTTTACACATCCGTCCTCCGCCGACCGGTGTGTGTGGTTCGTACGTCTGCGACAGATATCTGGTTGATCCTGCCAGTAGTCATATGCTTGTCTCAAAGATTAAGCCATGCATGTCTAAGTTCACACTGTCTCACGGTGAAACCGTGAATGGCTCATTAAATCTGTCGAGGTTTCTTAAATGACACGATCAGGAATCGCAAATCGCAGACATTTGGTCCACGTGCTAGGCTGATAAGCCAAAGGCGCGAGGCTACCATAGGAGGCATTACGGCCGAACGCCTCTAAGCCGGAATCCCGCCCTAAATCTCAGCACCACTGCGATGGGAGGCTACGATAGGGTTGGGACCCGGGGCTCGTATCATAGCCCGACCCGGTCGAGCCGCAGAAAGAGGTCTCTGCCGTCCGCCGATCAAAGCGGGCGGGAAGCTGCCCGATATTCACCCGATGCGGCGTGGAGGTGTGAAACCACTAGTAGAAGACTTAGTTCTCGGTCGGGGTGTCGTAAGCAGTAGAGCAGCCACCTCACTGCGAAATGTTGAGACGCAACCCTTGATCATGAGAAATGTCCGCACACCAGGCGAACAACATCTCCGTGCCATTACCAGGCCTGTCCCCTGGTTAAATGCACACCTTCGAGAGGAATCGCATGTCGCTGACATTTGATCCACGTACTTGGCTGATAAGTCAATGGTGCGAAGCTACCACCTGAGGGACTACGGCCGAACGCCTCTAAGCCAGAATCCCGCCCTAAATCTCAGCACCGCTGTGATGGGAGGCCACGATATGGTTGGGACCTGGGGCTCGCGTCTCAGCTCGGCCCAGTCAAGCCGCAGAAATGCATCTGACCAAATGCACTCCTGCCTCGCTCTTTACCTCTGTCTGCTATCAGCCATCCCAATGGACGCAGAAGATATGCAGTCCAGCGGACATTGTACCTCTGCCCTATTGTGACAACGTCCCAGGTGGCGGGGAATGCTAGGCGTGACATCACTGCAGATGAGCCGAGAAAATAAAGGGAGCAAAGAGATACCTCACTCACATGCATATGCTACGTTTCTGGCAGGACGTGACGATCCTGAGACACAGTCACACTGGACTGCCTCTCTTCCGGGATAGTACAAACTAGTACATAGTCCATCATATCATTTCTAGACCCTATAGACACGAGTGGGGAAGACTCGTTAGTCCTGCAAGACAACTTCCCTAAGAGAGACAACTCTGACAAAAAACAACTGATGCCTTGCAGATAGGCTGGAGACAGCCAAAGGCTAAGGAGGGCATCCCTACAGAAACGCCTGTTGAAATCGGATGCACTGAGCCACAGGCTTAACAAAATAAAACAGTGCAACGTAAATATCGCTGTAAACAGCGTACGATGAAGAAGAAGATTAGTCTATGGAAGAAAAAAATCAATTGTCATTGCTGCAATTTCAATAATAGTTAGAGTGTTCTAATTAGAGTTGTGATTAGAAGAGTGACAGTTGTAAGACAGAAAGTAGATAAGAGAGTAACCTGTTATAACAATTATATATATTGGTAACAATAGATTCAAAGTTGGAGCTACAGATGCAGTTATACAAATATGTATACAAACGAATTTTATTGCACTACAGCATTTACACAATTCACAAAGAAATGCAGTCCAACACACATTAAAATCTTCAACTCCATTGTAAAGTTCATTCTAATGCATTGCTCTGAAACCAAACAGAAACAACAATCGGAAGGGTATATACTTCTATAAATACGTGTTTATTCAGAATAGAGAAATGGAAATGGTATGCCACGATCAGTAATGTGGAACTGTTGGGCGGAGCGGACAGTGAAACACAAAGTGATATGAAGGTGCTGTATTTGGGTTACACACACATTAAGGAAACCAGCTGAAAACACTGCAACACAGTCTCTGTTATGTAATCCATAAGAGAAGAGAAGTCGAGGACAATCAAAATACACATGGAGAAAAAGACAAGTGTAAAGAAAATATGAAAGAAATGTAGCAGTTAACCCAAGACAGGAAGACTCAGCCTGTATTTGTTGAAGATTGACCTGGTGAATGCTCAATGAATCAAACACAACTGCCAAGAATGGTGACTATTCATAAACGCTAGCACATTGAGTCTAACTGCGGTGTTGCTACGTAATCGAAACCGACTTACACTAATTCCAATCCGACACGCTGTCTTAGTTCTTAGTTGGACACGTTCTTCGTTAAGGAGGGGGGGGGGGGGGGGTGTCCACCCTTGAGCGGGTCTAAAATTAAGGATACAGTCGTTTCTGTCATGGGTGCTTGTCCTCGTGTGGAACAGTATTCTGTCTGTTGTGGGGGTTGTGTGTATTGCGGGTCGTAAAGTGGGATAGCAGTTTGTCTATTGTGGGATCGTGTGTGTTATGCTGTTCTAGTGAATCTCTCCAGCGAGCTGGGGGCCGCTCCCGAGGTATCTTTTTGTCGCGCGGATACCACATGGTGGTTATGGTAATCCATCGTTCGTCTTGTCTTCTAGCTATATGGACTGCCTAACAGTGGTTTGAGTGGTTGACGTGCTATAGGACATCCTTGATGTGTAACATTCTCCGGATGTCGATATTGTGTAGTTATCTGAGAGTTATGCCCATGAGGCGTCTTTCAAGAGATGGGTGCGCTGTTCTCAGTTGGTTCTCTACTGCTTTGGTTGGAGACCAGGTTCTGCTACCATAGTAGAACACTGGTAGGATTACTGAGTCGAAGATTTCCACACGTAGTCTGGTGTCTTTTGTCGCTTCTGTTGCTGTCATAATATAATTGAAAACTGCCCAGCCTGACCGTTTCGGTCAGACGGAGACACGCTGTCAACATGAAATATATCTACGATAATCTTAAACAGCTCTTGAACTGTCTTCAACACAGTAAATATGGCTGGTATCTCTGCTGTGACATAGGTTGTGGCTCTATAGGTGAACCTGTAGCTTGGATAAACGAGGTACTGACGTTTCTTATGAGAATGAAACCGTCGAGCAAATACTTTGCACTACCTGAAGAAAAACGGCTTCAGAGAAAATATATGATGGTCGAGGAGAAGAATGTGCAACACCCAACACCGGCAGAAGCGCACACAATCCTGCTACCTCCCACACACATCTAACTCGATCTGGTGAAAAACCTCCTTTAAACCAAATCCTGCATTGGATCAGTTTTCAAGTACTTGGTTGACTATTTCTCTAGACTCAGTGAATCAAAAATTAAAAAGGGAACTTTTGTCGGTCCTCAGGTGAGTCCGATGGCGCGTGAGGGGTATGGATGTCTGATGGCGAGAGAGGGGTGTGGATGTCTGACGGCGAGTGAGGGGTGTGGATGTTGAATGGTAAACAACGGATGTTAATTTCTGATGGCGAGTGAGGAGTGTGGATGTTGAATGGTAAACAACAAATGTGAATGTCTTACGGCGAGTGAAGGATGTGGATGTTGAATGGTAAACAACGTATGTGAATGTCTGACGGCGAGTGAAGGATGTGGATGTTGAATGTTAAACAACGTATGTGAATTTTAAACAGCGAGTGAAGGATGTGGATGTTGAATGGTAAACAGCGTATGTGAATGTCTGACGGCGAGTGAGGGGTGTGGATGTTGAATGGTAAAAAACGTATGTGAATGTCTGACGGCGAGTGAGGGGTGTGGATGTTGAATGGTAAACAACGTATGTGAATGTCTAACGGCGAGTGAGGGGTGTGGATGTTGAATGATAAACAACGGATGTGAATGTCTGACGGCGAGTGAGGGGTGTGGATGTTGAATGGTAAACAACGGATAGGAATGTCTGACGGAGAGCAAAGGAAAAGACGAGGAGGTCGTACAATATTATAACAGCGAGAAAAACTAACTTTCATTTGCTTTCACAGAATAAGGAAGATGATTGTAATTATTACAATTGTATCACAATTGTCAACTTGAGGTATATATTTCTCAATTTTCCGTTGTGCTAAAAATGATTCTGTCGTTATTTAGTATTTTTTTGGTTGCATAGTGGCAAACAAGTTGTCTAAAACAGTCGGTATCAAAGTTGAATTCGTATGTAGTGCTACAAAGAATTTGGTGCTCAGAGGAGCTGCACTTACAAATCCCAGAGCTGTCGAAGGTCGTCGAGTGTGTATGTTACTATATATGTTAAGCTTTTCTGCAACATAGCAACCCCTCAAATCTTTCGAACAATCTCCCCTAACAATTGAGTACAACATTCAAAATAAAGAAGCGTATAAAATGTAGTCCCTGGGGGAGGAACCTACCTCCTACCAGGCGCGTCAGCAGGGTTGCGGATTGCTGAAAGGCCTCCTAATTTGGAGGTTAGCTGCGAATAAATAAGCAGCCGTGGACAAAAACGGGTCGGCAGGCATGGAGGCTGTAAGGAGGCAGCCCCTCCACCATGCAAAGACACAACAGGCTAATCACCTGTTTGTCTTAAAAAACGATTACAAGTCAAAACACAGAGAAAACCGGACTGATCTCAACGGCGACGAACAGGCGAGAAATAAGGACCACGATTTACGGAACATGGAATGTACGAAGTATAAACGGAAAAGAACATGAACTAATAGAGGAGATTAAGAGAGCAAAATTGACAGTCCTGGCACTTACAGAAACAAAGAAAAAGGGACAGGGCGTTCTGGATCATAACGACAACATGCTATACTACAGCGGAGTTCCCATGAGTGAACGAGCCAGAGCAGGGGTTGGCTGTATAGTGAATAGTAACAACAAAGCAAAAATTAAAGGATGGAAGTTCATTTCGGAACGACTGATGGTTCTAAGTCTACAAGAGGAGGATAGTCAAATGGATATCGTCACTCTGTATGCACCAAACGAAGATGAGAGCACTGACATAAAAGATGAATATTATGAGCTCCTCCAAAAAACCATTGACAATTGCCATAATGAAATACTTCTCATTGGAGACTTCAACGCAAGAGTTGGAAACGACTATTCTAGTTGGGATGGAGTGATCGGTAGGTATGGAGAAGATGTCTTAAATGACAATGGAAAACGACTGCTGAGATTCTGCAGAGAACAAAACCTTGTCATTACAAATACAAGGTTTCCACATAAGCGTATCCATGCCTACACAAGAAGCGAGCCGGCAAGAAATGAAAGATCCATAATTGACTATGCAATAGTGAGGAAAACTGATTGCAAGTATGTAAAGGATGCTAGAGTATTCAGAGGACCAGAGATAGGAAGCGACCCCTACCTAGTTAAAATAAAGAGAGAAATTGAAAACACTATTCAGCCAGGCAACACCCATCAGCAAGCATGAAACATAACACACAAAGAGAAAATAAAATTAAGGCTTACAAACTACGAGAACCAGATGTTAAGAGGAGATACCAAGGACTCATTACAACAGCAATAGAAAGAATAGAGGAATCTGAAGAAGATATGGAAATGCTCTGGGCAAAATTTAAAGACATCCTCAAAGAGGCTGCAACAGAGGCATGCGATCAAACCAAAGAAGGGTGGAAGAGAAAGAGTACACCATGGTGGACAGAAGAAGTGAAAACAATAACACGAGAAAAGAAAAAGGCATGGAAGCAATACTTAAGGGCTAGGAATACAGAAGAACAAACAAAGAAATATAAAGAATATGTAAATTTTAGAACAGAAGCAAAGAAGACTGTGCTCAAGGCCAAACAGAAATCATGAGAAGAATTTGGAGAGAAACTGGAAAATAATGCTGGAGAAAACCAGAAACTGTTCTACAGGACCTTAAAGAACATGCGGGAGGAAAAGGAATGCCCCCTGAAATTTGTTAAAGATAAACAAGGTGCGCTGTTGACTGCCCCAGAATAGGTAATGAACAGATAGAAAGAATATTTCTCAGATCCTTGGAGTGGAGGAAAACCAAGCTCTGAAAGTAACAGTCCCAATTCAAGAAGAGGGAGCCATGCAGGGAAACGATAATATCACAATGGAAGAACTAAAGGCAGCATTGGAGAAAATTAAGATTTGGTAAAGCAGCAGGACATGATGGTATAACACCAGAAATGGTTAAATACATAGGAACGGCAGGAGAAATACTATTCATGAAGATTCTCAAGGCAGCTTGGCGCCTCAAGAAGATTCCAAGAGACTGGGAGGTTGCAATAATAATACCAATATTTAAAAAGGGTGACAATCGACAATGTGAAAATCACAGAGGTATTTCCCTTCTCAGTGTCCCGGGAAAGTCCACTCTAGGATTCTAGAACGACAATTAAGAGGTCTAGCATAGCCAAATATGGATGAAACCAAATGTGGGTTTAGGTCAAACAGAAGTACTCTAGACCTTATCTTTACACTCAGACAGCTAAATGAAAAGGCTCTTGAATATGATAAAGAGATGCATTTCTGCTTTTTGGATTTGGAGAAAGCATTTGATAAAGTTCCTTGGGACAAACTCTGGGAGTGCATGACAAGGAAGAACATCCAAGAATCCCTGATCTCTGCAATACAGAGTTTCTATAAAACATGCAGAAATTATGTGCGAACATCAAATCAAAAGTCAGGAGAGTTCAAGACCACTTGCGGAGTACGACAGGGGGACATTCTATCACTGTACCTTTTCATACTCCTCATGGATGAAGTCATCAAAGCCTGCAAGGAACGGACAAAAAAGTATGAAGTAGGGTACTGGAAGATGAGACCAAGTTACATATCGGAACTAGCATTTGCAGATGATGTGGCCCTGATCACGAAATCCGAAGCACATCTCCAGATCAACTTGCAGGTCTGGGAAGAAGAGTTGAAGAAGAGAGGAATGCACATCAGCAACTCCAAAACAAAAACCATGGTGATCGCCATAGATAAAAAGAGACATCAGAAAACCCTGGGATCACAAGCACTGGAGCAGGTCAGCAACTTTAAATATCTAGGAGTGGTAATAGAAAGCAGGGGAGGAATCAAAGAGGAGTTAACTGTACGACGGGCAGCAGCAGGTTGACTTTTCCATGCAATAAACAGAGGTTTCCCCAGTAAAAGAGAAATAAGGAAGAAAACAAAGATGGATGTATACCGCTCGACCTATGTGCCTGTCCTGACATATGGATGTGAGTCATGGGCAATGACTATAGCCCAAGATAGGCAATTACAAATTTCAGAAATGAGGTACCTAAGAAAGGCGGTTCAGGTGACGAAAAGGGACAAGATCCGTAACCAGACAATACGTAGCAGTCTTGAAGTTCAACCCCTGCAGACACGAGTGGTTTGGCCATGCCTGTAGAATGGAAGAAGATCGGATACCAAAGCGGTCATGGGAGACAAAAAGCCAAGGACGCAGACCCCCAGGACGTCCCAATGTACGTTGGGAAGACAACATACGACAGTCTCTAAGTGATAGAGGGCTGGATTGGAAAGAGGCCAGAAAAAAGATGGCGGATAGTGCAGTGGAATGTTTTCTTTGGCAAACCTCTACACCTCACGGTAGAAGAGGAGCGACTAAGTAAGTAAGTAAGTAATAAAATGTAGTTATTTATTTGGTTTCAGTACTTCTGAAGTGTGTGGAATGGTAGGTTAAAATAAAAATACTGAATTTGTTATATTTGAATTATGCAATGGCAACAACAAAAATCAGAAGAGATGGTCTACATAAATATCTATATTATATACAGTTTAATAATGGTACATTATAGTCAGGGACTTTCTTAAAACAATGTATGAGTATTAAAACATGTTAGAACAAAAGGCGATATGAATCGAGTGAAAGACGTGTAGTACAAAAAAATGGGACAATATATCGGAGGTAAACTAGCAGAAAAACTAACAGCAGATACAACGTACCAGTGCCAGGCAGATTAGACGACATTGCATATCTAGAAGAAAAAAAAGCGACGTAGAAGAAGAAGACGAAGAACATGAAGACTTCTTCATTTATAAACAATTATCAACCAACACGCGTTTACACACAATTATATTTGCACATACATAAACACCCGAGTGGTCCGCCGGGGTCTTTGTGTATGACAAGGACAAGAATAGCACCACTGTTTCACAGAAAGCATGTTGTAAAAGCCGACAAACATTGTCACATGGCATAACACCGGCCTTGGTTTGGTGGTTTGTTTAGAGCAGCAAAGATGGCGCCTAACAGGCCGCGAATCTATTTTGATCTAGTCTTTGAGTCGATTAAGATGGATTCGAACATTGGTTAACCAACCTCCGCAGCACTTGTCCCAGCACAGCGGAATAATAAGCTGCTCGAGCCTAGCCCGCTAAGCAGGAAATCATTCTCCCGGCTACATCCAGATCATACCAGAACTGGGACCTGCATAGCGGCATCTGCCCCTGTAGAAGTACAGGTCGATTTAGAACATACACGTGCAAATAGACACACACACACACATATATTCAGAGAGAGAGAGAGAGTGAAAGAGAGAGAGAGTGAAAGAGAGAGAGAGAGAGAGAGAGCGTCAAACTTGCACAGCTACAGTTCAAAATTGATTCTCCCCAGAATGCCCTAAATGGAAATATGGAAAGAACTGCCTGGAAATTTGTTTTTGTCGTCATACGGGAGCAGATGAATGCGACAGTATAACCGGCAAATGTCTGTGTAATCCTGGTTTCACTGGCACACTGTGCGAGCAGGACATTAATGAATGTGATTTGTTAACTCTGTGAGTCACATTGATGGCGAGATTAGAGCAATATTTAACACCTCTCCTCACAGACATACAATTGATTGCCTCTCACTCTTAGAGTTTGACTTAAATATATTTGTATAGCAGAAATGCTTTACTCGTCAAAAGGACAAATTGTCTGCTGAGCAATTTGTCTACAAATTATATAGAACATTTGTAAAACCGAATAAAGGTGCTTCTGACCTATCCAAAGGCAAAGGCCGACGTCCATCGTAGACGATGATGGCATAATTAATTTTGCTAGCGCTATTTTTAGTAAGGATAAATTGCGCTACTTATTGTCCTCACTATCTTGTCTCGTTCCGCCCAACCCCAGTGGCAAGTCAAGGACAAGACGACTAGGGGGCGACTACGAGATGCAGGGGACTCCGCATCAAGCACCCATGAAAAAGACAGCGGAGTTCGAAGTCGAACCTTTCACCACCTGATCACGAGGCCGACGGCTTAACCACTTCGCTACGTAATCCCCTATCCACTCCCTTGAAATTCTAGAAAGAAAGGGTACAAATCATATTCTCGTAGATCTAGATAGTTATCTCCATATACAATACAAGCACCAGAGTGGCACCAGGACTGAAACGAGTTAGAATTAGAAGACTATAATCTTTCAAGCATGCAGTAAGAGGCGTATAAAGACTGTTGCGAATGTACTTAGATGCCTCAATATATCAAACCATTCTAATTGGAACTGCCACTGCAAATGCACGAATACAGGCCTCCTGCAAAAGGGACAGCTGTATTGGCGGCCCTTCGCTTCATGTTCGACAACAATGCTCTACGTCCTCATACAGTACATGCTCATTACAATTTTGGTAGTGTTGCTGCAAAGCATCTTCAAATTCACATTGGACCTTGTTTAATGATAAAGATGCAAAAGATTGCTAGAACTTGTAGATTATCTGAGCTGGCAAAACATATCACACTTGGACATAAGAAGGAAGGACAACCTAATTGCTTATCATGTAAGATATTGTGACATTATTTATTATGAATTTTTTAATGTATTTTTTTCAAGCTGAAAATTTGAATATTCCAGATATATGCTATTCACACTTCATATACACTTTAATGTTGTTGTCTTTCTGTTATTGTTTGTGGTAAATTATATCCATAAGCATGCGAATTATACCCACAAGCATGCGAAGACGTCACGATCTCATTAGTATATTTCCTTTGCGGGCATCAGTTTGCCATTGGGTGACAAGTCAGTGGTTGGTTTTTACTAAATCACAAGCAAGATTTATACCGTACGTCCTCGGTGAACAGCGTGTATAAAAGCCATCAACGAGCCTAAATCATACAGGCAGATGATCTCAAAGCAAGTGTGGTCTCAGAGATGCGGTACGTCAAAAATGAACGGAAACTCAATAAATTCACAGATCACGAGTCAAATTATCACATTCATCAATTAGCTATAGGAGATTAGCGCTCAACGGGGTACCCACCTGAGGTAAGTCATGACCACCAAGACCTCCTGTGTGACGGTGTACTTCAACGACCACCGAGACCGTGTGAGAAAATGCATCAATAATGAGCACTATAAATAGTTCCAACAATGGGTGAAATAGTAAATGAAGCCGTCTATGGTAGATAACTGCTCAACTTGTGGCATTGCATTCACCGGATATACAGACCGGCTGACACTTACCTGCGTTCCATTATTTGAACTAATGTTCGAAAAATGAACTGGTGGCGACTGGGAGGTCAAATATATGTTTAGATACAAGGTGATACCATGCGTTCCACGGCGCAACGATTCTACACGTCTTAACAATACTGGCAATGCCCTTGTTACATATACATAAAGGCTGTGCCAGCAGACTGTATGTGGTGGAAAATGACAAGGGATGAAGCACACTACAAGCAGAACAGATTCTCAGCCAAATTTTCAGTCAGTCAGAAGAACAACGCTGGTATGTTCTCTCGCCTGTTGAGTATGGAAGAAGCCTGTGAGTTTGAAGGAAGCTCTGGCAATAGTCCTTATATATGAAGAATGACAATGTATGTTATTGTTACATTTGATTTATTAGCTTTAATTCTATTCTGGTTGATATTGTTTACTATTTAAATCAATGTTTTTCTTTACTGTAACGAAATTGATTCTTGAAACATCCAGGCCATGCAATAAAATGAACATGTACTGCCTAAACACATTTGGTTCGTATAAGTGTGTCTGTCAGGATGGATTCAGGATTTCTTTTCTGAACTACTGTGTCCGTAAGTTTCATTAGCTCTTAAAGTGTCCCTGTTTCAGTAATTCATGATGATCTGATTGAAAGGTTAACAGATACATGTTCCGTTTTAAAATCTTGATAAATAAATTGTGAGCAACGTCGATTGTGTCTATAGCTGAAAGTTTGCAGAAATGAAAAAAATAAGAATATGTCATGCGAAAATGGTATTGTACAAAGTGGAATTTCACAACTATTGGGCTTTATTTTGAAACAATAATGAACGAATGGTAGAACAAACACGAGAGGAGTAGGAACGCGAAGAAGAAAGACAGAGCAAAATATGAAAATAGAATATGGTATGCATAGCGATGCAGAGACAGGAAGGGTGGAATGCATGCATGCAGAGAAATAAATACATAAATATATAGACAGACACAGAGAGAAGAGAAACAGAGAGAGAGAGAGAGAGAGAGAGAGAGATACAGCAAGAGAAAGAGAGAGAGAAATAAAGAGAGATATAAAAGTGATATAGGAAGAATGAAACACCATTTTTAGACACAGAAGAGAGATATACACATAATTTAGTTAACAGTAAAAGTTGTTCATGACATCTAATAACTAACTAACTAACTCTTTGTTAACTTTTGCTCAAAACATATGTTAATGGCGGACACATAAATAATACTCGTATGTATATCTCATTAATCTGACTTTGTGATGTCCCTCATCGCTCCAGTTATGGTTTACTACACCTGTTTTTGTGTGATTACAACTCTTAGCTTGCCCTGTGTTTTATTATGGCACCAACTGCTCAAAGACGTGCGATTGTGAAATGGATAACTCGCTTTATTGTGGAGGTAAGAATTATTCGGAGAAAGTCAATATATAGGTCACAAACGGCTATTTAAACCAAAAAAACTCAATGGGATATGAACTAGAAAACCATTTATTATTGCACTTACATTGTTCTATATTCTCAATCTAATTTCCACAAACATGAATTTACTTATCTCATTGCTTTTTCAGTGCATCAAAACCTGCATCATGGAAGTTTTTGGTCATTCGTGAAACGACTTTCGCCAAGGTGGGATCAGACATGATATAGGCTAAACCACGCGAACACTCTATTGCGGTTGCTTCACTGTCTTTCGTTACTCGCCCGTCAGCTTAAATGATCTCCCTTACCCGCTGCACAGATGCGTATGGTGCAATCTGAACAGAGCGATCATGTCTACTTCATCAGCAATTTTTTAGCGTCTTTAAAATGAGATAAACACTTCTAACCATAAACATGAAGCATTTCCATATGAATATCGTTTGCAAAAAGTTATTTTGCCCAAAACAAACTCGCACAACATCGCGTTGTTCTTTGATTGTTCATTCTTCGAGCACGTACCCCATTTTGTATCTACGTGTGTGTATATACTACGTATAACGTCTGCTACCTACAGTAATCACAAAGCTGGATGTTGCTGCCATATAAAGACACTTTTAGAAACTACCAAGTACATTGTTGACACTCTTGTATCATTTTAATCTGTCCAACAACCACACTTTTGCACAACTTTCACATGCGCCTTTAGGGTGAGGCCTTTCCATTGCACTTTGGTTGGGCTGGCTTCTGAGAGCACTGGTTTATGTGTCTTAATATATCCCAATTGACTACGGTCTGGGATGGAATAGGTGCGCCTTCGCCAGAAGAAACTAGTGAGGCAAACACGTAAAGTAAACAATTTTTAAAAAACACGTACATTTTTCAGCTATCCCATATCAACGTATGACCTACTTACTGACTTACCCTCGTAATATAGTCTAAAATTGCTTCAATATGACCATCAACAATGTAACAATTAAATGTGCCTTGAAGGTGGGAACTGTAACATGTGGTAAATGGTCCTTCGTTGTATTGAACTTCTTCTTGAGCGTTTGATTAGCGTAAGGGTAGAGCACTCGCTTCTTACAGCATAAGTACGGGGTTCAACTGCCGTTACCTGTACGCTCTAGCCGACCCTGCTGTCAAAGTGTGTCTGATTTGTTGTTGGGGAGGAGATACAGCGAGAAAGGAAACTGGTCACACCGCCTCATACACATCGGTGGTCTTATACAATGAAGTCTCTAAGATTTAATGTTAATGGTTCACCGCCGACAGAACTTCTTGCTATGGGTTCACCGTTACCTTGACATTGCTCTTGTAAACTTTTCCGAGAATTTATGATGCAGTGGTGGACCATCAGGACAGCAACATATTAGGATTATCATTCTGCAACCATACTCTAATTCGTGCATTATCTCTTATTTTTGATTTCATTATAGCTTCCATTTTACCATTACCAGGTTCATTTAGATTGACCTCAATGTATTAGTGAATATAAAAAATGTATCTCAAGACAAATTTATTTACATAGAACCATTATCCTTTGAACTAGTTTCGTAACCCTGCTTTCTATCTGTTCTGTGAATGGCTTATAATAGCTACATATTCTATCACATCACTTGAGATGTATCTGGAATGAAAAGAATAGTACGACTGTACCCGTCCAATGAAGCGAATACAAGGGGGTGTGCTTGGAGTACGAAACATTATCATTTAAAACCATAACTATCGAAACCACTATAGCAAATGATCTAATACATGCTTTTTGTAAAGGGAAAGCTGAAGTATAGAAAATATCATTTCCCCGTGCGGTACATTGTTGCGCTCAAGTCAACAGTAGAGTCATACCTGGCCACATCACATGGCTGAAGCTGTCGCAAAAGGGCAACTATTATCATTATTATTAACACGATCTCATATTTTGATTGCACAAAAAACAGTAGACACATTTCACTAGTTGTAGTTAGTTTGAGACGAGCCTTTTTTATATTTGAAGAGAAAAAGCCCAATAAAATTAATGATTTCCTGTAAGCTGTTCTGTTTACTAGCTTTCCATGCACCAAGTAAACCTAAGCTATGGGGATCTGTATTAGTCATGCTGCTACCTAGTATAAATAGTGATGATAGTATCCAGATTCTGACGTAGATATCATATTGGGCAATACTGAAAGGATTGGTTATGGTGAAGAGGTTAAAAACCCTTTCTCTAGCATCTTCTTTGGCTTCTGTGTTATTTATGTAGCCTTTCTTGGTGGCTCTATGTCTTTTTCTTATCTTCTGGGTTCTTTAAAGGCTTTTACTACATATGATTTTATGCGGCTGTTGCCCTTGGCTTGACATCTTTTCTCAGTTAAGTATCCACCGAGCACACCAAGATGTTCAAATAATTTTATTATGGATGAAGCACCATCATTAAAATAAGCCACAACACTACACACTGCATCCACAATTGTTTCTTTTTCAAAATAGTAACTCCTTCGAGCAACGATCCCAAATAATCGTATTCGAGTATTCATTGTTGTTATGCGTCTTTCCGTGGATACATTTCTGCAGCAATTGCTCATTCGCCGGGTCCTCAAAAACAGGGTCAATGAAGTGAATGACAGCCTCAGCAAGGCCATTTTTATGCTTGTAGGTATTAACATCCACCTTATACTTGCACCATGAGTTGGTTGGACAGAAAACATGCCTTGTTGTTTTCTCGGAGGGACCAACATGATAAAGCACAACCTTCACATCAGATTTCATTTGAGTCCAATTTCTAGCCAAAATATGTTTGGAGTGTGTCAATCTTCTTGCTGGCCAGCCTCCATACGTCACCTAAACCCTTGCCATCATCAAGTTTTTTTCATTTATATTTGGTTACCAGTTGTCTCAGTCTGGTACCACACCGCTTCTGCACATGTCCGACACACTCTAACTTTTCTATTTCTCTATCTCCATATGGATTTACTTCTAAAACTTATTTGAATGAAGACGAGTCTGCATCTTCTAGATACTGAGTGTATCTAAGTTTCCTGCTATCCACAAATCGTGACAATATTCTGACCGCACCTACAGCTTCCATAGCTCCAGCACTACCTTTATGGTTTTTCAACAATTATGTATCAATCTCTATGACTTGTACTCATCTGTCTCTATTGTCTTTTCCCAATACTGGCACCCTCTACATATGTTGGACATAACTTCTGTGTCTACACATTTACCGGTGTCAACAAAAATGGCTGTGACAACACCATGGTGACCTGCATGGCCTCTGCGTTGCCAAGTGCCATCTACAGAGATTGCACAGTTGACAATATCGTTTCCAACCCTAAAAGAAATAAAGAGTCACTAGTTTTAACCCTATAACTTTTAAAATAATACTTCTTTATATATGTCACACCAACAAACGTCACGAGTTAAAATTAAAAGAAACATTTCAATAAATTGGCACTACACATGCTTGTATTTACTACTCGATTTAATTCAAATTATTAGAGCGATCTTCTACCTTAAGCACATTCTCAGTTGTTCTCATCTTCATCCCAGGTTTAGATACCTGTGTGTGCAAAGTTGGATGGACTGGGAAAAGGTGTGATATGTCTGAAGACAACTGTGAGGGAGTGATCTGCCCTAGCGGCACTGTCTGTCGGGATGGCGAAAGAAGCTATTCTTGCTCGTGTCCACGCGGTAGTATACTGATTTGGGGCAATTGCTATGGTATGATGTCATAACAACTACCCATTCATATTGCCTCCAGTTTATATCTCATGTTTTGCTTATTATTAGTACAAGGCGTGTTCAAATGAAACCAGACCAAACTGCTTCAAGTGAACATACGTACGATGCACAATGAGGACGTCACTTCTGGTGTAAACAGCACATACCAACCGTCAAGTTTGCAAAATGTCATTATCCTCCGACTCATAGTTTCCTCAGCAGACCATTGAAAACATGGCGGGTGTGATACGGAATCCGTGCAGAGTGATCAGCGAGCGGTGATTCGGTTTCTAACAGCTGAAAGATGTCGACATGTTGGCACTCATCGCATAATGCAGGCAGTGTATGGTGACACAAGTGTGTCGAAGATAACAGTGAAGAACTGGACAACGATGTTTAAAGAAGGGAGTGAGTTAACGAAACATCTTGCGAGACCAGGTCAGGCGCATATTGTTGCGTTAACTCACATCCTTCTTTAAACCTCGTTGTCCAGTTCTTCACTGTTATTTTCGAGACACTTTTGTCACTATAAACTGCCTACATTTAGCGATGAATGTCAACTGGTCGACATCCTTCAGCTGTTAGAAACTGAATCACCGCTGGTTGATCAACTCTGGACGGACTCCGTATCACACCCGTCATGTTTTCAACGGTCTGCTAAGAAAACTATGAGTCGGAGGATAATGATCGAACGTATGTTCACTTGTTGCAGTTTGGTCCAGTTTCATTTGAAGACGCCTCGTATATATGCTTCCTTCTCACTTCAGTTTCTGTTGCACATGTATATACATATTTGTCTGCAAAGAAAAGTATGTTAGTCATGACCGTGAGATGCAGCTCCTCTAGATCGATAACGTTTTACTCCACGTTGGAATTAAATAGCTAGAATTAAATATGTTATTATATTTTCATAATCACTTAAAAAGGCAGCGCTGAGAAATATTAACTATGACCTACGTGGCTAAATGGTGCGCTCAATTCTTATTAAACATGTTCAGCATATTGTTGGTTTGGCTTAGTAATACCATTGATGATTGTTTTTTGCTAATGCCAAAATATAAACAAGAATTGGATCTTAAAAACGAAAATCGAATGAATTCATTAAAATATCATAAATATGAATTGTGACCAAATTTACGGGGGAGGGTCGCTATAATTGGGGGGGGGGGCGCTATAATTTGGGTGGAGGGATTGATTGGTTGAGGTGGAAAAGATAGACCGGAGGATATGTGGGTTGAGGGGATAGAGATCAATGAAAGAATCATTGCATTGAAGTGGTAGAGGTGGACGATGAGATAGGTGTGATGTGGAGGTAAAGATGGCGGAAGGGTATAAATGGACAGGCGGTTGGAAAGGTTGATCAAGTAGAAATATAAGGGGGGGGGGGGGTTGAGAAGTTGCAGGGATGGGCTGGAGATTGGCAAGTTGAGAGGTGAACAAGTAAAATGTGTTTGAATCCTTGCAGGCCCCTACCAAATGCATATTATACAGGGTGTCCTGCTCGCTACCTCCCCCTAGTATTCACTTATAACTTTTAAACCAATGAACGCAATTCAAGAGCATTTTACATGGGCATATCTTTGTGTGTGAGAAGCATGATAACGGAAGTACATGAGCGGCTAAGTGTATCACGCCCGCGCGAAGTGACGTTTTGTAACATATCTGACTATGCTGTTGTGTTTAGGTTTGCCAGCCATCATGAACCGGTACACAAAGGGAGGGCGGTGTTCAAATCGCATCAGAAATTCATGACATACCTGTTGTCGGCGATATTTCAAATCTGGTGTCGGCACACACGTTTTTATACCCAGGCAGGAGATGGACAATGAAATGTACTCGCTCAATCGAAATCATACTGATGTGGCGATATCTTTCTGGTTGACACGCTGAATAGCACGAATCAGCACATCCACTCGAGCTTGGTGCTGTACATCCCCAGCTGTGATCGGTCGTCCGCTGCGAGCCTTGTCATGCAGGTTCGTCGTGGCTGGGTTATCCCCATTTATAGTTCATTTCCACCACCTGAAAGTATTGACATCCACGCAGGCGTCACCATATCCCACTGTCAATTTTCGATACATGTCGATGGGCACACAACCTTCCGCCGTCAGCAATTCTTCTTTTTCTTCTTCTTCGTACGCTGTCAGACGTCAACTTGTATTTGTTCGAAGAAAGCAGCTGTCATCCTGAGGCCGTCGACACTGCCATAGAGCTTGTCTAGTGTTGCCACTGGTGATGGCCACATGTGCCTTCTCTGGTCCTCGTTGGTCGGGCAATTTTGCAACAGATGTTCTTCGGTCATTTTCCCTGTACCACAGGTGCATTCGTCAGTGCCACCTATCTTCAGTTTACTGAATAGGTGGTACCTCAGTCTGTTGTGGCCTGTGCGGAGTCTGAAGACCACGATCTGCTCGCTTCTGTTCAACTGGTAGTAGGCATCATTTGTTGTGTAGCCAGTATGTTTTGTTTCCCATTTGGGTCAGCAATTCAATCAGAGCATTTTGTTTCAGCTGTATTTTCATGGCGGCTTCCATGTAACTGTCTGCTGTACTCATGCGTCACGCTTCACGCGCATGCTGCTGCATGTCACAATAAGTCATTCCTTTAGAGATTATTTTCACATAGGTGTCACAGGGCTCTGAGCACTTTTGCCATGTATATAACAGCGAGAGAGAGAGAGAGAGAGAGAGAGAGAGAGAGAGAGAGACGTACGCACGTGTGTGTGTTGTGTATGTTGGTCAGGACAGTTATTCTTTAAAATTTACTTATGAGCATTTCTCTTTGTCCTGTAAAATCTTTCTCATTATCAATGCCAGTATCATTTCTCTGTACCTGCCCTGATGGTGTTTGTTGTTTTCTGTCTTTCTGCTTATGTTCTCTTCATCCGAATGCCATGTGCTGTTGACACTGCTGTTTGTTTTGAAATGTACAATGATTGATGTATCGCTATTTGGTCGCTTTCAAAACGTATGCAAATTGATATGAGGTACGAATTTAAATACTTATTGCTAATTGTTTGTTATTCTGATGTAGACTTCAGCGTCATTGCTGTAACAACTGACTCAACTCTGGGTGTTGGGGAACCGGTCGATGTCTTTCTACTGTATCGGATGCCAAATATATACAGTGCTTATGGCGGCAGATCCGTTGATCTTGTATACAAGGCAGGTCATGCAATCATTATTGTTTTAAATATTCCTCATTTGATACAGTAATGTATAAAGTCTTACAGTATTAATTATTATTAATTAATTATCATATCCATATCTTCCGTCATGTACTTCTTCAAATTATTTTTCTTAAAATATCCATGACGTTGTGAAAATATTTTTTTCTCTAAGAAATTTGATGTATTTTGAAAAATGTATCCATTAGTCTATATTAAAAGCAACCTCAGTGAATTGGACATAATTTTAACATGTTTAAGGTACACGGACGTGCTGTTTTAAATATAGATGTTTCGAGCTTCAAATAGGCTCAGTAAATACATATTTCTGATTTTCCCGTGCAACAATTAGACACTTTGTCGAATGCGGAAACAAATAAACGTCATTCATGCGAAACTGTCTAATAGTTATAGGCGTATACGCCAATGTTGGGATGAGGGGGCGGTATCACAGGACATGAGAGACGCCAACATAATCACCCTGTACAAGAAACAGGCAGAGGGAGGAGACTGCAACAATTACAGATGCATATCACTCCTCAACACCATAGGCAAAGTTGATGCTCACATAATCCTGAGCAGGCTGAAGCTGGCCGACAGGGTGTACCTGGAGTCTCAGTGTGGTTTTCGGACAAGAAGGTCCATCGTTGATGTGGTCTTTTCACTGAGACAATTGCAAGAGAAATGCAGAGAACAACACAAACCACTATTTCTTGCCTTCATCGACCTCACCAAGGCATTAGACCTGGTAAACAGAGAGGGTCTTTTTAAAGTATTGTCTAAAGTTGGCTGGTCGCCTAAACTACTGAGCATGATTAGGTTTTTCATGTGAGAATGAAAGGTGCAGTGCTGCATGACGGTCAGGAATCTAAGGCCTACAACATTAACAGCGGAGGTAAACAAGGTTCTGTCCTGGCTCCAACTCGTTTTGACATATTCTTTGCCATTGTGCTTAAACACGCCTTTGGAAATGCCACAGAGGGGGTCTTTTTTGCATACTAGGTCAGATGGGAGACTATTCAATCTAGCCAGCCTGCGAGCAAAAAGTAAGAGAAGGGAGACTGTCATTCGGGAAATGCCCTCCACACTCAAACACAACATTCATGACCACACACAGCAAATAATATAGCACACAGCAGATGGCATATTTATTATATAATACTCATGCAACACTATCGAAGTGAGTGCAATGAAATTACACACAACACAAGAAATATCATCTTAAATAAAAATTCATAAGTATTTATATGTAAATATAAATATTAACTAAAGCGAAAATTGTTGGCATTAGCTATTGATGGAATTCCTAACTATCAAAACCCAGTTGTATTGCCGTACACACATCACACACACACATCTTAATCATTGTTGAAAAAAAAATTTAAAAAAAAATAATAACTTTGAAACTATGTTTTTTCATGACATTTTTGTTACAATTGAATGAAAATGCGAATGCAAGAAGTTTGAATGAAGACAACCATGACATGATTTGTATTGTCAAAATGAAGAATAAACTCATTTAAAACCCACACACACACATCTCCTTATCTGCACCCTCAACACACTCAAAAACTCTTACTCACTCAAATTCCCTCAGGCAGTCTGTGGATTGCTGCTTTATCTATTGCGGTGTCTTCATCCAGCAGGCGGTCATTGATTGATTTCAAAATGTCACTTCTGTCCATCATCAATGTACCCATGATGGGAGCCCGTAAAGCCAATATGTCAGCTCTTTCATTGCCCTGAACCCCGGCATGAGCAGGACAGTAGATCCAGGTCAGCGCCTAGAGGTTTGAGGCCTCTACAGCAGCTATCCACTCGTACCTAAGCCATCCCTTCTGTACTTTCTGAATTATGGATTGCGCGTCTGTCACGATGACTGCCTTTGTTAAAGAAGTTTCAGATATCCATTTCAGTGCTGAGGTCACTGCTTCCGTCTCCATTCTCATACTGGAGATTGTTGACATGTATGTCCTACTGCGCTCAGCAACGACCTCTCCTCTCACTCTAGCCGAGAAACCCTAGCCTGATGTCCCACTGCGCACGACTGATCCGTCGGTGTATATGACAGCGTCCCTCTCCTGAGTGTTCTCAGTTATCAGCTGATTTACCTCGTGCTCTGCACTCTCGTTGTTCCGTTCTCTGTATTCCTTGCCTGAGGTTATGATGACTCTCTGGTACTCTATCATTCCATCGCCAGTGTGGACCCATTCTTCCCCTGTGGCTATCGTCTCAGCTGAAGTGACGTGTTCGATTGTTGTCTCAGCCTGTGCCATCCATGACGACCCTCTCTTGATTCCTGATCCCTTGATGTCTGAGATACTACTGTGCAGAGAGTGCCGCGTGTCAGTGGTGACACGCATATAGGCTTTGACTTGAGACAGTTTATGTCTTGATGTCACCGATAACAATCCCAACATGTACCGCATCATCACAATCGGGGTATCTCTAGTGCAGCCCAGAACCAGATGCATACCTTCATTCTGGATGCGGTCCAATCTTACACACTGTGTTCTTGATAGTATGAGGCTGCCTAGTCCGTAATCGATGACAGAGAACACCACCTGACGAAATAGGATGAACAGGAATCGTTGCTCCAAGTCAGCAGCAGCCAGAAAATACTTGGAGTCAAATAATGTTGATAGTGATACGCTCACATGGGGCACATGTCTTCAGTAAGAGTAGGCCGTTGTCCGTACATTTACCAATAATGCAATCACACTCAGTGTAATCTGCGTCAACTCTAGCGTTATAATCTCATAGCAGAATCAGTTTGTCAGACATTGTGACCGCAGCGATAAGTGTCGAGATCTTCATATAACCAGTCTTTGACTGCGTCCGAATTTGTCGGTGCGTAGGCCCTTATGATGGTGGCCTGCCGTTCCCAATGTCAGAGGAAATCGCATTGTCGTGTGGTGATTGCTGATTCCCTTAGGCATACATTTTAATTGCTGTACAATGGTACGTTTTATGGTAAATTTATCCACAGCTTCACATCCTTTCTGACTGCTGCGGCCGCTCTAGAAGAAAGTGTAGCCAGCAGCATCCTCTAAGAGTTGTCTCTCCTCCGCCAGTTGTGTCTCACTCTATGACTATGCTGATGTTATACCTAACCAGTTCCCTTGCGACCATGGCGGTGTGGCGTTTTGGCCCATTAACCCTAGTATTGCTACGTGGCAAGTGTAACAGGCACTACCAATTTCTTATTTATTTATTGTTCAACCGTAATATAATGTGAACCGTGCAGTCCACAGAATGTTATTCAGGGTGTAGTGAAGCGGGAAGCCAGCAATTTTTAGGACACCTTTTCTAGCCCTTTCCTTAGCTGTCATATATATATATATATATAGTTAGTGTAGTTGGCCCTCATGGTGAGGCCCTTCCATTGCACTATAGTTGGGCTAGCTTCTGAGGGCGCACATACCTAGCATAGGTACATACAGACGTACACATGCATCCAAGCACTGGTTTATGCGTCCTGATATCGCCCAATGGACTACGGTCTGGGGTGAAATGAGCGTACCTCCGTCAGTAGAAACTAGTGAGGCAAACATCTAAGCAACACCAACAACAAGTTAGTGTAGTGGTATAACACTTGATTATCACGGCAAAGGTACGGGGTTCAAATCACTCAACTATGTTGCTACACTCGACCCATATGTAAATGGGTACATGACTTACTGCTAGGGATGGAAAAGGGAGCGAGGAAGGTAACTGACGCCTCATCTTGCTCAAAATGTATCTTAATATACTGGTCTCTAACACGTCTTTGTCGACCAGCGGTTATTCTGCTGAAGGGCCTGTATTTCCATGTTATCGTGCCGTATTTATTCCAATATTTATTTAACATTTGTAGTGGTTACAACGACAATAAAGACAAACATCTCTGATTGGTTAATCCCCAGGTCGTAGTCGATGGAACACCCTTTTGTGTTATCAGTTACCGCTCCACATCTTCACTTTTCAATTGGGATGAATGGTTCATGAAGCTATTAAAAGTAAGAGCATGTGTCACTGTCAGACTGTTGTCATAAATGAGATCAGTGAAACTGTTTCCAAGGGGGCTATAAGTAAGTATGGAGTCAGGATGAAGCGCTAAAAACAAATGCTGAGCGTCTAGTTGAGACGTCTGCGCCTTCATTTATATTTCTTCGACGTGATTTGTCTTCCGTGATTTGAAAATCGGCGTGCTTAAGATACTGCACTAGCTGTTAATAATTAAAAACACATCCGTTGAGCTTCGCAATTACTGCGCTTGTACATTTAGAATAGCAGCCGGCACATTTGTAATCAAACTACAACCTAATATGGAACGTAACGCTTTGTATTTGATTTGTTTAAAATTATCAAATCTGTAACATGTAATGCCGGTATTCAAATAGAATGGATCTGTACCTGAAACCAAACAGTCAACAGTTGTTTTAAATCATTTCAGTCATTTGCTTGTGAGGTACCGTGTTGACAAAGTGCTTAACTGAGTTTATCGCTCCATCTCATTGGTGTGCAGCTGAGTGGATGCTTACAATTGTAAGGCCAACATAACGTCATGTTTCATATCCACTTACTGTCACACAGGCGTACTACATGCTCCACTTACTGTCACACAGGCGTACTACATGCTCCACTTACTGTCACACAGGCGTACTACATGCTCTCGCACATGGGAATTATTGTAACAATCCAATATATACGACGCCATTGACGGAGGTTTGGCAACTGATTTTGGTATTGTGAATTCAGCCCCTTGGATACATTGGCATTGCTCTTCATTCCATTGCTCTTCATTCCATTGCTCTTCATTCTATTGCTCTTCATTCCATTGCTCCTTGTGTAACTTCTCTGTACCTGCTTTACATTCCCGCAGTCATTTGCTACGGCTGGAATAACCATGCTGTTAAAGGTGTGAGAACCCTTGCTTTTTGCCTGTTTTTCATTTGCTGGAGTATCGGTTTCGTGTGATTGCAGCTGAGCCATCCTGCTACTTGCTTGCTTTCCCGAAATCTCACTATGTATTATGTGCATTTTAGAGATTTATTGATCCTGGTAACTGTACGGAATCGTGTATTTCAAGAGAAGTGGATAGGGGAGGAAGATTAACGCCTGGTCAGGAACAACATACTGAATAGGCATGTTAGTCACGGTCAGGCAAAAAATACTGGCCAAGACTCCCACCTCGACTTCCCCGCAGTCTTCCTTGGAAACTGGCTGTTTTCACTGCAGTCTGGCTAACAAGATGATGGATAAACGTGATTCCCGTAGTAGTGAGCAACGCGCAGGTGAAGTCAAGCATAGCACACCGTCTGGAGGACCCTGGTCCACCTTCATCAGCACGCTCGGGATGTGAAGAAAGATACAACAACCCGCCACTAAACGTCCTTTTTAGGGCGCACAAAAGTGTAGTCCTATTCATTGTGAACATTCAACAACAACATTGGACTAATGATTACTTTTAAATACCAAGAACTTTACATTTTAAAATAACACTACGTGGTCTGGCCCACAAATATATTCACTATTTGCTATCTGGACCATGAATGTATTCACAATTTGCTATCTAGACCATGAATATATTCACAATTTGCTATCTGGACCATGAATATATTCACAATTTGCAATCTGGACCATGAATATATTCACAATTCGCTATCTGGCCCGCGTTTTTGATAAATTTGCCCAAGCCTGGCCTAGGCGGTCTGTGTAACTCATATTTGTGAATAATGCGAATTATTTGCTGATACGGACATTAGCACTTTTGTACATGAACATATACTTGTTTGATTTCCCAAACAAAAATGATTAAATCAATCAGCGCTTTTAGATGTTGACAACCCTGCAGATCCAAATAGTGCAGCTTAATTGGACACATTCTAGTGTCAATTTCGGGCTAAATCTCCTACTGACAGGCATTACATGAAGGCCTTGGGGGTCAGTTATACCAGCACAGTTGCAGAATAGATTCACAGTAGCAGCTTCTCATTTTTCTGACTGCAATCTTTTTTTTAACGATGGTGAGAAAAGCTAAAGGAAGATTACAAGTACATTTTGTTCAAGGACGCCAACAGAGCAGGTAGTGATGTAAGATGATCACTGTTGCCTCATCATGTAGCATGTCCTTTGTAGAACGTCGCTCCCATCACAGTCTGTCTGAAAGAAACTCGTTCCCTTGCCAAAACTCCAGCTTCCGCCACTGTCATACTCAGGAACTCCTGGATATCTTGGTGCCATCGTCTTCTTGGTCTACCCCTTCCTCTTTTGCCTGGCACCATACCTTCCATCACCGTTCTCTCAAAACCGTTGTGTCTCTTGATGTGACCAAAGTATTTGCATTTTCTAGCCAAAATGGAATTGATAAACCAGTTCTCCTCTTTGCTCAACTCTTGCCGAATGTCTACATTTGTTCTTTTCTCTGTCCAAGGTATTCTGAGGATCTTTCTGTAACATTTTGACTCGAAGGATTCGATTCTTTGTCTATAAGTTTTGGTAATCGTCCATGCTTCACAGCCATAAGCTGCCATAGGAAAAACACAGGCTCTCAAGACTTTTACTTTTATCGTTTTGTTGGTGCCCTGCCATAATTTCTTCAGGCTGTTCAGTCTCTGCATTGCCATAGCTAGTCTTCTTCTGATTTCTTTCGAGCGATCACCATTTTTATCAATTCTGGAGCCCAGATATTCAAAACGTGTAACCTGATCTATTTCCTCACCACCCACTGTAAATGTATGCTGACATTGTGTCTTATCGGTGGTCATCATCTTTGTTTTGTTTATGCTTATGAACACATTTTGATCTTTACTATGTCCATTAACGGCTGAAAGTAGCTGCTCTAGCCCTTTCGCACTTCTTGATAGTATCACTGTGTCATCTGCGTATCGTAACTCTGGAATCTCGTACCCCCCAATCGTAAATGGGTCGAAACTTTCAATGTTCTAATCTTCTCGAATATTTCTCATCATACATTCCGCATATATATTGTACATATAAGGTGAGAGGATACATCCCTGTCGGACTCCCTTTTGTAGTGCAAACCAATCTGATGTTTGCCCAGATACTCGGGCTGCGGCTTGTTGATCTTGCATAATGTTTCAATGAGATGGACTATATGCAAAGGAAACCCCATTTCCTTCATGATTCTACAGATTTTGATGTTTTACCGTGTCGAAGGCCTTAGTGTAATCAATGAAACACGTGTACAGGTCTACATTAAACTCTCTACATTTTTCATAGATATTCCTTAAATTTAATGTGGTCCCTGGTCCCTCTGTCTTTCCTAAAACCTGCCTGGACTACGTGAATTTCAGATTCAGACCTTTTCTCTATCTCTCTTAATAGGATTCGCAAGAGTATCTTGCTAGCATGGCTGATCAGTGCGATAGTTCGGTAGTTGGTGCACAGCTTCAGGTTGCCTTTTTTGGGGAGGGGAATATAAATTGATTTCTTCCATGCTTGTGGCCACTCTGCACTGTGCCATATCTGTTTACACAGCTTGTGATAGCCTCTCCTCCTGCTTGTATTAGGTCTGCTGGGATATCATCGCAACCTGGGGACTTTCCCTTTTTCAGGCTTTTAATTGCAGAGTGTACTTCTTCCAATGTTGGTTCAGGTTCTTTCTCATCCTTTGGTAGGATTATAACTTAGCGCTTTGTGCTATTTCTATACATGGTTCTGCAGTACTCTCTCCATCTATTCAGTATGTCTTTGGTTTCTGTTAATGTGTTATCCTCTTTGTCATTTATGACATGTGGAACCGGATGGAATTCTCTTGTCAGTGTTCTTATTGCTTTGAATGCACAACACTGTTGACGATGAGGTAATGTTCATGAAAGAGTCAGCGTCAGCCGTGTACGTGATGCAACTGATATCTCTGTTATATCTATGACGAATAGCAGCAAACTAGCACCACTCATGCAATGCTTTACTTTATCAGCAAAGAGGCAAGCAGAGCAGAGATCAATATTGTTGCAAAGTCATCTCAATGATCTAATCTAATTAATAACAACATATTTTAATAAAATACGGTGATAGTGGGATCGACACCAGTTTTTACAATTATCCGTGATGGTATGCCTTTGTCAATAAAGAATTGGATAACGTAGAGACAGTTCGCATGAAAGGAAAGTGTGCAGTTAACTTAAATTATATGTTAAGGGTCGATGGGTATCCTTTCAGAACGTCAGACTCACAAACATGAAAATCGTTCGTTATGGAACAATAGATACAAAGATACAATCAAGGAAGGTAGACATTAGCTGTGTAAGATAAACTCTATCAAAGAAAAAGAGTTTGTCAACGCTTGTTGGGCTTGAACATTTATCAGATATGTGCAAAACATGTTGCTTCATGGAGCTGGTATTCCGAGAACGGTTATGATAGTTGCAAATACGGTAAAATATTATCAGTTAATAACTTTTAGAAGCTGTTGTTACACAATTCTTGATTACCATCCTGAATGAGTTCTTTTTTTTAAACACCAAATCTGTGTGTCTTACGACAGCACAGCAAATATGAAGAGAACAAATAACAGCAGATAGTTAATCTCAATAAATATGTTTAGCGACAATAGAGGAGAACAGAGAAAAGTGTATAGCATTCGCTGAATCTCCTAAATGCGTCTACAAGTGACGAGATGTGTCATGATCCGTGACGTGAGAACAACATAATTAGCTAGAAATGACATAAAAAATAAAATGCATTTGGAGACAACGTGTATAAGTTTGCTTTGGCAACAACGAACTTAACTTAACGTCTTTATACTGGTTTAGAAGACCCTGCAGAGTCTGTATACAACCAGTTACATTTACATCACCTTGCTCTAAAACCTATGCGCATCCAGTTTATTCTTAAATGCATTAACTGTCCCTGCCTCCACTATACCTCCCCTGGCAATGCATTCCAAGCAGACACCACTCTCTGACTAAAAAAATATTTCCTAATATCTAATCTGGACCTCTCTTTAGTCAGCTTGTAACTATGCCCTCGTGTTATTGTGGGTGGCTGTGTTTAAAAAAACAACTTATTATAGTCTAATTTATCCATTCCTATGATCATCTTATAAACCTGTATTAAGTCACCACGAATTCTTCTCTCTTCGAGACACTGTAGGCCGGTTTTTCTGAGTCGTTCCTCATAACTGTAATTCTGGAATCCCACTATCATCTTTGTCGCTCTTTTTTTTAATTTTTTCCAGCATTTGTATATCCCCTCAATGCTAAGGACTCCACACCTGTACACAGTACTCCAATCTAGGTATAACTAAAGCTTAATACAGTTTGACGATGACTTCCTTGCTCCTATGTTTAATATTTCTTTTTATCATACCTAACATTGCATTTGCCTTTTTCACTGCTACCTTAACTTGCTCACTCACCTTTCCTGAATGATCTATTATAACCCCTAGGTCCCTTTCCTTATCTATCTTTCTAATATTGTTTTCTCCCATACTGTAATTATGTTCCATATTGGATCTACCCTGCAGAAATAGCCAAAGCAAAGATGCACGAAGATCCCATAAACGCACTAACAACACCAAAACCTATCACTACTGTACGAAAACCTACCTGGAGGCAGGATATATTTCCAGAAGTGGTAGAAAATATACCAGGTATTGCAAACAAAAACTGCCAGACTGAAAAAGAAAGCTTTATAACGAAAAGCTACCCAAGCATGGACTGGACCCATGCATACACCGACGGTTCTGTAACAAACACTACACAGAACGGAGGGGCAGTAGCATTCCTGAACCTACCAAATGGCAGAAAAATAACACTGTCATTCGCTACTGGTAAGTACACAAGCAATTTCAGAGCGGAGACAGAGGCACTGAGGGCGGCAGTGGAAGAAATGGTGACACACAGTGAAAATGAGAGCCATATAGTCCTGCTGACAGATGCTCTCGCCGTAGTCACAGCGCTAAAAAGCCAGAAAAACACTGAGCTTAATGACTTAAGAGCAGCACTCTGCAAACTGTGCCAGCAGTCCGCACCAAAAAGGGTAGTGGTACAGTGGGTTCCGTCACACTGCAACATCCAAGGCAACGAGGAGGCAGACAGACTGGCAAAAGAAGGTGCAAGACTACCACAAACAAATACCAGTATGACGTACAAAGAGTCAAAACGGCTTATCAAAGCCAGATACATGACCAAATGGGAAACCGAACATACTGGTTACACCAAAAACGATGCCTATTACCAGTTGAACCGAAGAGAGCAGGTCGTTGTCTTCAGACTTCGCACTGGCCACAATAGACTGAGGTACCACCTATTCAACAAATTGAAGATAGGGTGTACCGACGAATGCCCGTGCGGTACTGGTAAAATGACCGCTGAACATCTGCTGCAGAACTGCCCGACATACGAGGATCAGAGAGAGCAGATGTGGCCATTACCAGTGGAACTGCAAGACAAGCTCTATGGCAGTGGCGAGAGCCTCAGGATGACCGCCGCTTTTTTCGAAAAAATAATGGTTACTGTCTGACTGCGTACGAAGAAGAAGAAGAAGAAGAAGGATCTACCCATGTGGATGACTGTACAATTATCTACATTAAACTCCATTCGCCAGCTTACAGACCATTCTCGAATTTTATCTAAATCCGATATCAATATATCCACTTCCGCTTTAGATGAGACACTACTGCATAGTTTTGTGTCATCTGCAAATTTTGCAATCATGGATCCCATATCAATGTCCAAATCATTTATATATATCAAGAACAAAATTGGTCCCAAAACCGAGCCCTGTGGCACACCACTTTTCACTTCAAACCACTCAGAGTACTCCTTATTTATGCCCACCCTCTGCCTTCTTCCCGTTAACCAATTTTCAATCCATTTGGCAACTTCCCCACCTATTCCATGTGATTTTAACTTTAGAAATAATCTTTGATGAGGTACTCTATCAAAGGCCTTTGCAAAGTCTAGATAAATAACGTCCACTGGCTCCCCTTTATCTATGACTTTAGTAACCTCCTCCATGAATTCTAATAGATTTGTTAAGCATGATCTCCCTCTAGTAAACCCATGCTGACTATTTCTAATTAGATTAAATTTGTCTAAATGCATTACAATGTTCTCTTTGATTATTGACTCTAACAATTTACAAACTATGCTCGTTAAACTCACCGGTCTATAATTAGCTGGATCTGATTTTTTGCCTTTTTTGAATAAGGGGATCACTGCTGCATCTTTCCAATCCAGTGGAACAATCCCTTTTGTAAGTGATTGAGAACATAATATAGCCAATGGTTTTGCTAGTTGGTCTCTAATTTCATACAGCAATTTTGGATGAATACCATCTTGACCTGAACAATTATTCACTTTCACTTCCTCCAATTTTTTAAAAAACATTTCCTCTGTAATACAGATTGATCTTAATCCTTCTGTTTCCATGTCTCTTTGAAAAATATCTAAAGGCTCTGGGATCTTGGAGCAGTCCTCTTTTGTGTAGACTGTGCCAAAGTACTGATTGAGCAGATTAGCTGCCTCCCTATTCTCACTTATTATTTTCCCTGTACTGTCTATGAGAGGGCCTACTTTGTCTTTCGTTCTTTGTTTATTTCTAACATAAGAGAAGAAGCTTTTACTGTCAGTCTTGATCCTCTGAGCAAGTTTTTTTTCGTTGTCTATTTTTGCTGTTTTATTCGCTTTCTGAGATATGTTCTGCTTGTCCAAATATTTTACATATGTTTCTTTTGATTTACCTGCTTCTATATATTTTTTCCATGCTTTATTTTTCGCTCTTCTACATTTCACTACAAATCTAGTTATCCACTTTTTACGCTTGGGGTTTACCTACCTACATGGAACACATTCTTCTTTTAGCGTTTCTAGAACTGTTTTAAAACTTTCCCACTCCTGTTCAACATCTGTTTCTACGACAATATGTTCCAAACGCTGCACATGAGCGAAACATCGCCATTGACTCTTACTGTGCTCGTGTAAAGTGGGCCCTTAATCTTCCTCATACTTGTCATTATCTGTTATGTTGCCCGAGAAATTCGATGACATCATCAAGTTGTCTCTCAACATATGTTTACCCGTACGACGTTTGTTGTCTACATGGTTCACCATTTTCCAAATTACATTGTTGTTGTCTGTTACTCTTTTCTGATCCATTTGTTAATTGAAAGTATTACCTGCTGCCACATCTATCTTCTCATGCCAGCAACTGTTGTCTACATTTTGCTTATGTCTGTAGCAATTTTGCTTCTCGCATTGACCTACATATGAGCACATCCTCATTATTTTCTTTAACTGCCCACTTTTATAATTTTGCAATAATCGCATCACTGTCGTCATCAGTGATATGTTCTATCTATTACCTAGTGATAGCATATATGTGACAAGCCAAGGTGTATGGCACATTGCTGAACTGTGTGTGATTAAAATGACAACAATTTGGTACAGCGCATCTATTTTGGCTCTTTAATCTACATTTTGTATTTTCCATGCACCTTCTTCAGAATTTTGCTGATTTGGCCACATACTTTTAGACAATACGTATGTATTGTAATGTTGAAAATGTTGTTTCATAAATTTCCCGATTACTTCTACATTATTGATTTGTAAAATCAAATGAAAAATCTTAAAACTGCGAAAGAAATACTAACCACCTGCCCATCGCCATGCAAGTTGGTAGTACTGTTGCTAACAACATACGACCTCTTGTGGTTATCGAAAAGGCACGACAAACTGCGTTAGATGCCTTCCCACCTTTCTACCCTGCGGGTTACATGTTTACGGAAAGGCTTCGGTGGTAACCCTGAGGCACAATCTGCATCCTATGCTATCTCCAGTCGTCTCGATGAATGTCTTGCCACTGGCAAAAGGTAGCTTAGGCTCTGTGAGTGAGGTGGACAAAAGGCGCAGTTTCTTCCTCACTTTAATCCAAATCTCCGCGCCAGTCACCCATTTCAGCGGACACAGCAAGAGATACGACTGTCCACACGGCTGAACAAAGAGAGTGGTCTTCATCACTTGTGATGGACAAACTATTGCTAACAACATCAGGAAAGTCCTACAGGTGCAGACTAATCACACGACGTCATTGTAGCTTTTTAAAGATAGCATTCCCTCTAGTGAGATGTACAAATGATGAGCAGAGCAAGGTTCTGATAACCGTTTAAATATTAAACAACAAAGAGGTGAAACAAGTCAAAGTTTACTACAGTGACACAAGGCTGTCACACAAGCAAGTGTACGAATAAAGGAGGAAGTTCCCAAGTTCCCAACTCTACAAAATACTATTCTTGAATAGGTCAGGAACACTGAGTAGTGACATCAGAACTGGTTAGGAACACAGAGTAGTGACATCAGAACTGGTCAGGAACACCGAGTAGTGACATCAGAACTGGTCAGGAACACCGAGTAGTGACATCAGAACTGGTCAGGAACACCGAGTAGTGACATCAGAACTGATTAGAAATATCACGCATTGACATCAGAACTAATTAAGAATTCCAAGTAGTTTCATCGGAACTGGTTTGGAATACCAAGTAGTTATTCCAGAACTGGTTAGGAATACCAAGTAGGGACATCAGAGCTGGTTAAGAACACTAAGTAAGTAGTGACATCAGAACTGGTTTGGAACACCAAGTAGTGACATCAGAGCTGGTTAGGAACATGTAGTGACATCAGAACTTGTTAGGAACACTGCGTAGTGACATCAGAGCATGTCAGGAACACCAATTAGTGACATCAGAACCGGTTTGGGACACCAAGTAGTGACATCAGAGCTGGTTAGAAACACCAAGTAGTGACATCAGAGCTGGTTAGGAACATGTAGTGACATCAGAACTTGTTAGGAACCCTGAGTAGTGACATCAGAGCATGTCAGGAACACCAAGTAGTGACATCAGAACTAGTTAGGAACACCAAGTAGTGACATCAGAACTGGTTAGGAACACTGAGTAGTGACATCAGAACTGGTTAGGAATATGTACTGACATCAGAACTGATTAGAAACAACAAGTAGTGACATCAGAACCGGTTACGAACATGTAGTGACATTAGAACGTGTTAGGAACACTGAGTAGTGACATCAGAGCATGTCAGGAACACCAAGTAGGGACATCATAACTAGTTAGGAACACAGAGTAGTGACATCAGAACTGGTCAGGAACACCGAGTAGTGACATCAGAACTGACCAGGAACATCGAGTAGTGACATCAGAACTGGTCAGGAACACAGAGTAGTGAAATCAGAACTGGTCAGGAACACCGAATAGGGACATCAGAACTAACCAGGAACACCGAGTAGTGACATCAGAACTGGTCAGGAACACCGAGTAGTGACATCAGAACTGGTCAGGAACACCAAGTAGTGACATCAGAACTGGTTAGGAACACCGAGTAGTGACTCCAAAAGTCATTGCAGTAATTTAACGCGTCATAATCAAACTTTTGAATGACATAGTCCCACTTCTGTACATCAGTCAAGGCCTAGCTCACCCCGTCATCCATGTTGTGTGCCAGTACCACATAGAGACTGCAAGGTGGGTCTGTAGAATTGAAACAACGACCTGGTGAGTTAGCAGCAATACACGTGACCAAAATACTTATTCTGGAGGAATACGTGCAATTTGAAGTTAAGAGGAAAAGTATCCCAACACAGTGGAGACTGTTGAAACATGATGCAGTTGCCACATTTTCTTAATAAATTGAAAAGAAAAAGACATAAAGTTCTAATTTAAGCCCCTTCATACTCCCATATTGAACACACATACTCTCTCTCTCTCTCTCTCTCTCTCTATATATATATATATATATATATATATATATATATATATATATATATATATATATGTGTGAGCATACATATAATGAGAAAAATACGAGGACGTGAAGCTAAAGCCGTGTTCAAAATTAAATCAGGGGATCGACAGGGTTGCCTACTGCCGCCTTTCCTGTTCATCCTGGCAGTGGACTGGATTATTAAAGTAACAATAAATTTAATCCAGTGCACCTTGGTAGTACTAAACAGCTGGAAGACCGTGATTTTGCGGATGATATAGCCCCTTCTGTCCCACAGCCAAAGCCAAATGAAAAAGAAACTTGATAGACTGGACTATACCTCAAAACAAGTTGATTTGAAGATCCATGAGGAGAAGACAAACATAATTAGGGTCAATGCAGAAAACACAAAACTAATCAGGCTGAAATAAACGCCACTGGAAGAGGTAGAGGTATTTACATACCTATGAAGTATCCCAAACAAGGAAGGAGGGACAGACAAGGATATAAAACAGTGATGCAGAACAGAAAACAAGAGTTGCATTAAGAATGTTGAAACCCATATGGAACTCCAAGAAAATAAGATAAATATAAGGATTTTCAATTAAAATGTGAAGTTGGTCCTGCTGTATGGAGCGGGAACCTGGAGGATGACCACAAGCAATGATAGGAGACTGTAGGGTTTTGTCAACAGATGCTTAAGAAAGATTCTTGGTATAAAATGGTTTGACAAATTCCAAACGACAGACTGTGGTAGAGAGTGGGACAAGGTAAATTGGAACAGAAAATCTTAGGAAGAAAGTAGCGATAGATAGGTCATACATTAAGAAAGCCCCATGCCAGTATCACTAGGCAATCCCTGTCATGGAACCACCAGGGAAGGAGAGGCATAGGCAGACCAAGGAATACATGGGAGATCTGGAGGCGTAAGTAAAGAAAACATGATTAAACTGGACGGAAGTGGAAAAGATTGCACAGGACAGAGCTGCTTGGCGAGGGTTAGTTGATGGCCTATGCACTTCTGGGTGATCAAAGGGGAAAAATGAATATATATACATGTTTGCGTATTTCTAAACCGGATATATATATATATATATATATATATATATATATATATATATATATATATATATATATATATATATATATACACACACACATGGGACTTGTCATACGTCTTTACACTGATCATAAAGGAGTAGGAGAAGAAAGTAGAAATTTGGCACAGTGATTATTCCTTCTCAATGTAGCCACCACCTACCACCTGAATTAATACATTTTTGCCATCTCTGCGTGACCTTGAAAAGAACTTCAGAATAAGGTAACCTATTTTTCTAACTAAACCAGTTATCACAAGCCAGTATGACATCTTCGTCACTGTCAAAACGATTTCTTTTTAACCGGTTTTCTGAAGTTTTAGGAAAAGAAAAAACTCCGATGAAGCTTAGGCCAAAGAATATAGTGAGTGTGGAAGAATTTAAATATTCAAATCGTTGGCTGTTTGCAGAACAAGCCTTGCTTTATGGGACGGCGCGTTCTCTTGAAGCAAAGGCAGAATTTGAGTGCGTCCTAACCCTTGTTTTCTGGTCACAGTTTTTCTTAGTAAGGAGATCTGCATCATACTGCCCATTAACCATGTTACCATGAGGCAGGTAATCTTTCAATATGACACCAAAAAATGGCAGCATCGCTTTTCTTGCAGCTTTCTGTGCAGACGCCGGACCCAGCGGGCACATACTTTTTTCATGTTCAGTCTTTGTGTAAAATTCTGAAAATGGTACTTTCATTCCGTTTTTCTGACCAAGATATCTTTGCAATTGTCATTTCCATATCCTGGTCAATGATTTTCTTCACTATTGCAGAATTTTCATCACTGCACTCTGAGGATGGTCTTCCTGATCTTGGAAGATCAGCAACATGGGAACGGCCACACTTAAACTGTCTACACCAGTGTTTTTTTTTACAGAAGCATACGAAGGACAGAATTCCTAAAACACTGGTTCCATCTCCATGTGTATTTCTGTAGGTGTTTTCCCCTGCAACATCAAGAATTTTATCACAGTTCTGGTCTCTGATTTCTCCATTGTTCTGACAAACCGTTTGAGTAGCAAATTCGGTCAATAAGGCGTGTTGCACCATTCCAGGTAAACCCGTCGAGGAGAGAAATTCATACTTCTCACGTCCAGTACAAATTGAATGAGCATATGTGTCACATTTCAACTTTCTCCTCCGACTCATTCCTAGTCAGGGTAAAGACATGACAAGCTCCTTGTATATATAAATAATTGTAATGATTTACCAATCACAAGCAAAGATGGCAACGACATCAGACTAATGCCTCGACCCCGCCCTCTTGTACCTGATAAACATAATAATAATAATAATAATAGCTGTCCATCGTTGTCGATGAGGACCGCCGACATCATCCATGTCACAATTTTCCCTGTTGAGTATGAGTGCGCATGTGGCTGAACAGGCCAATGCGGGCACGAAAACATATGCTACATATCGGGCACAATAGGTTTGTAGAAGGTGTTGGTGTTCCCGCTGTTCGGGATTTCCGGGTCTCGCGTCTGCTCTGGGCTTTCACAACACGGTCGTCTTCGCCGGTAGCTACACCCGCCTTGACTGCGCTTCTCCACTCAGATCTGTTTTGCGCAAGACATTCCAGGTGTCGATGTCTATCTGTCAACTTTTCAGTGAGTCCTTTAGACCGTCTTTAAATCGTTTCTTTGGGCGCCCTCTCTCACGCCATCCCTCTCTCAGCTCGCCGTAGAGAAGCTTCTTTGGGAGCCGCTCGTCTGAAATACGATAAACATGCGTGCATTTAAATATATATATACCTAATCAATCTAAATGAAAACCAAACTAAATCAATACCAATTATCACCATACACACACACACACACACACACATATATATATATATATATATATATATATAAACATATCTGTGTGGTGTCCTATTGCCTGTGTGTGTGTATGTATGTGGGTATCTCTGAAGACGTCATAACTCGCAAACGGATAGACATTTTTTCATTAAACATGTTATGGCACATTTGTAGATCATCGCAGCTTAATCACACTGCTATATTATTTGCTTTACGTTAAGTGCAAAAGATAATGCATATTTTTACAGAGAAATAGAATAATAATGGCCCATTTTATTGGCCAACTTGCGCATATGTGAGAATAAGTGACCTCTAAATCCCGAGAAACCCTGTTACTGTCTTACTGACTTAATTTACAGAAGAGCATCTGTTCTAATGGTTTTGAAGCCTGCCCTCTAATAAGGAAGGAAGCGGTTCATTTCCTCTGTCATTCGCCTTTTTTTTTTTTTTGCTGACATGATCATTTGAATTTTTTAACGAATTGTGTGTATTACATTTTTGTTTCTCAAAGAAATAACATAATTTTTAGATCCAAATGAAATTAGCAGATTTCTTGAAATTAAAACATGTTGTCTCTGTCCTTGGAAAACATCTATAAGTAAAAAGCTTCCTACACAAATGTGGCAAAACATTGACGACACCTCCATTATGCAAAGACACATCAGGCCATTCAATGGTTTGTCAGCACAATCTGCAAAAATACACAAAAAGAACTCTACTTCCCTAAGAGGTTGTTGTTGTTGTTTCGAATGCCCACAATGAATAGGTTACTCTTATGTGCGCCCTGAAAAGGGCGTTAAGTGACTGGTTGCAGTAACTTTCCTCACATCCCGAGAGTGCTGATAAAGGTGGACTGGGATCCTCCAAGCGGTTGGGCTGTGCTTTATCTCATCTGCGTGTCGCTCACTACTACAGAGATCACATCGAACCTCACCTTGTTAGTCAGAATGTTGCCCTCGACAACATCTCGTTTTCAGGACGACCAACGAGAAAGTCATGTGAAGGTTTTGGCAATTATATGTCTCCTGACCCTGACATACATTCTCTGATCTTAAAAAAAACATTCTCTGATCAGTGTGCTTTGCCTGACCGGACATTAGCCCCATCGTCCCCTCACTAAGGGGTAGAATATATTTATCGCGGTGATAAATGGGGGGTGGGGGGAATATATATATATATATATATATTTGTATATTCATACATTTCTTGCAGATAGATCGGTACTCGGGCTACACTGCATATTCGCATATAAAAATGTGGCTCCCCCCTGCCAATGAAACTGTTATGAAATTTATCCCAGAGATACAGAATCAGGAAGAACTAGTCCTAATTTTCGACTCTCGTCCTAAGAGCCAGTCCGAGATAGATTGCTTGCAAGATCTACAAATTTTCGAAACAGGCAGGAGTTTGTCTTCTCCTGTCAAATACAAACGACAGGTCAGACAATTTATTTGTGAATCTGCCATATCGCTGTCTTTTGTTGTTGTGTTTTTACGATCTATATAGTTTATGCTTTTTCTCATTGGTGTTTATGCTTAATAATATGCTTAGTTGTAACTCAAATCAAACACATAATTTGTAACTTAAGTATCTTAATTCGTGGATAGTCAAAATAGACACGGTTATAACTGACACCTTATTTCGCAGACTTGTACTATTATTTATGATGTGAGATACGTGAGTTTGAGAGTTTAGGCGCCAGTCTTCTGACTACGTGGACATTGGGATAAAACATCGGTAAGGCATACCTTTCTTTTATCAATGGGAGATGACATACACAACCAAGACTGCACACTACGTGGTGACTGCAGAGAAACCAGTTATATTCAGTAAGCCTTGCAAATGGAATGAACGCTGTAATGATAGTTTAATTTAGAAAGTTATTAGACAGGAAATTGAGAAGTTTTTAAAACTGTATTAGTCCCTCGTTTAAGTTAACTTTTTGTTACTATATTATTATTAACGCAATACCACATATGAGTATATGATAATAATAATAGTTACCCATTGCACGTGAATATGGCACGCGTTAGATAGGGACCTGATGTTGTGACTTGCGATTATTTAGATTTAAGTGAAAAAGATATACTTTGCCATCAACTTCACTCTCAGCTTGAGCTATCTTGGTCTAGCGGCAAGACGTAGTTATGACGACTGGAGATATAGCACAGAATGCAGATTTTTCCTCAGGGTTTAGTCCAGAAGAGTTTTCATGTAAATATGTAACTCTCTAGGCAGTGGCGGAAAAATTCAGATAACCTCTCTTGGTGATACGTTAAGGCAAATGATTATCAGGTTTAAAAGGCATATGTTCAATCTAATGTTCTTAATGAAATCTAGAATAAAATATACATTTGTGTAACGAACAGTTAGAGAATATGAAAAACGTATTTGAAATGTGAATGTCTAGAAGAATGGGGCGTATTTAATGGGAAACAACCGCATGAGTCATCTCTGATGGCCTCTCCAATGACCTATCAGACCTAACATTATGCTACAGTATAACTTAGTAGATGAGGTATTATATAATGAGGGTTTTATTCTTAAACCTTGCCAGTAACCCATCTGTACAAATGGGTCTCCTATTGGACAATATGCATGCACCCTCTGTGGTTAGGAAGGAACCAGTACCATGCTGAACAGACATGGTAAAATAAAACCTGCATTTGCCGCACCACGACAATCTATGCCAATCGTAAAGGCACAGTGGCCCAGGAGGTGACGATCCAATTGTCTGAAACATTTGGTTACAGGTCTAGAGCCTAGGAGAACTCGGCCTAACCAGTAGACAGTTGGTGGCGGGGAATGAGCACAGTGAACCCAACTGTGGCTTCGGTAACTTGGAGCGTTGCTAATGCATCACCTCAATTACTTAGGGTCAAGACAGTACATTTCTCGCTTCTGTCTGGGGTGGGAAGAAAATCCACAGATTCACCAGCCCGATAGTGCCAAAATATGGGACGTACTAAATTTTAAAGTTTTACAAACGAGCTCGGACGACATGTCGGTCATCAAGGTCCACGCCTGGCAGTGGGTGACCAGGCTGCAATGGCTGAAACATGGACTACTGGAAATAAACATACAAATACTAATAGGAGAAAACCTAGGAGGAAGCACGTGCAAAAACAAGATAACAAACTTTCATTTAACGTTCTACAGTTGAATATTTGTGGCCTAAGAAATATGAAGCTTAAGCTGGCCAAGGTTTTGGACAGCCACAGGGTTCGTGTTGCTCTCCGGCAAGAAACTCTATACAAGGACGTTGACTTGAGCTTGACAGGATACACTAGCTATGCCTGTGAGTGCACCGACTGCCGTGGCATAGTTACCTATATCTGAAATGACATTCAGGGATATGTCACACATATAACAGCCCATCTCACAGACATACAGAAAGTCAATATCTGGCACACTGAATCAAAATACACTATATACATTTACAGCCCCCCCCCCCCTCCCAGACGACCTGCAACCTGCATGAAACACAAAATCACAAAACACTCCTTGAGGGTGACTTCAATGGACACTCGCCTCGTTGGGGTTACACTAACCATAACAGTACAGGAAAATTCATTGAAGATCTCTAGCGATGCAACCAACTTGTCTGTATTGCAGAATGCAGACTCTACCCCAACGCTGCCGCACAGGGGCCACCTCTCTCTCAGTCGACCAGACTTTATGATCTGTTCCTCTGATTTGATAAACTCTTGGAGCCTGCAAGTTCTTAATGACATTGGAATGGAACACAGGCTAATCCTCGCCATCGTAATCATTACCAGTAAAGCATGCTTCAAACAGAAAACTCGCTGAAACTTTGGTAAAGCTGACTGGAGACTCTTCCAAAAATCATATGACTACCTGCTTGGCAATATTGATTGTAGCAGTGTAGAAAGACCCAATAATGGGGTGACAAGAGCTATTCTGAATGCAGCATCACAAAGCATCCCAAGAGGCAGTAGGAAGTCGTACAAACCATTCCATACCAAAGAAATACAAGCTGTCATATCTGAAAGAAATGAAGCAAGAACAACCCTCGAGAGAGCACCATCACAAGAATCGAAGATCCTTTACAACAAATTATGTGCAACGGTCAAACTCATAGTTAAGAAAGCAAAACATGAAAAATGGTCATCAACATGTGCAAAACATGACATAAAGCACAATGGGAAGAGAGTCTGGACATTGGTGGACAATTTGTCTGGAAACAGGAGGAGAGTCTGAGCATTGGTGGACAATTTGTCTGGAAACAGGAGGAGAAAAAATACGAAGCCAGTGATAGACGGTAGAGGAATAATAACTGAAGACCAGAATAAAGCAGTGCCATTCAACCGGTACTTTGCCTCTGTGAACAAAACAGGAAAGCTTTCTGAGTTCGGAAAAGAACGTATAGGACACTTGAAACGTCAAGAGAAAACCCCAACCACTAGTGCCTCGATTTTGGAAGATGACTTCAGTATGCAAGAATTTCAACAAGGTCTGAATAAATTTAAACCTGGGCAAGACATGATCCATAAGGAAATGATAACTTCCCTGGGCGCATTGGGAAAAGAAACAGTCCTCAAGTTAATAAACATGACTTGGAGAAATGGACATCTGCCAAAAGACTGGACGAATGTGCATGTTATCCTCATCCTGATAGGCAACAAACCTCCAGCTAACGTCCCATCTAATTAACATCATGCCTTGAAAAATTAGCAGAAAGAATGGTAAATACACGCCTTTACTGGTTTCTTGAGAGTTCAGAAATCCTTTGCCATGAACAGGCAGTTTTCAGAAAATGTAGTTGAACAGAAGACCAAGTTTTCAGGTTAACACAGAAAATTCACGATGGGTCCAAAATAAGAAACATACAGTAGCAATCCTCTTCGACTTAGAACAGGCCTCTGTCGTGTATGGAGAAAATGTCTCTGGATAAAGATGACTGATGTGGGGATTAACGGAAAGCTGTACAACTGGATACAATATTTCCTCATTGACCGAACAATCCAGACAAAGATGAACAATGCAGTCTCCTCTAAATGATTCTCAGGGAAAGGCTTACCATAGGGCTCTGCTTTAAGCTGGACTCTCTTTCTCATTTACCTAAATGATCAGGCCAAGCATATCAAAGCTGAAAAAGCCATGTATGCTGATGATTTGGCTATATGGCAGAGCCACGAAGGTGTAGAAAGTGCAGCACAAAGATAAATAGAGACCTGAGAAGACTGCATGAGTGTTGTCAAATGTAGAAACTGAAGATAAACTGTGAAAAGACTGTTTACACTATCTTTACCAATAACCATAAAGTAGCCAAGAAAAATATCAGTCGAAGATTCGGTAAGCAGATATTGCGACAGATTTTTCGACTTCGCACTCAACACATACATCTCAACAGCCACTTGAACAGAATCCAACCAGAACATACTCCAGAGTGCCGGCTGTGCACACATCCCTCTGAAACTGTTGAACATCATCTTTTTGAATGTCCGGCCATTGCTGGGGTTAGGAATGAGCTTCTTCCTCCGAGGCCAGACAGCTAGAACACTTTGTACAGAACAAAACAACAGCTTACAAACACTTGCAGATACCATTATATGGCATTGGTCCAAAGGGCAGGAGACCAAAGGCCACTGGATCAATAACCAACCAACCAACCAATAGGAAACAAAATAATCTTAGAGAAATTAGGTATGCAAAGAGAATTGATGAATTAAATTTAGTTTCAGACAGTTCAGATATTTGTGTCACATAAATATACATGTGGCACTTTATTGATCGATAGTGGACAGAAAAGTGAAGAGTAAACGTTCCAGAGGTAAATAACACTGTAAGTGGGAGTATATTCCAAGGAAGGTTGGAGCAAGTACACAACCTTGTTTAACTCTACACTTGATTACGAACTCTTCTGAGGACACACCGTTAAAATTGATGGTGCCTTTCATGTCAGTGGGGAACAACTCGATAATGCTCAGAAGAATCGGTGGGCAACCAATCCTCTCCAGCGCTTTGAACAGACCGGCGCGACTGACCAAGTCAAATGTCTTCGTGAGATCTATGAAGGCAATATACAATGGTTGCTTTTGTTCTCTGCATTTCTCTTGCAACTGTAGTAACGAGAATATCATATCTGTGGTAGACCTATTCCCACGAAACCCACACTTTGACTCTGGGTAAACATGGTCTCCTAGGACCTGGAGTCTGCACAGAACAATTCTGGCAAGTATCTTCCCAACGGTACACAGAAGCGAAATTCATCTGCAGTTGTTGCAGTCACTCCGGTCCCCCTTGTTCTTGTACAAGGTTACAATGCTCGAATCTTTGAAATCCTGAGGGACCTTTCCTTCATGCCAGCATAAAGTTTTCAACTGGTGCATCTGTGGGGCAAGTATGTCCTTTGCACTCCTTGACCTCTACCGGGATTCCATCCTTTCCTGGAGCCTTTCAAGAAGCAAGGTCAGCAATAGCACAGTTAACTTCTGCTATGGTTGATAGCGAGTCTAGATGGTCCAGAGTTGGCATGGCCTTGATGGCATTGAGGGCATCTTCTGTTAGGTCTGTCTCACTTCAGAAGAGTTCAAGATAGTGCTCTACCCACCTGTCTAACTGCTCCCTCTTATCAGTGATGATTTTTCCAGATAAAGCTTTTAGCGGCGCATTCTTTTTTCACTGTTGGGCCAATGGCTTTCTTTATCCCTTTATACATGCCTCTGATGTTACCATTATTAACGGCATCTTGGATATTCTAACATAAATGTATGCAATAGCCATTTGCACACCGTCTAGTTGTCCGTTACTCTTCTTTTATCGCTTGTTTCAAAACATTCACAGAGTTTCGTGTTGGTTTGTCTTTGTTTCTCAGTAGTGCTGCCCTTTTCCTGTCAATCAAAGGCTGCAGTATACTATTTGCTTCAAACCAGTCTTGATTGATGTGTTCTCTAATGCCATAAGCTGTTACTGCAGCTTTGAGAGTAGCTTCTTTGATTAGATCCCACGTTTCACTAACTGTATCAGTGAGAACATCTACAAGATCCTGTTGGAACGTGAAACACTTTTCTGGATCCTTGGTGTTGACTAAATTTATCCTCAAAATGGGTTTATGCTTCGCCGTGAAGATTCTCTTAGGTCTCAGCTTGACACGGGAAACGACCAACGTGTGGTCAGTATCACAGTCAGCACTCGGGTAGCTGCGTGTTAATTGTGTTTGATTCAGATGTTGTATCCTGGTGATAATAAAGTCCAGCTTAGGCCAATGACCGGATCGTGAGTGTTTCCATGATACCTTAAGGCGATCTTTTGTTGCAAAGTTTGTGATACCGAGATTGTTTTTTTGTGCAGAATTCCAGCAGCCTTTGTTCAGTTTCATTCATGCGCCCAATATTGTGTTTGCCTAAACAAACTGGCCATGAATTCGAGTCCGATCCCACCCGTGCATTTAGATCACCAAGCATTCACTGCATTGTCTAATTCTACATAGAAAGAATCCTTTGCATCTTCCGCTGATGTAAGCGTCGGAGGGTAGGCAGCGATAAGTGTTATGAATCCACACGAAATAGACTCATTGTTAACAATCTTTCATATCCTCCAACTGGACTCTCAATAGCACACAATAGCGAGTTCTTCACTGCAATTACCACTTGGGATTTCTCGGGTTTCTTCCTTTTCTCTACCTTTCCCCCAAAAAGTTATAATTTTTCTCACTAAGTGACCCATCCTCGGGGTGGCGTGTCTCCTGCAGACCAGCGATATCTATACCAATACGATTGAGTTCGGCATCAATAACAGCCGTTTTTCTCACGTCACCAATGTCTCTGACGTCAAGTGGATATATTAATGTCGGATTTAGTTAAAATTCGAGAATGGTCTGTAAGCTGGCAAATGGAGTTTAATGTAGATAAATGTACAGTCATCTACATGGGTAGATTCAATATGGAACATAATTACAGTATGGGAGAAAACAATATTAGAAAGATAGATAAGGAAAGGGACTTAGGGATTATAACATATCATACTGGAAAGGTGAGTGAGCAAGTTAAGGTAGCAGTGAAAAAGGCAAATGCAATGTTAGGTATGATAAAAAGAAATATTAAACATAGGAGCAAGGAAGTGATCGTCAAACTGTATAAAGCTTTAGTTAAACCTAGATTGGAGTACTGTGTACAGGTGTGGAGTCCTTATCATAGAGGGGATATAAACATGCTTGAAAGAATACAAAAAAGAGCGACAAAGATAATAGTGGGAGTCCAGAATTACAGTTATAAGGAACGACTCAGAAAAACCGGCCTACAGTGTCTCGAAGAGAGAAGAATTCGTGGTGACTTAATACAGGTTTATAAGATGATCAGAGGAATCGATAAATTAGACTATAATAAGTTTTTTTAAAATACAGCCACCTACAATAACACGAGGGCATAGCTACAAGCTGACTAAAGAGAGGTCCAGATTAGATATTAGGAAATATTTTTTTTAGTCAGAGAGTGGTGTCTGCTTGGAATGCATTGCCAGGGGAGATAGTGGAGGCAGGGACAGTTAATGCATTTAAGAATAAACTGGATGCGCATAGCTTTTAGAGCAAGGTTATGTAAATGTAACTGGTTGTATACAGAGTCTGCAGGGTCTTCTAAACCAGTATAAAGACGTTAAGTTAAGTCAAGTTAAATGCGGAGTTAAGGTTGTGTACTTGATCCAACCCTCTTCGGAATATACTTCTCACTTCTCTTGAGGCATGCATTTCGTGACCAGGAAGGCGGTATCTTCATTCACTCTCGCACAGATGGTGGCCTATTCTATTCCCAAAGGCTGAAAGCCAAGACCAAAATAAACAGGGTGCTGATGAGAGAACTGATCTTTGCGGATGATGCCACAATTGCCAGTCACTCAGAGGAGGAACTGCAAAACTTACTATCTGCTTTTTCGGATGCCTGCTGTGAGTTAAGGTTAACAATCAGCAAAACGAAAACACAAGTTATGGTCCAGGGTGCAAACAGCCCACCAGTAATCTCAATTGATGATGAAGCTCTCGATGTAGTAGATAACTTGACGTACATGGGATCCTCAGTCAATAATACATTATCCCTGGACCAAGAGATCAATATCAGGATAGGAAAGGCAGCAAAATCAATGAGCAGACTAACAAAAAGGGTCTGGGAGAACAAGAGGCTCACTGTTAAAAGAAAAACACTTGTTTACCAGACATGTGTGCTCATCACTCTTCGTTACGACAGTGAGATATGGTCTACCTACATGCACCAGGAGAGGCGGCTAAACAGCTATCACATGTTCAACTGGTAATAGGCATCGTTTTTTGTGTAGCCAGTATGTTCTGTTTCCCATTTGGTCATGTATCTAGCTCTAATAAGCCTTTTTGACTCTTCGTATGTCACACTAGGATCTGGTTGTAGTAGTCTTGCACCTTCTTTTGCCAGTCTGTCTGCCTCCTCGTTGCCTTGGATGTTACACTACTCTTTTTGGTGCGGACTGCTGGCATAGTTGACAGAGTACTGCTCTTAAGTCATTAAGATCAGTATTTTTCTGGCTTTTTAGTGCTGTGACTACGACCAGGGCATCTGAAAACAAGACTATATGGCTTTCATTTCTTTTGCCTGTCAGCACTGCTTCTACTGCAGCCCTCAGTGCCTCTGCCTCCGCTCTGAAATTGCTTGAGTATTTTCCAGTTGCCACTGACAGTGTTATTTTTCTACCATTTGGTAGGCTCATGAATACCCCTTCCCCTCCGTTCTGTGTTGTGTTTGTTACAGAACCGTCGGTGTATGCATGGGTCCAGTCCATGCTTGGGTAGTTTTTCGTAATGTATCTCAGGGTTATGTCACTTTTTTCTTTTTCAGTCTGGCAGTTTTTGTTTCCAATACCTGGTATATTCTCTACCACCTCTGTAAATATATGCTGCCTACAGGTAGGTTTGCGTACAGTAGGGATGGGCGTTGGTGTTGTTAATGCGTTCATAGGGTCTTCGTTCATCTTTGCTTTGGCTATTTCTGCAAAGTTTCTCCGCTTTAGTTTCCCATTTCTAAAATTATTTAGTCTCTTATGCATTGAATGGTCTGTCAGTCTTCTGAGTTTCTCTGCTTCCTGCTGGGCTCTGCAGTCTCTTCTGTCGGTCATGGATTGCAGATTTGTAATCTTTTCCAGTTCTACAATTGGCGTTGACTTCATGCCTCCTGTAATAACTCTCATGGCTTGGTTTTGGAGTTTGCTAATTTTGTCCAAGTTCGCCTTTGCTGCTGTTGTCCATCTCGCTATGCAATACTCGAGAACTGGTATCACTCTTCCAGTGTACAGTTTCTTTAGTATACTTTCGTCTGCTCCCAAGCTTGTGCCAGCAAGTTTCCTAATGATTGCCATTCTTTCTCTGGCTCTCATTCGGTTTCTCTCGATCTTCTTCTTCTTCTTCTTCTTCGTACGCAGTCAGACAATAACCATTATTTTTTCGAAAAAAGCGGCGGTCATCCTGAGGCTGTCGACACTGCCATAGAGCTTGTCTTGTGGTTCCACTGATGATGGCCACATTTGCTCTCTCTGATCCTCGTATGTCGGGCAGTTCTGCAACAGATGCTCAGCGGTAATTTTCTCGGTACCACACGGGCATTCGTCGTCACCACCTATCTTCAATTTGTTGAATAGGAAGTACCTCAGTCTATTGTGGCCAGTGCGAAGTCTGAAGACCACGACCTGCTCCTTTCTGTTCAACTGGTAATAGGCATCGTTTTTGGTGTAGGCAGTATGTTCAGTTTCCCATTTGGTCATGTATCTGGCTTTAATAAGCCGTTTTGACTCTTCGTACGTCATACTAGTATCTATTTGTGGTAGTCTTGCACCTTCTTTTGCCAGTCTGTATGCCTCCTCGTTGCCTTGGATGTTGCAGTGTGATGGGACCCACTGTACCACTACCCTTTTTGGTGCGGACTGCTGGCATAGTTGACAGAGTACTGCTCTTAAGTCATTAAGCTCAGGGTTTTTCTGGCTTTTTAGCGCTGTGACTACGGCCAGAGCATCTGTGAGCAGGACTATATGGATTTCATTTTCTTTATGTGTTACCATTTCTTCCACTGTCGCCCTCAGTGCCTCTGCCTCCGCTCTGAAATTGCTTGTGTACTTACCAGTAGCGAATGACAGTGTTATTTTTCTGCAATTTGGTAGGTTCAGGAATGCTGCCCCTCCTGCCCCTCCGTTCTGTGTAGTGTCTGTTACAGAACCGTCGGTGTATGCATGGGTCCAGTCCATGCTTGGGTAGTTTTTCGATATAAAGCTTAGGGTAGTATCTCTCCTTTCTTTTTCAGTCTGGCAGTTTTTTGTTTCCAATACCTGGTATATTTTCTACCTTCTCTGGAAATATATCCTGCTTCCAGGTAGGTTTTCGTACAATAGTGATGGGCTTTGGTGTTTTTAGTGCGTTTATGGGATCTTCGTGCATCTTTGCTTAGGCTATTTATGCAAAGTTTCTCCGCTTTAGTTTCCCATTTCTAAAATTATTTAGTCTCTTATGCATTGAATGGTCTGTCAGTCTTCTGAGTTTCTCTGACTGCAGCTGGGCTCTGCAGTCTTTTCTATCGGTCATGGGTTGCAGCTTTGTAATCTTTTCAAGTTCTACAATTGGCGTTGACTTCATGCCTCCTGTTATAACTCTCATGGCTTGGTTTTGAAGTTTGTTAACTTTATCGAAGTTCGCCTTTGCAGCTGTTGTCCATGCCGAAATGCCATACTCGAGAACTGGTCTCACTCTTCCAGTGTACAGTTTCTTTAGTATACTTTCGTCTGCTCCCCAGCCTGTGCCAGCTAGGTTCCTCATGATTGCCATTCTTTCTCTGGCTCTCATTCAGTTTCTCTCGATCTGACTTTTCCATGTCATGCGCCGATCAAATGTGACTTCCAGGTAGTTTGGGTTGTCGTTTGGCCGCAGATATTTACCGTTAAGACTTATTTTGGTGTTTTGGGGTTTGTTTAAAAGCGAGAATATCGTACATGTCGTTTTTTCCTCGTTTATTGTGACCAGCCATGAGTTCGCCCAATCCTCCAGCGATGTTAGGGCCTGCTGCATCCGATTACTTGCTATGGTGAGATTCTTTTCAGAGGTTCACATAGCCAGATCGTCTGCAAATATGGAGCTGTGGACTCTTCTTGGTATATTCACTGCGATGTTATTTATATACACCAGGAAGAGTGTGGGTGACAGTACTCCTCCTTGGGATACTCCCTGCTCAAGTGTCACCTTTTTGCTCATCTGCCCTTGTACTTGAACTCTGGCTGTTCTGTTTTTGAGGTAGTGGCTGATCCATCTGTACATTTTCCCACAAACTTCACTTCTTCACTTCAGACCTTGTCAAATGCCTTTTCTAAATCCACCCAAACCGCTACTGTGTGTTTTTTCTCCTGGTAAGCATCCTCTATTTCTTGGGCTATGAGAGTGATCTGATCCTCAGTTGATCTGTGCTGTCTAAAGTCTGCTTGCTGTGGAATTAGTATGTGTTTTTCTTCCAGATGCCACATCAGTCTGGTGTGTATCATACGCTCCATCAGTTTTCCAACACAGCTCAGTAGACTGATAGGCCTGTATCCATTTGGATCTGTTCTATCTTTTTCTTTCTTTGGTACTGGTATAAATACAGTGTATTTCCATGCCTGATGTACAATTCTTCTTTTCCAGCTTTGGTTCAGGACTGATAGTAACTTTCTCTTTGCTGTTTGGCCCAACCCCCTCAGCATTTCGTTGAACATCATAGTTCGAAACAACATAGTGCTGGAACAACATAGTGCTGGAACAACATAGTGCGGAAATAACATAGTACTAAAAAATAGTTCTGGGAAAACGTAGTGCTAGAACAAAATAGTGCTGGGACAACTTAGTTTTATAATAAAATAGGGCTGGAACAATTTAGTGCTGAATCAACATAGTCCTGGAACAATATAGAGCTGGAACAACTTAGTGCTACAACAAAATATTGTTGGAACAGCTTAGCGCAAAAACACCAAAGTGCTGGAACAACTTAATAGAAGAACAAAATAGTGCTGTAACAATTTAGTATTAAAACAACAAAGCACTAGTGAAACAGGGCTACTCCAGTAGTTTTTTTTAGAGATCACTGGCCACTACGCAAATTTACACATATGTATAACATATACTGGTCATATGAACCAGTTTACACTTTTTTAACAGCCATATACTTTTCTAGTAGATTCACTTTCTTACGCGCAACTAATTCTTTCGTAAAGTGGCTTTAGCTATTTCAACTCAAGTCTCCATTTCATACAATATCAATATAGAAAACATGAAAACTAGCTTGAGTATAACACAATACAAGGTAATTTATTTATTATATATTTAATCATTTACAATATTATAAAAACTAATCTTTTTCTGAGAAATCTAACTAGAATTAAGTATTTCATCTTGAGCTGGATGGAACTTCTAAAACTGACACCCGGCTCAATTGTCTTGAACTATTCTCTTCTATTACTAACAATTCACATCGAGTTTTGTATTGATTATCTAACTATTTTGTGGATGTGTAGTGCTCTCCACCATCTTGATTGGAGTTTCACTTGCTGTCGTGTCTTTGATAGGGAGAAGATGGTATGTGTCGTCTTTTTTTTGTTCATTTATTATAGTAGCCAGGTCTTTAACCATCTTTCGAAGGCTCCCACACAGCCAGTACACATTCGTGTACTGGCTGTAGTGATGAGTTTTTCAGTAGTCCACATGGCCAGGTCGTCAGCGTAGAGAGAATAGTGGGTACTTTTGTGGAGGTTGTTAGCGATGTCATTTATGTAAATAAGGAAGAGTGTAGGGGAGAGGACACCTTGTTTTATGGTTTCCTTTTTGCTGGTATGCCCTTAGACCTGCACTCTTGCTGTTCTATTTTCTAAGTAGTCGCTGATCCACGTGTCCATTTTTCCGCTTACTCCATATTGCAGCATTTTTCCACGCAGCCCGTCTTTCCATATTTGGTCGAAAGCTTTTCCCAGGTCTACCCACACAGCCAGAGTGTGTTTTCCTTTCTGGAAAGCATCTTCGATTTCGTGCGCTATGTGGATTACTTGATCTTCCGTGGACCTGAGCTGCTTAAAGCTTGCTTGTTGTGGTATAATAATTTCATTTTCTTCGAGGTGCCAGCTGAGTCTGGTATTTATTATTGTTTTCCATGAGTTTGCCTGTGCAGCTCAGAAGGCTGATTGGCCTATAGCTTTTTTTGGGTCAAGTTTATCTTTATTTTTCTTCAGGATAGAAATCATTCGTGCTTCTTTCCACACTTGAGTGACAATGCCACGCTTCCAGCTGCAGTTCATGATCGCGAGGATTATTTTTATTGCAGTATCACCCCATCTCATAAGCATGTCGGTGGTTACCCCGTTTGTTCCAGGTGACTTTCTTGGTTTGAGGGAGTAAATGGCTGCATCGAGTTCCTTCATGGTCATGTGATTGTCATATGCTCCTCTGGGCAGGTTAATGAGTTTCGTGGTTCCTACAGTCCTCGTTGTTTAGGGCTTTGGCTAGCCTCCATAGTTTTCTGCCGTCTTTATCCAGATTTAGCGCTTCAGTTGTTTTTATCCAGCTGTTTCTCGCTGATCTATTTAGTGTCGTTTTGTACTTTGCTGCAAGATGCTGAGATGTTAGCCTCTTTTTGTCTTTCCTTTTCTGCTCTTCCTCTGGCTTCTGTCAGTTGTTCTCCAGTTCTTGAAGATCTGGTGTCCAGTAAGGATTGTAGTCTCTTCTTGCTCCTCGGGGTATTAATTCGAGGGCAGCTCTCAGGACAGCTTTGTTGAAGCTTTCGGGTAGTTACCAGATTCTTATATTTCTGGCTGCAGTACATGTCTGACAGCGTTGAAAAGAGGTTCCAGTTTGGTTTTTGTAATTCCATCGGGGCAGTGGCTTATATTCTTGGGCTCTGTGTTCCATATTAATCGCCAACTTTATTGATTTGTGATGACTGCCTGCCAATTGGTCTAGTACAACTCTGTTTATCTTGTGACTGATATCTCCTGTCGAAAATGCAAGGTCGGATGTTGAGGTGGACTGCCATCTTCTTGAGCAAAGACAGGGTGCATCGTCTGCTTTGTTAATGAGCTGTGGGCTACTATCGATTTGCCAGTCTTCCACTTCGGTGCTGCGTGTATCAGTCTCTGCATATCCCCATCTTTCTGAGTGGCTACTGAAGTCTCCGACAACTACGCAGTTTGAGTGTTACACCTCTATTGTTGCCAGTGAGAGATCCTTATCTGGGAGGCAGTACAGATTTATCACTCTCATGGTTTGTTCATCTACAGTTACATCAGCACCAATGATTTCAGCTTGGTTGCTAGTGTGGTTTGGGACTTCTCTGCGTGGTAGAGAGTTTCCAATTAGCATGATCACTCCACCTCTGTGGCCCTCTCTGTCTAGCCTAAGGGTTTCGTATCCTCGTATCAGGAACCTGTGATTTGGGTTAAAGTGGGTCTCTTGGATGCAAGCAACGTCAATGCTTTCCTCATGGAACTTATTCTTATTTAGGATACCCTCTGCATTCCATTGGAGTATATTTAGAGTCCTTCTCTTTGTGTTTTGGTCAGTAGTGGTTTCTTTAGCTGTCCGTGTCCTGGCTCCACAGCACGGAGGTAGGGGATCGTCAGTAGCATTTGGTGGATTCCTTCGATGTGAGGGGGGGGGGGGGGGAGTCCGGCACTCTTCCCACCTGGCAGGACTCCTTATATCGAGCACCATCTCGTTGAGTCATTTTGGTGTCCGTCATCATTTAACGTACTGCGTTGCACTGTATTATGCGCCGTAGCCCAGTGCATCCGACTTCAGCATGGATTTGTTCGGGGCCGCCTCTCTAGCCCTTGGCTGTCCCTAGCCTACCTGCAGGGCAGCAGTTGTTTGGGTTCAGGATTGTCTCTCCTAGGAAAGCTTTCTTACACGACTATCGGATCTTCCCTATCCGGGTTTTGATCAAGTTTTCTATCTCGTTGTGCGGGCGTCAGTTAGGGATGTTGTGCTCGTCTCATGCATTATAGGCTTTGCGCCCTGGTTTTCCTCCGCCATTACTTATGTAGTTTAGCCGGCCAGTTAAAGCCGCTGCCCGGGGGGTGGCGCTGCTGTTCGTAAGCACACTCTAGAAGCCATACGTGAATTAGACAGGAGCATGGGAACCAAGTAGGGTCCAGGACATCCTTTTTTGCTAGGAAGTGACTGCCTCTTACCGTGAGTGCTATCCCTTGCACTCTCCAGCCCTACACCCCCTCCCCCCCTTTTTCTGAAGCCATTATTAACTTCTCTGGCTGTCCTGTCACCTTGTCAATTTCAATGTGACAGCCTGCCATCAAATCCCGCGAAGCTCTAAAAATAAAAAACCCTAACCAAATTGCAATGAATTGTCCAATACCCATACCACTTTGTTTCATGACAATAATACACCAATATTGGAGATATGCTAACTCTACATACTCCATTTAGAATGACCTTCCTCCACATTTTGAACACTCGTGTTAAATCTCCAGAACTATTTGCCTCAAACTTACTACCGTAAAACCCCTACCCTCCCCTGTCCGGGTTATGGCCATAAACAAATTCAGCCCATATTTGACAAAGATTGCACGAAGTGCGTGACATCTGAACTCTCTGTCTCAGCTGACATTAGCCTTATGACTCACATGCTTCCTACTGTCATTTCCCACCTATCGGACCCCAACAACTGCCCCACTTAATCAATTTTGTTGTTGACAAAAATATTGCTGGAACAACTAAGTGCTAAAACAACTTAGTACTGGAACAACTTAGTGATGGAACAACTAAGTGCTAAAACAAGACAATGCTGAAACAACTTATTGCTGGACCAACTAAGTGCTAGAACAAAATAGTAATGGAACAAGTTAGCACTGGAACAACATATTTTTAAAACACGTAGTGGTAGAACAACTTAGTATGGAACAAGTTCGTGCTAGAGAAACGTTGTTCTAGAATAATTTAGTGAAGAATAGACGAGAAAATATATTCTGAAATAAAATAATTTAAATTGTGATTATGGATCAGCTTACATAAATACAGCGCATACAAAAATAGTTTTACTACTTTACATCATGTCTGGGCAATTGCCGAGAATTTACTGTGTGCACGACATTAATTTGATGCCTTTATATAATTGTTGTACAATTGATACAAACATACTGTGTGTACAAAACGAGTTCTTTGGATATTAAGGAAGTTTAAAAAATTGACGAGAATAAAGCGTATCATTTTGTTGATCAAAAATTGTTCTTTTGTGCAAAACAAATGCTTTAAAATAGAGCAACGTTGTTTTATGGGGTGCATTTATTTGGTTGTTGAAAGCAAATGTTTACATATGGAGAATACGTGTTTAATTGTTGAGAACATATTTTTCGTTGGGAGAAAATCGGTAAATTGCGTACAACAAATGTTTGATTATAGGGAACACGTGATTTAATTGCGGAGAACTCCAGAATAATGAATACATGTCTATACTGATGGCTCCATTAAAGCGGGATATGGAGTCTACATAGAGCATTCAGGCATAACATCTGATGAGCTGTATGATGCCTCTGTGGAGATATGTTCAAATTATGAAACAGAAATAACAGCCATGGAAGTAGCTCTGTACCACTTGAGGACTGTGTGTACTCTTTACACACTCATTATCTGCCCTTCATGCTCTGGAAGATGATGGTCATTGTAATTCTGAACTTACACAAATATCGCTACATACGAACCGACTTATCACATCCCATCAAGTCGAAATAGTTCTGCAATGGATTCATGATCACTTAATTATACATGGCAAGGATAAGGCAAACAGACTGGTTAAGAAGGGATCAAGTGAAGAACAACAATATATACCAATAACCCTACATACAATCAAACAACTACTGAAGATTGTGAACACAGAGAATTGGCTGAATAGATGGACAATGGAGAATAATGGTAGAGAAATCTACAAACATATGGTCATCCAAAATCCAATAGACAACATCAACCTCCTGAACAGGAGAGAACAAAGCATCATGATCAAATTCGCACTCCCAACACATACAACTTAGCAGCCAATTGAACAGAGTCCAACCAGAACATACTCCAAAGTGCCGGCTGTGCACACATTCCTATGAAACTTTTGAGTCCCATATTTGTTAATGTCTGGTGTTAGGAAAGCGCTTCTTCCTCCGAGGCCAGACAAAGGGAATCAACACTGTGTACGAAACTAAACAAGAGCTAACAAACACTTGCATATACCATTAAATAGCATTGGACCAAAGGACAGGAGCCCATAGTTTGAGGGATCAATAACCATCCAACCATCCTATTGCGGAGAACAAATGTTTAGTTATAATAAAGAACGCATGTTTAGTTTGGAGAACAAATGTTTAGTTATAATAAAGAACACATGTTTAGTTTGGAGAACAAATGTTTAGTTATAATAAAGAACGCATGTTTAGTTTGGAGAACAAATGTGATCGTAGTGAACACATTTAAGTTGAGGAGAACACATGTTTAATTGTTGAGAATCAAGAGTAAATATGAAAAACAAATGCTTGGTTTGGAGAACAAATTAAGTATGGAGAATAAATATTAGTTGAGAAGAACAGATGTTTTATTTGTGAAAAACAAATTATTAGTTATGGAGAACAAATGTCTAGCTTAAGTATGAAAAACAAAATATGTCTACAAATGTTGACAGAAAGTGATGGATTTTAACAGATTCTTTATTCTTAATTGCGTGGCGTGCTTTCAGGCCAAATAATAGAATTGACCTTAGAAGAAGACTACAAAAGCATTCACGCTTCTTTAACCTTGTGGGTCATGGTGAACAAAGAATAGAACCACTGTATCCGCCATTGCATAGCACAGCACTAAAAGTGGACATGCATAGAACAAACAGTCTCGTCATGTAATAGAGATTGTAGCAGAAACCATCTCTTTCAAGAAAGCGAAAGATACTTGGTGTAGCTTCCTTTCTTTAAGGGTCCAGTGACCATTACGCTTAACCATACATATTATATTTTACACATGTCACTTCACAATTTGAACATAGACATGAGACGTTGCTGAACCCAATTTGACAACCATTAACAAAAGTTCACTCTCGATTTCATAATTATGGTACACCTATAAGTTCAAACAAATTCGAGTAAATTACTGTCAATTTATACTGTCGATTATGTCTGTCGATTTCTGGATGTCTGTAGTTTAGATTAATCTCTTTCTTTCTCTCCCTCTGCGCGTGTATGTGTGTGTTTGTCTTGACTGTGTGTACTGTCATGATAGACAACCAATTTAGTACCAGCAAAGTGTTATCTTTGTTTGCGTATTTTAACAATTGTTTTTAATCCCGGCAGTCTTACAATAGTTTTGAGTTCAAATGGAGTCCTAACAAAAAATGCCGAGTTAAACCCAGGTTGGAATGGACGATTTTCAAAGTATTCGAATATGCAAGCTATACAGCAGAATGTATGTCTCAATATGCGATCCTCAAACAAGAGTAAGTGTGTTCGTATAGTGTGTGTGTGTGTGCGTTCATGTGTATGTAATGTATGTGTGTGTGTTTGTATGTATGCATGTATATAAACATGTATGTCACAGTCATAAGTCATAAACGACCAGTTCCTGGACAAGGTAATTAGTCTTATGCAGGTCCCAGCCCTGTGTTCAGTTGTGTAGTGTTGTCACAAAGTCACCAATAGACAATTGGATTGTTCATACTTTTTGAAGTTGTCCCCGCGCAATCTGACGCTGTAGCCGACTGGGCGGTTGGTTCTGGGGTTGTTATTGACCATTATTTTGTTGATCAAAGGACCATGATTGCGCAGGGTCATTGGTTTCACTTATTTGTTCCGATTGTAGCACCGCTCCTTCTACCTTTGTTATACTTTTGTTGATTTGTAATCGGTTATCCCATGGGTAAGTTTAGAAACTACACTAATGAGATAGCCATAACATGGAATTCTGCTTGACATCTCAATGAAAATGGGCTGTGTATAGACATTTCTCGTTGAACTGTCGGCTAAGGGAGTATAGGCGACGTAGTCACAGTGATCTACATCAGTCAGTGACGTTGACCTCGACGTAGCGTGAAATGATGATGTGGAGCGGTGGGTAAGATTAAATTTAGTATTCGAAATAATTCGAATGAACGGTGATGAGCGAGTTAGTGAATTCCGATGCTCGAATTCACTTCTAATATGATCATCGAGTGATAGTATGTTATATGCATACTGGTGCGAACCGGCTGGAGAGGCTAAAGCAGAACGATCAACCGGTTCTATGATGTTTTTCTCAATGTATGAACGCTCACCCGTATTCGATAATAGAAGGCAACAGATTTAGTTCGATGTCATTTATAAACACACTAAAATGATAAAAACGGTGCACAGAACGTATCCTATGGTCCGCTATTGGTTTGACTTGCCACATATATAGTAATCTGAATCCACATCAGTCGATGTACGCAGACCGAGTTACACAAACCAACGGAATAAAAGAGACAGCACCTGTTAAGCGCTAGACCGGAAAACAACATTTATTTATGTGCCTGTATATGTTTGTCTATGCATGTAAGTGTATGTCTATGTGTATCTATTGTATATGCGTGTGGGTGTGTGTGTGTATGTATGTGTGTGTGTGTGTGTGTGTCACCCTACAAATCACATCCTGACCAGCAAATCGCAACTGGCAGGGACCTCAAACTGCAGTGGCGGAACTGCCAGAAAACGATCACGAAAACAACTATAACGTTTTGCAACATAGAATGTCCGCACGCTACTGGACAACGCCAAATGGAACAAACCTGAACGACAAACAGCACTGATCTCAAGGGAACTGGCTAGATACAACATCCGCATAGCCACCCTGATCGAGACACGACTGGCAGATCACATGAAGGAGCTGAGTAAACTTTAATCTGGAGCGGCCGAAGCAAAGAAGAACGCCGTGAAGCTGGAGTTGGCTTTGCCATAAAGACCAACATGGTCGACACGCTCACAAGCATGCCCAAAGGATTATATGTCTTGCGTCGGCCAAAATTATCAGTGCATACGCACCCACAATGACAAACGCCGACGAGACCAAATTGTAGTTTTATGAGGACCTTTGGGCGCTCATCTCTACAGTTCCCATACCTGACAAATTGGTCATCCCAGATGATTTTAACGCTAGGGTCGGCACAGACCATACAGCCTGGGAGGGGGCCATTGGCAGACATGGTATTGGAAAATGCAACAGTAACGGACTGCTCCTTCTAAAGGCATGTGCCGCAGTAAAAGCTTCTTCCCTTACGTTAGAAATAAACAACGAAAGACAAAGCAGGCCGTCTCATAGACAGTACAGGGAAAATAATAAGTGAAAATAGGGAGGCAGCTAATCTACTCAATAAGTACTTTGGCACAGTCTACACAAAAAAGGACTGCTCCAAGATCCCAGAGCCTATAGATATTTTTCAAAAAAGACATGGATACAGCGGGATTAAGATCAATCTGTATTTCAGAGAAAAACGTTTTCAAAAACATTGGATGGGTTGAAAGTGGATAAATGTCCAGGTCAAGATGGTATTCATCAAAAATTGCTGTATGAAATTAGAGACCAACTAGCACCACCATTGGCTATATTATGTTCTCAATCACTTACAAAAGGGATTGTTCCACTGGATTGAAAAGATGCAGGAGTGATCCCATTATTAAAAAAAAAGGCAAAAAATCAGATCCAGCGAATTATAGACCGGTGAGTTTAACGAGCATAGTCTGTAAATTGTTAGAGTCAATAATCAAAGAAAACATTGTAAAGCATTTAGACAAATTTAATCTAATTAGAAATAGTCAGCATGGGTTTACTAGAGGGGGATCATGTTTAACAAATCTTTTAGAATTCATGGAGGAGGTTACTAAAATGATAGATAAAGGGGAGGCAGTGGACGTTATTTATCTAGATTTTGCAAAGGTCGGCCTTTGATAGAGTACCTCATCAAAGATTATTTCTAAAGTTAAAATCACATGTAATAGGTGGGGAAGTTGCCAAATGGATTGAAAATTGGTTAACGGGAAGAAGGCAGAGGGTGGGCATAAATAATGAGTACTCTGAGTGGTGTGAAGTGAAAAGTGATGTGCCACAGGGCTCGGTTTTGGAACCAATTTTGTTCTTGATATATATAAATGACTTGGACATTGAAGTTGGATCCATGATTGCAAAATTTGCTGATGACACTAAACTATGCAGTAGTGTCTCATCTAAAGCGGAAGTGGATATATTGAGGTCGGATTTAGATAAAATTCGAGAATGGTCTGTAATCTGGCAAATGGAGTTTAATGTAGATAAATGTACAGTCATCCACATGGGTAGATCCAATATGGAACATAATTGCAGAATGGGAGAGGACAATATTAGAAAAATAGATAAGGAAAGGGACCTAGGGGTTATAATAGATCATACAGGAAAGGTGAGTGAGCAAGTTAAGGTAGCAGTGAAAAGGGCAAATGCAATGTCAGGTATGATAAAAATGAATATTAAACATAGGAGCAAGGAATTAATAGTCAAACTGTATTAAGCTTAAGTTAGACCTAGATTTGAGTACTGTGTACAGGTGTGGAGTCCTTATCACAGAGTGGATATAAACATGCTGGAAAGAATACAAAAAAGAGCGACAAAGATGATAGAGGGATTCCAGAATTACAGTTATGAGGAAAGACTCCAAAAGACCGGCCTACAGTGTCTAGAAGAGAGAAGAATTCGTGGTGACTTAATACAGGTTTATAAGATGACCAGAGGAATGGATAAATTAGACTATAACAAGTTTTTAAAAATACAGCCACACACAATAACAAGAGGGCATAGCTACAAGCTGACTAAAGAGAGGTCCAGATTATATATTAGGAAATATTTTGGAATGCATTGCCAGGGGAGGTAGTGGAGGCAGGGACAGTTAATGCATTTAAGAATAAACTGGATGCGCATAGCTTTTAGAGCAAGGTGATGTAAATGTAACTGGTTGTACACAGACTCTGCAGGGTCTTCTAAATCAGTATAAAGACGTTAAGTTAAATGAACTACTCATTACAAACACAGCTTTCCGTTTTTGGATCGAAATAGAACCACGTGGATGCACACATGGTCCCGCCACTGGCACCTTATTGACTACATTATCATCAGACGTAGGGATCGCGCGGATGCTAGGATAACGAAGAGTATGTGTGGTGCAGAATGTTGGACCGTCCATCGACTTGTCATTGCCAAGCTCAATTTCAAGATCCAGCCCAAGATGCGCCCCCAGGGAAAGAAACAACGGGAGGAGGCTAAATGTCGCTCAGCTGAAATGCGAGCCCAAAGGAAGCAAGTTCCAGGAAGAATTTGAGGGCAGAGTTTCTGAGCTTCGATTTGTAAAGAACGACATCGAACAGAACTGGGCATCTTTGAGAAACACCTTCTGGCCTACTCACGCTCGAGCATAACGACTGGTTTGATGAAAATGATCTGGAAATCCAGAATTCTCGATGCAAAACAACAAGCGTTCAGACAACACCAAAAGGACACACCATCTCCATCAGCAAAATCAACCTTTAATGATGCTCGCAAAGCTGTCCAGACCAGGCTTAGAAAGATGCAACACTCCTGGCTCAGTAAAAGAGCTGACGAAATCGAAATGTAAGCCGAGCGTCGTGATACCAAACGGTTTAACGAAGCGCTGAAAGCTCTCTACGGTCCGCTGCCCTCTGGTAACTCCCCAGTTAACAATGCAGATGGGGCTAACAGATAAGGCTTCGATCATAAACAGATGGGCGGCCAATTCTGCAAAATACTGAACCACCCATCGTCCATAAATGAGGAGGTCATCCAGCAAATGTCGCAGGTGGAATTGAATCTGGCGCTGGATGAACTCATCACTGAAAAGGAAGTCGACAGAGCAATCGATGCACTATCTATAGGAAAAGCCCCAGGAGCTGATGCAATACCAGAAAGATCACTGAACTCTTCTGAAACATGTGGACTGAATGAGTAATTCTGCAGGATCTGTAGTACGCCTCAATAGCTCTCAAATATATCAGAAAAAGGCAACCGGCAGGAATGCTACAATCATCGCGGAAGATCCTAGTCCGCTTGCTGCTCAACCGGCTCAAAAAATACGTTGAACAAAGGCACCACCTCCCAGAAATCCAATGTGGATTCAGAGCCAGAAGAGGAACAGTGGACATGATCTTTGCCGCTCACCAAATACAAGAGAAGTGTCGGGAAAAAAACCAGGCCCTATACACCCCATTTATTGACCTAATAAAGGCATTTGATACAATAAACAGAGGAGTGCTGTAGATGATTATGTCCAAGGTTGGCTGCCCCTAAAAGCTTAGAACTATGGTGAAGCAGCTACGCGGAGGCATGTGTGCTAGTGTAATGGACAGTGGAGAAACCTCTAAAACTTTTCCAGTAACAAACGGAGTAAAACAACGTTGTGTACTCGCCCTGACCCTGTTCAACATGATGTTCGCGACCACGATGACAGACGCCTTCAGATCACTGGAGTTTGGCATATCTATAAAGTACCGCACGGATGGCAAGCTAATCAATTTCATAAGAATGAAGGCCAAAACAAAAGTGGCTGACGACATAATCAGAGAATTTGTGTTTGCAGAACTGAACATACAGGTGGGAATGGATCGGTTCTCTGCCGCACGCATGCGAACATTTTGGTCTGACCATAAATGCCAAGAAAGCAGAGGTCATGTACCAACCAGCACCAGGCATGGCGTACACAAAACCAAAGACTACAGTCGTAGATAAATTCACGTATCGGAGCAGCAAGTTGTCGAAATCTGTCAGCCTTGATGATGAGGTGGCGAGCAGAATAGCAAAAGCCAGCTTAGCCTTTGGTAGAATGCTCTCCATGGTGTGGGAACGTCGTGGTATCAGAGCCAAGACCAAACTCAAAGTCTACCGTACTAGCATCATTCCAACCCTTCTCTTTGCATGCGGAAGCTGGATTAAATAATCAGGACATACAAGAAGATTAAACCACTCTCACACATGTTGACTGAGGCGAATACTCCACATTCGATGGCAAGATCGTGTCACTGACATCGATGTTCTCTTGATGGCTAACATGCCCATCATCCATGCACTGCTAGAAAAAGCACAACTAGAATGTGCCAAACATCTCGTCCGTATGTTAGATGAACGGCTCTCGAAGAACCAAATCTGCCTCTAGATGAGAGAAGGATGGCGCGAGAAATGCCACCCAAAGAAACTTTTAAAAGACAATTTGAGGGACTCACTTAAATTGTTGCCATTTAGATATCACCAAATGGAAATGTCTTGCGCAAAACAGATCTGACTGGAAAAGCGCAGTCAAAGAGGATTTAGGTAGCAGCGAGGACCACTGTATTGTGAAAGCCCAGAGCACACCTCCACCTCCTACTGACTTTGTGTGCCCGTTATACAGCAGATGTTTTCGTGTCCACATTGGCCTGTTCAGCGACATGCGCACCCACACCTAACAGGGACATCTGTGACAAGGATGATGTCAGCGGTCTTCATCGACAACAATGAACAGCTTTTATATGATGTGTATGACCAGTACGAAGTAGTTTGAAAAAACGGAAATTATGCACCAACCAACTCTTGGTACATGATACACACAACCACTAATTTAAATAAATGGACAGATCCTGAAAAATGTGTGCAAGTTCACCTACCTGGGTAGTACACTGTCGCGAACCGCCAATCTGGATGACGAGATGGCAAGAATAACAACGAAAGCCAGTACAGTCTTCTGTAGAATGCGCGCGACAGTATGAGAGCGCCGGGGCATAAGTGCCAAGACTAAGCTGAAAGGTCTACCGAGCTGCTATTCTCCCAACCCTGTTATACGCATGCGAGAGTTGGACTGTGTATGTCAGACAGGCAAAAAGATTAAACCACTTCCATACAACCCGCTTGAGACGCATACTCCGCATCCGCTGGCAGGACCATGAAGTCCTGCAAAGAGCAGACATGCCAAGCATCTATGCATCGCTGCAGGCGACACAGATGGGCTGGGCACATTGTGCGCATACCAGACATAAGACTGCCGAAGCCTAGGGAAGGCTGTCGAAAGGGACGTCGCCCCAAAAAGCAATTTAAGAACAGCCTGGAGGAAACTGAGATGCTGTCATATAGATGAAGACAACTGGTAGAGCATTACGGAAAACAGATCGATCTGAATGCATTAAACGTGGGCGTTGCTGAAAGAGAAAGTCACATTTTGCAGACTGTGCAAACCAAACGCCTGATCAGGAAGGAAAGAGCAGCGAAACCACCATCGCCGGCAGCAGAAGACATTTTGGATAATTCCTGTAATAGAACATTCCGTGCCCACATTGGAATGATAAGCCACATGAGGTCAAACAAACACTACACCAAATCATGTCAGACAGTGTAGAAACAAAACAAAACAGATCACATACAACAAGGATGATGTCGATGGACGTCATCGATAATGAAGGACAGTTATCATGTCTGTATATATTGTTGTTGTTGTTTGTGAATGCTCACAATGAGTAGGTTACTCTTTTGTGCGGCCTGAAAGGACGTTAAGTGGCGGATTGTAGTAACATTATTCACATCCCGAGCGTGCTGATGAAGGTGGAGAGGGATCCTTCATGCGGTTGTGCTATGATTGGCTTCATTTGCATGTCTATCCCTCATCTCGTTAGCCAGGCTGCCATGAAAACAGCTCGTTTCCAATCAAGGCTACTAGGAAGCCGAAGTCAGGGTCTTGACCAGCATTATTTTATGATCCTGACTAACATGTCTGATCAGTATATTTTTCCTGACCAGACGTTAGTCTTCTTCCCCATGTGTGTGTGTGTATATATATATACATACAAGGGGCTTTTCATAAGTCTTTTCCCTGACCATTAAGGAGTAAGAGGAGAAAGTTGAAATTTGGCACAGTGCTTATTCCTTTTCAATGTGGCGACCACCTACATTTATACATGTCTGCCATCTTTGCCTGACATTGAAAAGACCTTCAGAATAAAGTAGCCTATTTTTCGAACTACACCAGTTATCACAAGTCAGTATGACATCTTTGTCTGTGTCAAAATGATTTCCTTTCAGCTGTTTAAGTTTTGGGAAAAGAAAAAAGTCTGATGGAGCTATAGCTGGAGAATATGGTGGGTGTGGAAAAATTTAGATATTCAAATCATTGGCTGTTTGCAGAACACACCTTACTTTATGGGAGGGCGCGTTGTCTTGAAGCAAAGGCAGCATTTGAGTGTGCGCTATCCTTCGTTTTCTGGTCACAGCCTTTTATAGTTTGGCAAAGAGGTCTGCACAATATTACCTATTAACCATCTTGCCATGAGGCAGATAATCTTTCAATATGATACCTTTAACGTACCAAAAAAAACCAGTCAGCATCACTTTTCTTGCAAATTTATGTGTTATTGGCTTGACATGTGTTGGCGAGTGCGGGGTTTTCCACTGCATGCTGGAAATTTCGGATTCTGGGTCATAATAGTGCACACCAGTCTCATCTACTGTCACCATGGTCGGCAACATGTTTTTCGAAGAACACATTTTAAGCAGCTGGCCACAACAATCAAGCCTCGTTTCTGTTCACATGTCAGCAGACGCGGGACCCAGCAGGCACACACTTTTCTCATATTCAGTCTGTTGTGTAAAATTCTAAACACTGAAGTTTCATAAAGTTTTGCTGACCTAGATATCTCTGTAATTGTCATTTTCCTATCCTGGTCAAAGATTTTCTTCACTTGTGCAGCATTTTCATCGCTGCACTCTGAAGATGGTCTTCTGACCTGGAAGATCAGCCACGTGGGAACGGCCACACTTAAACTGCCTACACCAGTTTTTTTACAGAAGCATACGGAGAACAGAATTCCCCAAATACTGGATCCATATCTCTGTGTATTTATATAGGTGTTTTTCCCTGCATCATCAAGCATTTTATCACAGTTCTGGCCTCTGATTCTCCATTGCTCTGACAAACCGTTAGAGTAGCAAAAACAAAAAGGCAATGACCGACGTCCATCGCAGACGATGATGGCATAATTTATTTACTAGCGATATTTTTAGTAAGGATTGACTGCGCTGCTTTTTATCCTCACTCTCTTGTCTCGAGCCACCCGACCCCAGTGGCAAGTCAAGGACAAGATGACTAGGAGACGACTACGAGATGCAGGGGACTCCGCATCAAGCACCCGAGAAAAAGACGGAGGAGTCCGTAAGTGTAGCAGATTAGGTCAATAAGGTGTGTTGCGCCATGCACCATGCCGGGTAAACCCGTCGAGCAGGGAAATTCATTCTTCTCAACTCCAGTACAAATGAGCTACATATGTGCCAACTGTCGCTTTCTTCTCCCACTTCTTCATGGTCAGGGCAAAGACTTACGACAAGCCCCTGGTGTATATACATATATATATATATATATATATATATATATATATATATATATATATATATATATATATATATATATATTCGGACCAAAGGGCAGGAGCAAATAGGCCTCTGGATCAATCACCAACCATATATATATATATATAGAGAGAGAGAGAGAAAGGGAGGGAACGTGAGATTAGCTATGGTAAGTATTTTTTTAAATATAGATCTCTTTTGACCATTTTTCTTGTGAATAAACTGAACTATTCTTCAGTCTCACTTACCAGTTTGCACAGCGAATATACATTTTAAACTGTAAATTGAATCATGAAAGACCACAGCTGTACATACAAATGGTAACACTTCCATATGCATCTCATACCTGTGATAGCCCCTGGTACCAAATGTTGTCATAAGCATTGTTGTCATAAATACCTTAAACACCAAGAAACCACATTTTATTCAGAAAAGCAAAACTGTCATATAATACCCCTATTGGTTATGTTGCTGTAGCATTTTTTGCAGAAAAAAAATACATTTTCTTACCATAGGACAAGCTTGCGACCAGTGCTACTGGCAGTAGCGAGGCGTGATGATAATTTTAACGTAAGCTGGGTCATTAACTTATACAGGCACATTTAATGATGTCAAAAAAAATGTTGAAAAGCACTTCGTATTGGAAGTGAATGAGGTAGTCGACGTACTTGTGCATAATTGTGTGAATGAGGCCAGAAACAAATACGGTATGATACATTTCTTCCACATCCGCCTTTTTTTCACCACCAGCATTGTTCACGATACCTTTGATGTGGGGGAGCAAATGATTTCTGACCTCAAGTCTCCGAAGGAGGTAATCGCAAAAGGTGTACTGAATCTTGGGAACAATATTATCTGCGTGAAAGCTTATCTGCATACGAATAAGCAATACAGCGCTGGAGTATGTGTAAGGAGAAACTTTACAGTATTGATTTATTTTCTCTTGTAAGTTCATGAAATAAGACAGTATGTCGTGCCAGATTAAATATACACATCCCATCGTGATTATCTTCCTCAAGTCGTGCTTCATTTATTGATTTACTCTACTGACTTTCAACTTGTAGTCTAGCTGTATTTCTTTAGGATGATTTTTGAAAGATTTTAACTTAAAAACTAATTAATTAATTTGTGTTCAGTGTCATTCGGTAAATATGAACTTCTTATAATGTTTCTGAGCTCATTGTATTCTCTTTTGCAAAGGTTTCTTTAAGTGTAATTCTTAGTTTGTCTTCCGTAAAGGTTGTTATGCTATTCTCCTGCCAATTGTACTTGTATCAGTCCAATCTGAACTGTATTCTCTTCTGACTTTTGGCCTGCTAAATGTCTCCTAACTGGCTGTTATTCTACGATCTATATTATCATTTGGCTGTGTTATTTGCATTTTTTTTCTCATTTTTGTGACTTATCTTTGTGTGCTACTTCTATTTTCCCTATCTGTAAAATATATTTGGGGAAGTTCTCCAATTTTGGCAGAAGACGATCATATGCAGAAGATTTGGGTTCTGTGGCACATTATTTTAAATGATACGCCTTCGTACCCCATGCACAAGCCTGTATTGTTGTCTGTGACGACATGCCCAGTGACGTACATTAGTTATGTTCTTTCGTCCCCAGAAATCGGCCTAATGATCCACACATGGATTCTTTTGGATAAATCACTGTTAGTGTGTGTTCTATTCCTGTCATGTTTTTCTAAATAGATTCAAGGCTGGTCATTTTGTAAGTGCCCTTTACTAATTTTCGTGATGCTGATATTTCTTAATTCTTCAATTCCTCACAGATTTTGTATATTCCCCTTGTCGTTTTGTTTTCCCAATAACCTACTCACTTCATACTCTTTCATCTCATAGAGAAGGCCCATACTTGTGACTTTTTATTTTAACTTGTTTGAGGCTGTGATTGACCCCTATATCTTTAGGTGTAGAGCTGTGCCACCACATGTTTTACTGGCAATATCACTTATTTACTAACATATATTGTATGTATAGCACAAATGAAAATTACATAATATATTTTGTGTTCAGGGTTACATCGAAGTTGTGCCTTCATTTATCATAGTGGGTGGTATATCACCTAACATTGATGTGCTTCTCTGGTCGGAAACTTATAGTATAGAAATGAATGCTGACTTTAGAGAGCCTGACCACAATTCTGTGCTTCGGTAGGCAATGTGTATTACTGTTATCTTTGTTATTTGTTAGGGTGTGTTGTTTTTGTACATGTGTTACTGGTTATTTAATTTGTTGCATTGTTGGTTACAAGTGTGGTTAGTTATATGGTATGTCGTTTTATTTGTTACATATGTTGTGTTGTTGGTTTTATGAGCTGTTGGTTACATCGGTTGTTGGTGACATGGGTTATTGTTTACATGGGTTATTGGTTACATGGATTGTTGGTGAAATGTATTGGTGATTACATGGGTTGTTGGTGAAATGTATTGTTGGTTACACAGGTTGTTGGTTACATATGTTGTTGGTGACATGGGTTATTGGTTACATGGGTTGTTGGTGACATGGGTTGTTGGTTACATGTGTTGTTGGTTACATGTGTTGTTGGTTACATGTGTTGTTGGTTACTTGTGTTGTTGGTTACATGTGTTGTTTGTTACATGTGTTGTTGGTTACTTGTGTTGTTAGTTGCATAGGTTGTGGGTTACACAATGTGTTTTTGATGGTTGCAAATAAGGTTAGTCAAATGATATGTTGTATAGTTTGTTATAAGATATGTTGCGATGTTGGTTTATTTTGTTAATGGCTACATAATATTTTGTGCTGTTGATAACATTCGTTGTTGACTACGTGACTTTCTGTGTTATTGTTACATGATATATTGTCTTGTTGGTTGCACAATATGTTTGCGTGTGTTGTTGTTTGTTTTATATGCTGTGTTTTTGTTGCTTACATTTGTTATGATTATGGTGATATGATATGTTGTGGTGTTGGTTTTTTTGTTGTTGCGTTCACCTTATTTGTCTAATTCCCCAAGGTGGTCTGCGCTGCACCGTAGTTTTTATTTTGGGCCTGTCGGCCCAGTGCATCCGACTTCAGCATGGTGGTGTTGGTGACGTGATATTTTTGATGTTAGTGACATGATATGGTGTGGTGTTGGTGATATGATGTATTGTTTGTAGTGTTAGTGATATGATTTGTTGTGATGTTAGTGACTTGATATGTTGGTGATATGATATGTTGTGATGTTGACGATATGATGTGTTGTTTGTAACATGATATGTTGTAGTGTTAGTGACATGATATATTGTGGTGTTAGTTACCTTTGTTGATTGGTGACATGATATTTGGTAATGTTAGTTACCATTATTGATTTGTGACATGATATTTGGTTGTTGTTGATATGACATATTTTGTGTTAGTGATATGTTATGCTGTGTAATGAATTCGACATCTAGTGCTGTAGTTAGACTGCATTGCATTTCTAATTTGTTAATGTAAAAGTTGAAAAAGAACAATAGTGGAAACACAAAGTTCAGTAAAACTCGCTTGGTCTTTCCATAACTTATAAGGTATCTGTAAACGTTTCTTTAATAGTATGTCATCATTCATTATCTAGTGGCTATATGCTTTCTGTATTATATTGTTCCTTTGCATAAATATCATAGGTTCACTAAGGCATCTGCACATTCCCTTCTTTATCTGAATTCAAAGTAGTCCCAATTCAATTCAGATTCAATGAGAATTATTCTTTGTTAATTCACTTATTTTTCTAATCACTAATTAATGATATATTTTATTTTTGTATCACATTTAGTCTACGATTTTTCATCCAGATTATTTCTACTGTGTCTTTTAGTCAATCTCCTGACGCTCTTCTCATAGTCCATGATGTTGTAAAGCTTCTTTCTAATAATTATACTCTGGTACACCATGCCTACTTGAATTATTTCAGTTCATATTTCGTTTGTATCTTCTTAGCCTACCTGTACTTCTAGGCTAGAGCAGCTGAATACTCCGCTGCGTTGGGACAAGCGGTTGCGGAGCATGGTTAACCGATGTGCAAGTCCATCTTAATAGACTCAAACACTAGATCAAAGTAGTCCTGCAGCCTGTTAGGCGCCATCTATGCTGCTCTAAACAAACCACCTAACCATGGGCGGTGTTATGCCATGTCACACAGTTAGTCACCTCTTACGACATGTTCTCTGTGAAGCAGTGGTGCTATTCTGGTCCTTGTCGTACACAAAGACCCCGGCAGACAACTCAGTTATTCTTACTCCTTCATTTAATTGCTCATATTCTTGTCTTATTCTGCTTTGTTCTTCCTTCTCTCCTCCATCAATTGCAATATTTCACTAGTCATTCAGTTTTTTCATTGCACAATGTTTTATCACTGGCAAAATCTCTTTAGATGTCTGTTGTATTGACTCCTTTAGCAAGTCCCATTGTTCCTCAGTGTCATGGTCAGGCATAATTAACTGACCAAGACCACATATCTCTTTCATGTAGCGTTCCAAGCATTGCACAACAGCCTGGAGGACACCAGTCCACCTTCATCAGTATGCTCGGGATATGAAGAAAACTATTGTAACCCACCACTTAACACCCTTTTCAGGCGTTAATTAATGGTATTTTCAGGGCACACAAAAGAGTAAACTTACTCATCTTGGAAATTCAACAACAACCAGAGAGGAGCTGAACTTCACTCAGGAGGCTTTAGGCTTGTGTTGATGTCATGAGCTTAAGTCTCTTCTAGCTGTTTGGGAATGAAGATTAATCAGAGTCCAAGATGCAGCAGTGCATGAGCTGACAGTATCCAGCAACTTACAGTGGAAAGGCAAACCCAGTATTTCATAATAAAACCAGCTGAAATCAGATGTGTCGGGCCAAAAGGCTCCGACATCGCAGCCTCATTGTAAACTACGACACAACATCCTTTCTAGGATGAACACCGAAGAAGAAGGGGAGTAATCAGGGTAAGGTAACTGATCAAGACCCCACCTCATGTTCTCTCTCCTAGAAACATGCTGCGTCCCAGCATTCTGCTCAATGAGGTAGGGATCAACACTTCGTTTCTTTTGTGTGTTCATACAGTCGGGGTTTGAATTCGAGCTGCAACAGTCGGTTTATAGTGGCCATTTTTTCCAGAGATCCCTGGGTTCATCCCTGGCGTTATGGAGTTCGTGCTTTGTACGATGCTCTCGACAGGCGGGATATTGTTTCTGCACAGCGAGACAAGCCAAATGGAGAGACCCGCGGCGAGGAAGTCGTGCCCTTGCCTTTAACTGTAGTTTCTATAGCAGTGAGCTTAAAGTGCACTACAGTTAGGAGCACTAATATCAACCACCAGTACGGGAATCAAGATGCTGAGTAACGCATGAGCTGCAGTGGTCAGCGACGCATAGCTGACTGCTATCGTCAGGGCCAGCGAACCAGACCTGCCAGGACCCTTCTACACCTCCACGCGGTGATTCTGGATAACAGGCTGCAGCAGGGCAGACTGGCTAAGAAGAAGGGATCGAAAAGGGAATGATAACCCAGTACTAAAAAAAAGGCTTGCTGAAGTCGGATGTGTTGGACTGACATGTGCAAATATCGCAATTAAGATATAAACTACGACACAACGCATTCCGTTCTCTGGACTACATTCTGCTACTCAAGCCCTTTCAGGGTCTGGTAGCGGAGATTGAGAACGAACAAAGCCAAGCCAACCACCAGTACAGCTCGAGATATAAGAAGAGCCACTGTAACCTACTACCAAAAACATCAACAACTTCTAGCTCATTACAAATTTAGGGAGCCAAGACTAGCATACTAAAAAACCCTGCCACTCATCCTTGTCAAGCTATTGAAAACAGGTCGCATTTGTATAAGGGGATTTAATCCCTACAGATCTTCTTAAAAACATCTTCCAATTTTTTTGAATCAGTATACCACCAGGTGCTAGCTCTTATTTCTTTTAGGAATATGTCGATTTTCAAAGTAGATTTGTTGCATCGTGATGTTTTAGGAAGTACAACTTCATTTGCTATTTTTTCATGTTTTCATTTAATAAAGGTGATCCATTTTTACCATTAATAATGGAAGTGAGATTAAAGTCTTAGTTTCTTAGACATGATGCTTTATGATACTTTTATGATATTTTTGTAGTCACTGCAAAGAGATTTAGTTCAAATAAAATTCCAATCCCTGAGATATAGATGTTTAGGTGCAAGTAGCATTATACCAGGAAGGCCAGAGAAAATGCCAGACTGTGATTTCCATTGCGCTTTTCCTAGTCTGGTTCCAGTAAAGTCTTTAGTCTCGTAGGGGCGGTTTAATGATATCTCCTCAGTGGACTTCGGGTCATCCATGTGGTGTAGATGTCTGGCTTTGGAATTTTCATAATGGTCTTGGAAGCCAATTTTTTTTTTTTATTCTACTGACATGACCGAACCATCATAATTGAGATTGTTCAATTACAGCCCGCAGGGGTAAGGTTTCCAAGTTGTGATAAATAGTTGACTACGGACCTTGTCCTTTTTTTCTTTTTTCTTTAATGACCTTTTATAAATAACTTTTTTTTTTTCAATACTGAAACTGGTTTCTGTGAATTTTGGTTACTACCGATGCCTCACATCTATCCACATACCCGGGACCATTCAACAACCATCTTTATTTCCTTGCCTCTATCTGTTTTTTCGAGAAATTGGTTATCAGGTGGTGAACTCTTCTGTGATGCCTAACTTCTGACACATTACAGCTGAAAGATATTTGAGTTAGTTGAGACACAGACACACACATTATGAAAGAGGAGATGTTTCTTGGCATACATTTCTCTTGCCACGTGCACATGAACATTGACACATATTGAAAGAAGCAAATTACATTGACAGGAAGAAAAAATATTCCACTTTCTATATGTCTCTTTGAACTCTACCTAAAATAATCAAATATATTATCAACTGAAATATTAAGAACAGCAATAATTCTTAAGTACATAGCCATGGGTGAAATTTAAGTAATAAGAAAGTTTGTGTGATTGTTTGGCTTTAATAAAACTCCCCACATTTGATTTTCGTCCTTTCATAACTTTGCAAAATTGTTCTCAATATATTTAAAATTAAAAACATTGCAATTATATATTTATATGTGAATGCGGGAGTGGTACTCAGGGTGAAACAAAAGGCCAACTGCAACCTTCTAAACATACCATAAAAGGTGACAAAATAGGATTGGGCTTGGGGCTGGCAACCCCGTCCTTTTAACAAAAATGTCACTTGAATCAACTACCCAATGCGCATGGATATATGCTTCCAGCATTTAAAACATATGCTTCACATTGGAACAAACAGATGAATGATCACCAATGCTTGTAAACTGGCTTTTTTTAAACAGATACCCACTGCAGGGCTTCACATTGGAGCAAACGGATGAATGATCACCAATGCTTGGAAACTGGCTTTTTTAAACAGATACCCACTGCAGGGCTTCACATTGGAGCAAACAGATGAATGATCACCAATGCTTGGAAACTGGCTTTTTTAAACAGATACCCACTGCAGGGCTTCACATTGGAGCAAACAGATGAATGATTACCAATGCTTGGAAACTGGCTTTTTTAAACAGATACCCACGTCAGGGCTTCACATTGGAGCAAACAGATGAATGATCACCAATGCTTGTAAACTGGCTTTTTTAAACAGATACCCACTGCAGGGCTTCACATTGGAGCAAACAGATGAATGATCACCAATGCTTGGAAACTGGCTTTTTTAAACAGATACCCACTGCAGGGCTTCACATTGGAGCAAACAGATGAATGATCACCAATGCTTGGAAACTGGCTTTTTTAAACAGATACCCACGTCAGGGCTTCACATTGGAGCAAACAGATGAATGATCACCAATGCTTGGAAACTGGCTTTTTTAAACAGATACCCACTGCAGGGCTTCACATTGGAGCAAACAGATGAATGATCACCAATGCTTGGAAACTGGCTTTTTTAAACAGATACCCACTGCAGGGCTTCACATTGGAGCAAACAGATGAATGATCACCAATGCTTGGAAACTGGCTTTTTTAAACAGATACCCACTGCAGGGCTTCACATTGGAGGAATAAAGTGAATGATGATGTAAATGTGTGTCCAAGGTAAAGCATTTGAAAAGAGTTAAAATGCAATCTTACATGATGAAATGGCAGATGTGTTTTGATCTATATTAGTTTTAAAGAAAAATCAAACACGTAAATGATCTTAGATAAGCAGCTAAATTTAGACGTGTAAACCGACCAAATATGTCGTTATCATCTCCGGTTCATGGCTCATAATATCAGTTTTGTCATGCAGAACAGAACACAGAAGGCACAGTTGCAAGAGTGCAGGCCCCACCTGCTGCAGACTTCCTGTAAGGGGACAAACTGCAGCTATGATTACACAAAGGAATGTGAGCACTGACAGTAACTAGTATGATAGTACAGATCTTTCAGTTGAGAAGCTCATCAGTGCTACTAACATAAAGAATCACATCTATGTGATTCTTGTGTTGTTATTAGATCAATGGTGTAACAACACATACACAGTGTGATTTAGCTCACTTATTTTTTTTGGTTTATTTTGAATTTTTTATTTAAACTTACTTTGAATTTTCATTTCGTTCACCTTGCAAATGAAAAGTAGGTTTATTAGTATAAAGATCTCTTGTATTTTTCACAGAATCTAAGAATTCGAATAACGTAGACTTGCTATGTGTAGAGATTACTAGATTGTATCACTTTATCTAACATTTTTTACATGAAATAGAAAACATATAAAATGTATATTATTTTAATCGAAAATGTGTTCATTTAGATTTGAATGGACATGTGGTTTACATTACATAGAAAATCCTAACTACATTTATGGATGTTCCACTTTTGCTCCAGGTAAGTCACAACTAACTAAAAGATTTATAATGAGAATGCAACCATTTCTATCTGCATATACTTGTGAACTCATGATTAAACATCAACTGCAGTTTCTATTATATACAAATTGAGGCAAAAACCCAGTAAAATATTAAGAAAAGGAATGAATGGATGATTTAATGCAGTTTTCTAAAATTTGTTTATCTCAGAACCCTTTTTCACTCATATAAATTATTACAAGTTGCAAAATAATTTTGGCTATGTGAGTTATATCTATTGATATTTATGTTAATGGAAATTAAAACTAATAAATTGTACAAAAATGTTATTGTTAATTAAATATAAAATGTTAAAATATTAAACCCATTACATATTTTTAATGTTAACAATTTGGAAATATTTTTATTGAACAATAATTACATGTTTCAAACAAACAACAAATACAAGAAAAGTGGCATTGTTTAAAATATTTCTTAACTTCAAAATGTTTGGATTAATACAAGACTGCTGGATTCTAATAACTGCTTCTGCAGTCTGTCAGTTGTGGTTTATTGTTTTGATTGGAGTATATTTAGGAAATTAAGCCTCACACAGATATGTAGCTAGAAGAGGGAAGTATCTGTTGTTATTTTAATGGGATAAAGCTATATTTTCATTTTTGAAACTGTACCAAAAGTAAATAAGTGTGAGTTTCTTAAAGGTTAGTTGTAATGTGCATTGTGAAACCATATCAATTAACCTTTCACAATCTCTTACATTAACACCCACCGGTTCTTAGTTGATCTGTACTTTTACAGCGGTATACGCCCCTGTGCTGGTCACAGCTGTGGCATGAGCTGGATGTAGCTGGGAAAAGGGTGTCCTGTTTAGTGGGCTAGTCTCGAGCAACTTAATACTCCGCTGCGTTCGGACAAGCGCTTACGGAGGGTGGTTAATTGATGTGCAAGTCCATCGTAATAGACTCAAAAACTAGAGCAAAGTAGACCCACAAACCTGTTAAGCGCCATTTATACTGCTCTAAAGAAACCACCTAATCATAGCCAGTGTAATACCATGTCACACAGTCGCTATTATGACATGCTCTTTGTGAGGCATTGATACTTCTTCTTCTTTCGTTCGCTTTAAAATATTGTCTATATCTGCAATGTTGTCTCTTGTATAAACTTCACTGTCTTTTGTAGTTCACATACAGGTCCATAAAGTTTCTCTTCCAGTGTTGTTTCTATGGGCCAGTGAGATTTTCTCTGTATATCATATTCAGGGCAGTTTTGCAGTATGTACTCTGCTGTCTGGGGCGCCTGTCCGCATGTACACATGGCTGAGTTGCCAATCTTAATTTTTGTGTACATGTGGCTGCGGAGTCGATTGTGTCCTGTTCTAAGGCGCAACACAACAGTTTCCTCTTGTCTGTTCATGTTATGGTAATCGTCTGGTGTTACTGTTGGTGGCTTTCTGATTGATTTGATCATCCTTATCTTCTGTTGGTATGTAACTGGCATATCTGGTTGCTCGTCTGCAGCACCCTCCTTTGCCAGTCGATCTGCTCTCTCGTTTCCTGGTATTCCACAATGAGAAGGTATCCACTGCATGACAACCATCGCTGGTTGCTCAGTTCAGACAGTAGAGCCTGTAGATATGGCAGTTTCTCAAATTTAAGTGCTTGGAGTGCTGATTGTGCATCTGTAAGAAATACTACAGGTTGTGGACCGACATTGGTGTTCAGCAGTTTCTCAGTTGCCACCTTGATTGCCTGAATTTCTGCATCATATATATGACAGAATTTCCGAGTTGGTACTCTGACTGTATCCTTAATGTTGTTTGGGTATTCTATGTACACTCCCGCTCCACCATTCTTTACTGCATTCTGTGCTGACCCATCTGTGTATACTCTGATCCAGAGGTCTTGTGGGTATTCTTCATCCAGGAAATTGAGGATCACTATCCTACGTTGCACACTGTTCTGTTCATCCTTGTCTAGTATTCCTTTCACTTTTGTTTGAATGCATACTGATAGTCCGTGCTCCTCCTTCCAAGGGGTTTGTTCTGGCACAGACTTTAGGGGGATGTCAACTTCAGGTAGATCCATAATTTGCCTGCGAAGTCGTTTCGCCTGATGCATAAAACTACTTCTTTTCAGTCTTCCCATTGCTAAATTTTGAAATATGTCTTTCATTGGAAGGCTCGGCATGCAGTGGAACTTTTCTGCCTGTGTTAATACCTTTGAGTCTCTGCGCTCTCTTAGTGCTTGTATCCTTCCCATTTTCTCCATCTCCACAATAGGTGTTGATTTTATTGCTCCTGTAATGACCCTAAGTGCCTGATTTTGCACCTTATCCACCTCTTTTAGGGTAGTGTTTGCTGCGGGGCACCACGCTGCTGACCCATATTCCAGATGTGACCGTATACCTTGTTGGTAAACTTTGTTAAGTATTTTTCCACTAGCACCCCATGTGGTTCCACTTAATTTTCTCAGGATGGCTAACTTCCTCCTCGCTTTTTTGGCTGCCTTGTTGACGTGTTCCCTCCATGTCCCCTCAAATGTAACTCCGATAGGTGGGTTGTTTATCTTCTTTGAGGTGTTCTCCATTTATCTTGATAACTCCAGCTTTTTGTTTTGGGGAGAGGGTGAAAAGCGTAGTGCTACATTTGTCGGTGTTAATGTTTACACACCATCGGTTTGTCCATGAGGTCAATGCATCAATAGCGCTTTGCAGCATTCTGGTGGCCACTGTTGCTTGCTCATTTACACACCATATTACCAAGTCATCTGCATACATTGCAACTTGTGTTTCTTGTGGTAGCTCAGCAATCAAGTCATTGATAAAGACTATGAAAAGTGTAGGGGAAAGAACCCCTCCCTGAGGCACACCATGACGCAGTAGAATTTTATTACTCTTGAGACTATCTAGTTGGACTCTGGCTCTTCTGTTATGTAAGTATGCTTTTATCCATTTGTACATCCTATCCATCACTCCATTATTTCTCAGTTTCTTTAAAAGTCCTTCTTTCTAAATTGTATCAACAGCTTTCCTTAAGTCTATCCATGCTGCTAATACTAATTTCTTGTCCTGGAATGCGTCCTCGATCTCTTGTGAGAGGTATGTTGCCTGGTCTTCAGTGGAGTTGCATTTCCTAAATCCTGCCTGTTGTGGCACAAGAAGGTTTTGGCTCTCAGGATACCACTGGAGCCTTAGGTTGATAATACGTTCCATTGTTTTACATATGCAGCTTGTGAGGCTGATTGGTCTATAGCGGGATGCCATGGAACTGTCTTTCCCTGGTTTTGAGAGTGGTATCATGATTGCTTCTCTCCAGGTCTGTGGGATGTCCAACCTGATGTCCAACACATGTTGAAGATCTGAAGCAGTTTTGTTTTTGCTGCTGTTCCTAAGTTCTTGATCATCTCATTGGACACTCCGTCTGTTCCTGGCGACTTTCTCATTTTCACTTTGGATATTGCAAACTCCAGTTCTTTGTATGTGATGGGTGTCTCCATAACTTCGGGCATGGCACCATCTCGCTCTGTATTTTGCCGTTCCTCACGAACACTTTGTTGTTTCTCTCTGTCTACTTCAATGTTGCTATCTTTTGCAAAAGAGGCAGCAAAGTAATCAGCCTGTTTGCCTGTGAGGATGTTTCCATCTTTGTTTAATGTAATTTTTGTGTTTCTCTGTGCACCCTCATCATTAAGCTGTTTTACCAACTTCCACAGTTTCTTAGTATCCTTTTCAAAGTTCAGAGACTCTGTTTTCTCCCTCCAACTTCTTCTTCTAGCCTGCAACTTTTCCCTTTGAAATTTGGCCTTAGCATGTTTATATTTTTTGTGGTGTTCTTGACATGGACTAATCTCTGCTTGCTTTCTAGATGTTTCTACCTCGTTTTGCAGTTGTTCTAATTCCCTATTCCAGTATGGCCTATATTGTTTGAGGGCCCCTTTAGGTATTGGTTCATGGGCAGCCTGTAGTATGCATCGGCTGAAATTATCGACTACCTTATTTATGTTTTCATCTGTTGTTAGATTTCTAGTCAGCACACTAGACCGATGCTGGTACATTGACCAGTCTGCCCTTCCTGTAATTCCACCGAGGCAGGGTACTACTTTCCTTGACATATTCATTTTCAATAGTTAGAAATACTGGTCTGTGGTCACTACCTCCAAGTTGTTTCCCTACAATGCGTGTAATGTTCCATTCCATGCATGGTGAGTGGAATGCCATATTGATACTCTTCTTGTCCTTGTCATTCACAAAGACCCCGGCAGACAACTCAGGTCATTTATTCAATTCAATTATTAAGATGACTAATAGAGTTAGGGATCAAGATGCTGAGCAGCGCATGAGCTGCAATGTTCAGCGACCCATAGCTGACTGCTAGTGTCAGGGCAAGCGAACCAGAGCTGCAAAGACCCTTCTACACCTCCACGATGATTTTGGATAATAGGCTGCAACAGAGCAGACTGGCTAAGTAGAAAGGTCAAAGAGGGAATGTGAACCCCGTACTATCTGTTTCTGTTTCTAAGAATCGACTTCACTGCACTCCGGGCATACCTATAGGTGCTCAGTCTCTCTCATCAAATGGCGTAAAGCATGGATGCTAATGGTCCATGTAGCTTGCTGGTTGTACACGCTCCTGCGCGTTCTCTCATGCGCCCCACTCCGCTCGAACCTCGTTTAATGTCGAAACTTTGCATTCTGTGGATTGCTGCTTCATCTATTGCGGTGTCCTCATCTAGCAGGCGGTCATTGATTGATTTCAAAATGTCACTTCTGTCCATCACCAATGTGCCCATGATGGGAGCCCGTGAAGCCAAGATGTCAGCTCTATCATTGCTCTGAACCCCGGCAGGACAGTAGATCCAGGTCAGCGCCTGGAAGTTTGAGGCCTCAACAGCAGCTATCCACTCGTACCTAAGCCATCCCTTCTGTACTTTCTGAAGTATGGCTTGCGCGTCTGTCATGATGACTGCCATATATCTCATAAGTCTCAGATATCTATTTCCGTGCTGAGATCACCGCTTCCGCCTCCATTCTCATACTGGAGGTTGTTGACATGTATGCCCTACTGCGCTCAGCAACGACCTCTCCTCTCACTCTAGCCGAGAAACATCAGCCCGATGTCCCACTGATCCGTCGGTGTATACGACGGCATCCCTCTCTTGCGTGTTCTCAGTTATCAGCTGATTCACCTAGTGCTCTGCTCTCCCATTCCTCCGTTCTCTGCATTCCTTGCCTAAGGTTATGATGACTCTCTGGTACTCTATCATTCTATCATCAGTGTGGACCCATTCTTCCCCTTTGGCTATTGTCTCATCTGGAGTAACGTGTCCGATTGTTGTCTCGGCCTGTGCCATCCATAACGACCCTTTCTTGATTCTTGATCCCTTGATGTCTGAGATACTACTTGTGCAGAGGGTGGCCAGTGTCTGTAATGACACGCTTATAGGCTTTGACTTGTGCCAGTTTATGTTTGGATGTCATCGATAACAATCCCAACATGTACCGCATCATCACAATCGGGGTATCTCTAGTGTAGCCCAGAACCAGTCGCATACCTTCATTCTGGATTCGGTCCAACCTTACACACTGTGTTCTTGATAGTGTGAGGATGCCTAGTCTGTAATCGATGACAGACAACACGACCTGACGAAATAGGATGAACAGAAGGCGTTGTTCTAAGTCGGCAGCAGCCATGGTCTTGAGTGCTCCTAACCCTCTCTTGTATCTTTGTACGATGTGGTCAACATGACAGTTATTGGAAAGACTGCGATCAAATGTCACTCCGAGGTATTTCAACCTGTCACACCTGTCGATGGTGCAACCATCAAAAGTGATGCCCTGGAGTTCAGCCTTTACTATGGAATTATTAAAAGAGCACCACATTATGCAGTACTTGTTCGGATTGATCTTGGAGCTTGAGTCGTCGCACTACTGTGAGATTCATTGCAAGGTTTCATGGATGTCTTTGACCAACTCTTGCCTGTCTGAGCCATTCCTGTGCGTTAGGATGTCATCGGCAAATGTCCACGTTCGCCCTATCCCTGTGGGTTGAATATTGCCCACTTTTACTGTGTAAATGTTGAACAGCACCGCTGAGAGCGGAGACCCTTGAGGCAGTCCTGGACATACTCTCCTCGGTTCTGATGTCCACGATCCCACGCGTAGCGCAGCTGCTCTTTCCATCAGGGCAGCTGATATCCAATTAACTAGCCACGGGTTTAAACCACACTGCTGCAGACAGGTAATTACGGTCACAAACTCGACACGGTTGTATGCGTCTTCCAGGTCGAGTGCCACCGCGACTGTTTCTTGCTTTGGCTGAAACCCCTCGAACACATCATACGCGAAAGTTCCAGCGTTAGTCCAGGTCTCCTTCGCTGTTCTATAACTGCTCAGCGTATCGGGTAGAATCAGCTCCCGTTCAAGGTAGGCCGTTATTTTCCTGGCCACTATCTTCTCGAGCAATTTGCCATATACATTTTGTATGGTGATTATTCGATAGCTGCCGAGAAGCGAGGAGTCCTTACCAGGTTTAGGCAGTGGGCATAGATAGCTATGAAGCCAGTCCTCAGGCACATATATAGTGTGGTTGAACTCCTTCACCATATTTTGTATATCTGTCTGATCCAACTGCTTTATGTGGCAATATACTGTACTCCATCAGGACCTAGGGCTGTGCTTTTGTTTGCACGTAGGCTATTTACGACCTCTGCCTCGGTGATAAGGTCTACATAAGCCTCTCGGTGGCTCCTGATAGCTTTCATGTAGTGTACTGTAACGGACAGTTAGGGACAGGCTGTGTTCACGATTCACTCCGCTGTTTGTATTTGTTTAGGCTATTACCAAGTTTCAAATCGGAATTAAATTTTCACAGTTGATGACTAACATTCAGGACCGTGTTCTGTGGAAGTTTGTGTGCATTTATATACCTAGTTTACCGTCTATTGTACCGTTGCATAGCATCTTGTATCTATAAATCCTTATTATCGACAACGAGTTGGCTCGCAGTGACCGAGGCCAAAATCGTTCAACCGCGAAGGTCAATTTGATTTAGGGTCTTGGCTGACCAACGGTTTGCTAGGTCAACATGTGTCGCTGTGCGTGCTAATAGTGGGGCTGGTCAGTTTAAGGAGAGATAACAAGAAGGCTAGAGTGTGTATTACACAAGTGATACCCGGACGGATAGACTGGAAGCTGTGCTCCACCCATTGTCTCGTTGAATAGCACGAGTGTTCATACGTCGACCCGTACGGTAATGTGACTCCGCGATAAAAATGGCGGAGACAACCGACCACAAACCGAGTAGAGGAGTCGCGTTAGCCCCGCAGGCAACTCTTCTAGGAGAAGCACATATAAGAGTCATCGCGGGAGCTACGGAGATCGTTCTCTGACGTCGATGTCTCCAACAAACGGCGCTAAGGAAGGTGGACGCAGAAGGAGAGGAAGGGGAGAGAAGAGGAGAGAAAGAAAGAAAAAAAGCCGGAAAGAGAAAATGTCGAATAAAGTCAGATAGACTTGAGTTAACAAATGTACGGATAGGCTACAGGAATTGCCGCAGCGCTACCCAACGCGAAGTGATTCTCCAAAAATTGGTGTACAGTTTCGACATATTCATGATCCAGGAGACCTGCTTGAAGGGGAATGTTACTATCAAGTGTCCAGGATACAGGTGCTACAGTAATCCATGCGGGCCCGGTAAGCGGGGACTGGCGATGTATGTGAAGCAAGAACTTCCCCATACATGGATAGATACTAGCAACTGTAAACTTGAAGATGTCGAGATACAAGGGATTGAAGTAACAATCAACCACCAAGAATGGAGAATCTACAACGTATACGCTCACGTAGATCACCTCTTCGAGGACGTAAAGTGGACATTTCTGTCGGACTTGTCAGAGTCACAGAGCAGAAAGTGCCTCATTGCAGATGACTTTAATGCTAAATCAAAGGAGTGGGGAAATGTAACTAAAAATAGGCAAGAGGTCGCCTTGAGCCAGGCATTAGTCGACACAAACCTCACTGTCGCGAAGGACGGACGTCCAACTAGAAAAGCATCTCGACCGAGAGATACGGACGGGGTCATCGACGTGGCTCTTATATCCAGTGATGTTGCTCCAACAACACGCTGGGACGTATTAGGGGCACAAGAGAGCGACCACCTGCCGTGTGTCGTACTTATACCCAGAGGAAAACACACCGGAAAGCCAAACAGGTGTTCAGATACACGTACGAAAAGGATAATGTAGTGAACAAGCTGCGCCAGACGATAGGACGCAGGACCACTAGATTCCTTTTTGTCCAACCACCCTGGTGGACTCAAGATGTTGATACGGCCTGGAGAGAAAAGGAGTCGGCAACAAAGGATTGGCGCAAAACCATAAAGAGAGCTGGTATTAATGTCGACGCATTGAACGAGAAGGAGGAGGTAAAACGCAAAGCTACCAATTCCTTTAAAGCGTTAGCTAGGGAGTCTAAAAGGGAGCAATGGGAGAAGTTCATCACAGGAGTGGGTGGGCAATGATAATACCCTCCAGAAGTTCTGGCACATGCATCGAAAGATGAATGGACAAACTACAAGCCAGCGTATCTCCAACATTCAAGACACCACAGGAAGGCTCCTGAAGACAGATGAAAAAAAGGATCTAAGTTTTTACAGTCGATATGTTGCCCAGACTGACAAAGGCGACAGAGATGCCCGTCAGGAAACTCGGAAAGGCATCTTAGACGTAGCCCCGTACTAACAAAATGCTTACTGAAGTCGGATGTGTTGGACCGAAAGGTGCAAATATAGCAGTCAAGCTGTAAACTACTGCGGCAGAGTCCAAGTTTGCACTGAGTTATTTTATCAAGGATGTTACCACATTCATCCACATCATTCACGACCACACACAGCAAATAACATAGCACGCAGCAGGTGGCATATTCATTATATCATACTCATACAACAATTATTAAAGTGAGTGCAATGAAATTACAAACAACAGAAGAAATACATCTTATCTAAATGGATACTCGGAGTTTGTAAGCATTAGCTATTGATGTTGCTCCAGACTAATCCAACCCAGTTCTAGCCTTATCTGCACCCTCAACACACTTTCAAAAACTCGTTCTCACGTTTGTACTCTGTAACACTCAGATCCCCTCAGGTGGGTGATCTTGACATATTACATTCAATATATTCAATGTATACAGTTCCCCACATAGACATTTCTATGATGGCCGACTGACAAGCTGACTTTATGTGCTGTGTTTATGTTTTCGTTTATCTTGGAGTATCCCGTCGTTGCGACCGTCGATAACGTTGCCATGTTGTTTCGAAGTACGGAGGTGTTATCTAAGCTGAAAGTCTCAACTAAGTCAACGATCAAAAATGGTAAAGCTAAATACGATCAGACCGTGAACTCCACAGCGCAAATAAGCAAAGATGGCGGATTCAGTGCCTTGCAAGCCAACGCGACCAGTCAGAATTACGCCGGCTGGTTAAAATTTACATCATTGCTGTCTGGTATTTTCTGCAATCCCGACGATAACCCATTTATTTTTAACACCCCAGACGGCGAAAAAAAAACAGCCTGGGATTCTTAAAGTATACCAGAAGAGTGCTCAGGAAATTTCTCCAACATTGAACGCACGGGAACATTGCCACTGAACGTTAACGAGCCGGTGGGTGTACGTCAACATGTTATGAAATACATTGAATCGGTGCTAGCACGCATCAGGTCAACTTTTGAGGCATATGGTTGTTTGGTTGGTTGTTAATGCCCACATTGTGTTGGTAACCCTTTTGTGCGCCCTGAAAAAGACGGAACTTATGGCAGAATGAAGTTGCTTTCCCTAGCGTGTTAATGGAGTGGACCGGGGTCCTCAAGGCGGTTTTGCAATGCTTGGCTTCATCTGCGTGTCACTCACTACTACGGGGATCACATCGAACCTCACCTTGTTAGTCAGCCTGTTGTCCTCCACAACAGCCCGTTTCCAGGACGACCAACGAGGAGGTCAGGTGAAGATCTTGGCCAGTATATTTCTCCTGAACCTGGTTAACATTGTTTGATCAGTGTTTTTTGCCTGATCAGACGTTAGCCTCATTACCGTCGCTGGGGCTACGGAGAACGTGCCCTGCAGTCGACGCCAGACCAAGCAGCTACAATCTTAGTTTGCCACTACTCCATGAAACGTGGCCATCGTGGGGAATCCAGTAAGGGGAGAGCGGGAAAAATAAAGGTAAGGAGAAAAACAGACAGATGTCAGGGTCACAAGGTTAGACAGAGGACGAAACGAAGTAATCAGACAGACGGTGGGTGCACAACACCGTGCATGGAATACATAGAAATGCAGAGAATAAAATGGTTATGACACCTGACAAGAATGCAACCAAAGTTTCCAGCTGGTCGTATCTACAATACTAGACATCAGGGTTGCAAAGAAAGAGGCAAACCACAAAAACCATGGATAGATGGTGTCAGTGAGACGCTGAAGAAACACGGAATGACAACAATATCGGCGACAAAGCTGGCACACGACCTACACTTCTCCACAACGTCTAATGGTACAAGTTGATATACGATGAATGGATTATTCAGGTAACAATAAACAAGAGGAAAGTGGACAGTGTATGCTGCGTATTTCAAGAGAAGTGGACTGATTATCACTTGTTTGTCACGCAGAAGGAAAACATGTTTTGTCTGATTTGTTTTGTAACTATTTTCATTGCAAAAGAATACAGTCTGCAACGCCATAATAATACCAAGCATGCCAGTTACAGCGATGTCAAGGTCAGCGGAGAAAATATACGATCAAGAAGTTCACCAAGCATTTCAGTTACGGTGATTTCAAGGCTACCTTGATGTCTTCTGAGCACGCATGCCCGAATGATTTGTCCTCTTGTCTCTCCGCTTTCTCACACCCGCATGATCTGTCCTCTTGCCTCTCCGCTATCTCACACCCGAATGATGTCGACTTGTTCTCTCCGCGGCTCGCACCCGAATGATCTGTCCTCTCGCCTCTCCGCTATCTAACACCCGAATGATCTGTCCTCTTGTCTATCAGCTATCTCACATCCGAATGATCTGTCCTCTTGTCTCTCCGCTATCTCACACCCGAAATCTATCCGCTATCGCACACCCGAATGATGTCGACTTGTTCTCTCTGCGGCTCACACCCGAATGATGTCGACTTGTTCTCTCCGCGGCTCACACCCAAATGATGTCGACTTGTTCTCTCTGAGGCTCACACCCGAATGAATCTGATTTGGGCTCTTCTAGCTATCTATATCCGCGACCTTTTTTCAGATCTCGTACCTAGGATTTTTTTTTCTCTCTATGATTTCAGAAAAACCAGTTAATAGCATGTCCGATTGTATTTGCCACTTCTGATCATGCTGTAACAGGCGTCTAGGTGTTATGCAAGGTTACATAGTTTAACATATGCGTGGTTTGGAAGTCAACGCTATGCATTCCAAGTATTCCTTTGTCCAGACGTGAGTACATCTGTACTGGCTATCTTTGTTAGTTTAATTCTACAAGAAACAATAAATGGCTACTGACTATCAATGTCTACTCCCACCCTTTAAAATTTAAATAAAACATGTCTAATATCCTATCCCTAATAAATCTACACAGCTAAGATCTGTTACAACACTTCCCCCAACCACAAAACAACAATGTGTGCACAACGCCTCAGAGTCCTAGAACTTGCTACACTTTCTTTCCAAATGCAAGAGTCCAATGTTACAGCAACAAAAAAACATTTTCATAATATAAAATAAATAGCAAAACTGGATCTCTTGTTGGTCCATCAATTTGTACACTCTTAATACTACCTTTTCCCATTTGTTGTACCAACAGCTGTCTTAATATATCTGATATGAGGCAAAATTCCTTTTCATATCACTGCATTCTCTGCAGGAGGCATTATCCATCTCCTCGGCTCCTAACTACTTCGATAGGCTATCGCCTGTTAAGTTCACCAACATAAGGCAAACTCTCTCTCTGTTAGTTTCCCTAGTCCTTCAAGTCCCATGAGGTATCTTTCCGTCCCATGAACTGTACTAATCCTGAGGCCAATCTCTTCTCACGTCTCTCTAATCTTCAAGCCCCATGAGGTATTCTCCAGTCCCATGAATTGTACCCACCCTGAGGAAAATCCATTCTCAGGTCTCGCTATAAACATTTTTTTCTCTCCCACAAAAAAGTTCTTGCAAAAGTCTCACATTTCAGCATGTGATAATTTAAAACACAATATTAAACAAGATAATACATACTAAAAGAAAAAACAATACACAACTGGTTTGCTCTATGTGAGAAAACACAGCAGCATACGGGTAACGGTTCTACTATTTCTTTACACAACCATCTGTGCTTTTCGGGAACCCGCCATGGCTTACTGCTATGATATTACTTGAATGACAATCGCCTCTTACAACAGGCTTCTCAGTCCAGTGGTTTGTCATGTCTATCGTTCTATCTAAGGACAGAACTTTGGGGGACTAAGACGAATCATATGCCAAGGAGGTCGTCACTTTAATCGCCTTTTACGACATGCACTCAGTGTAGCAGTGGTCATATTCGTTGGACCTGTTCTAGACAGTGTTCCCCACCCCTCTCCCCCCAACCCATCCCCCGTATACCACTTGGGTCTACATATTTTACCCTGTACAAAATAAGAAAAGCATCCACATAGGAATGAACATCCCCCACTAAATTCCTTGCCTGTTTTATTTTTCTTAACCAGTCACTCTTCATCATTTCTCCCCATTATATTATGAAGACACTTCTTAATCGCCTTTGCTTGGATGCTACAATCAGAAACCTTTGTTATCTGAGTGAATCAGCTGACTTTTTCATAGGTATATTATCGCAAACATCTTTTCAATAATGATTTATACCTAGGACACGAAAATAGGTGTGTCTCTCTCAAGTTTCGGTTCAGTCAAATCCCCAAGACATCTCTTCTTTAACTAATTGCTGCACTACACAACTTCCATCAGTTGAGCAAATTAGCTCCCTATTTATCTGTCCCTATAAACCATCCTCTCCCAAGGACTACCCAAGTCCTCAACCTTTGATTAATCATGCAACATAACAATCTGTTAACGTATTGGTAAACCTCAACATTCGAGAATTAAGCATTCGACAATATAAGCATTCAAGATATAAAAACACAAATTTCATAAACACAAAATAAAATTTACTACCATTCTCTTAGACATACACATTACATGCTTAATATTATTACATGTCAATAGACATTGGGATCAAGATGCTGAGCAGCGCATGAGCTGCAGCGGTCAGCGACTCATAGCTGACTGCTAGCGTCAGGGCCAGCAAACCAGAGCTGCCAAGACCCTTCTACACCTCCACATGGTGATTCAGGATTACAGGCTGCAACAGAGCAGACTGGCTAAGGAGAAGGGATCGAAGAGGGAATGCTAACCCGGTACTAAAAAAATTGCTTGCTGAAGTCGGATGTGTTGGACCGAAAAGTGCAAATATCGCAGCCAAGCTGTAAACTACGACACAACACATTCCGTTCTCTGGACTACATTCTGCTACTTAGGCCCGTGTCAGGGTTTGGTAGCGAGAGATTGAGAACGAACGAAGCCAAGCCAATAGACATGGCCTTACATTATCTTATATGTAGCATCCTTACTACAGTGCCAACTGTCAAAGTTCTAATCCTACCAACTAGTCTAGTCAAATAGTGAACAGACCACTGACAGATTATGTCTTAGTAAATGGAAACAGCCTACCCAATTCAGTCATACCTAATTTAAACATGTTAATTGGTATTGACAGCTACGTCCGGATACATCAAAGATATCGAGTGCGTCCGTGAGTTTTCCATCAGAGAATCATCACTGGCAACGTTTTAACGACCCCGTGATCATACAAACTCAAGGGTTTTTCTCACCTTTACTGGACCTAACGTAATCTCGATAATACTCGACTTGGTGTCAAGACATTTCCACATTCCTGGAGTTCCGTCGCGCCATTACTGCGGGCGAGAGGTGTTACCTTATCTCTACACCTTCCTTTTCCGAGGTTTGACCAACGCACCCACAGTTGTCATGTAGTAATCGTATCAGAAGTTTGGAGACATGCCGAGCCTGTATTTATTCTGTTCTGCTGTCTGTTGTTCTTCTCTCCCTCTCGAGGCTCTCTTCCTCTCGAGGCTCTCTTCCATAGTCCAAATTATCATTTTCTGTCTTCTTTTTATACCAGCTGCCCTGATGTAAATAACAGTTGAGCTACTTGTGGGATCGTGGACATCAGAACCGAGGCGAATATGTCCAGGACTGCCTTAAGAGTTTCCACTCTCATCGGTGCTTTTCATCATTTATACAGTAAATGTGGCCAACATTCAACCCACAGGGGTAGGGTAAACGTTGACATTTGCCAATGACATCCTAACGTACAAGACTGGCTCAGACAGGCAAGACTTGGTCAAAGATATCCAGGAAACCTTGCAAGCAATCTCACAGTGGTGCGGTGACTCAAGATCAACCCGAGCAAAACCTGCACGATGTGGTGCTCTTTGAATAATTCCATAGTAAAGGCTGAACTCCCGGGCATCACTTCTGATGGTTACAACATTGACAGGTTGAAATACCTCGGAGTGACATTTGATCGTAGTCTCTCCTATAATTGCCATGTTGACCACACCGTACACTGATGAAAGAGAGGGTAAGAAGCACTCAAGACCATTGCTGCTGCCGACTTGGAACATGTTCATCCTATTTCGTCATATCGTGTTGTCTATCATCGATTATGGACTAGGCATCCTCACACTATCAAGAACACGGTGTGAACGGCTGGAACGCATCCAGAATGACAGTATGCGACTGGTTCTGGGGTCACTAGAGATAACCCAATTGGGATGATGCGGTACAACTTGGGATTGTTATCGGTGACATCCATACATAAACTCATACAAGTCAAAGTCTATATGCGTGTCACCATTGACACGCGACACCCTCTGTACAGTAGTATCTCAGACATCAAAAATCATTAGAGGGGTGTCATGGATGGCACATACAGATACAACAATCGGACACGTCACTCCAGCTGAGACGATAGCCAAAAGGGGAAGAATGGGCCCACAGTGGTAATAGAATGATAGAGTAACAGAGAGTGTTCATAACCTTAGACAAGGAATGCAGAGAAACAGTTTTGAGAAACGCGTCAGGTATCTTTTAAAATTTAAAAAAAATTGAAGTACGGATATTGTAAATGTGATAAACTGGTTATGCCTTAACTAAAGAGATCAACCATAAGACATCGATAAACTAATTACGAGATAAACAAACTAAGTGCAAAGTGAAACCTTACAAAGCATAACATATTTTGGCTACATATGACTTCAGGACCTCGGATAACAAGATGCAATTTACAACATCAGCCAGAAGAAATGTAATGTAAAGAAACCAAAATCGAATTTTGTGTAAATTTAGTTTTAGTGAGCAAAAATGTTTTTGGCAAGAAATTCATGATTATGTTTAATATAATAGCATACTTTCTTGAATGTATGAGATTTTGTCAGATACAAATGTAAAACATGTTGTATTATGCTTATAACTATTTTATTTTTTAGTTATTAGTTTGTAAATTTAATATGTTTTTCTCAAGCTTTAGTTTCTAATTCCATGAGTTCCCGAGTGGTCTGCCGGGTCTTTGTGTATGATAAAGATAAGAATTGGATCTCTGCCTCATAGAGAGCATGTCGTAAGAGGCGACTAACTGTGACATGGCACACCGCCGGCCATGGTTATGTGGATTATTTAGAGCAGCATAGATGGCGCCTGACAGGCTGCGGGTCTACTTTGCTTTAATGTTTGAGTCTATTAAGATAGATTCACACCTCGGTTAACCACCCTGCGTAAACATTGGCCCAACGCAGCGAATATCAAACCCTTCTCCCGGCTACATCCAGCTCATACCAGAGCTGGGACCTGCACAGGGTCATCGGTCAACTAAGAACTAAGAACATATAATGTAGGTGAAAGATGAGTTATCTATTTACAGTTTGGTTCAAATGGTACGCGAGAGATGTGTTATTTATTTGCGTTACATAATTCAGAGTATGTGTCACGTGAGAATTGATTCACGTTCGATATTTTGGGAGCGATGGTAACACTATTTATTAGTTTACAATATAAGTTAAATATATTTCAGTAAGATGAATTATTTATTTACATTTGCAGTGGGTAATTTGGGTACTTTATTCTGTGAATGGATGTTGTCTTGTACTTTATATTCTTAATACTAGATACATGACCAAATGGGAAACCGAACATACTGGCTACACCAAAAACGATGCCTATTACCAGTTGAACAGAAAAGAGCAGGTCGTGGTCTTCAGACTTCGCACTGGCCACAATAGACTCAGATACCACCTTTTCAACAAATTGAAGATAGGTGGCACCGACGAATGCCCGTGTGGTACCGGCAAAATGACCGCTGAGCATTTGCTGCAAAACTGCCCGACATACGAGGATCAGAGAGAGCAGATGTGGCCATCACCAGTGGCAACACTAGACAAGCTCTATGGCAGTGTCGACAGCCTCAGGATGACGGCTGCTTTTTTCGAAAAAATAATGGTTACTGTCTGACTGCGTACGATGAAGAAGAAGAAGATATTCATAATACGAAGAAAGGAAACATTTACCTTTTTAGTCTCAAGTTATTCTCTCAGACATATGAAAATAAGTTCTGAATGTATAATATTGTATGTTTAGCCTATCTCGCGCTCTATCACTGGAAAAAAACATTGTATTAGCATAATTACACTTCTGTGACAATTTTTGCATCAGCATGGGATCCAGGGAATCCAGTTTCCTCACGCAGATTATGTCCTGATACAATAATACCGTTATTTCTGCAGTTAATATATATATATAGTATTCCTTCCTTTTTGTTGATGTCTACAGAGCAAGGTATGGCTTGTCGTGTTTAATAAATGTGAATTCAACCGCCAATAATAAATGTGAATTCAACCGCCAATAATAAATGTGAATTCAACCGCCAATAATAAATGTGAATTCAACCGCCAATAATATAATTATTTAGGGTGTGTTTATTCAACAGAGATGTTTAAACAGAAAACATTCAAAATACCTACGCAATTTTTTAACGCAAAGACCAGCTATATTTTCACAGCAACTGCCTACATGGTTAAGGATAACTCAGTCTGGAAAAAAGACAGTATAAACTTTACGTATCAAATTCCACATGACGAGGAAAGTCTACCATTGTTACTTAAGTAAGTAGTTCGCATGTCCATGGAAAGCAATTCCGAAATTGTCTGCTAAATACTGCTAATTTGAAACATGTCACCAATAAATTGAGATGAAACTACTTGCTATTTACTTACCTCTACAGAGACATGCGTCCGTCGGTTGTTTTGTATATCTTGACAACTGCTTATGAGTTAAACACCCTAAGGAAAAAGAAAGCAGATGACGGTATCAACAACTATGATATCGCAATGACGTCTACAGTCATTAGCCTTCGGAAAACACGACTTTGCCGCTTTATTTACATGTTAATTAGCCTCACAATATTGTATATATCTTATATTATCTACACATTTCATTTAGAGTGAAACTATCTAATCTCGTGGTGCAACTGTGACAGTTAGCGTCGTGGTTGGTCTTTGACAGACTTCTGTCGTCAGAACTGTGTTGTGGAACACAAGGATTCCCAAACGTTTTGAGCGTGCTTCTCTGGTGCCCGTGTTACACGCGCTCTGAGAGGAGGTACTCCCTGATGGTTCATGTTACAATTCTGGCTCTTACGAAGATACTTATCACTGGCCTGAACTGAGTGGAGTTTGTTGTCACTCTCGTCAGGATTGTATCATATGTTTAAATAATCCTACTGCCATTCTCGTCAGGATTGTATTATATGTTTAAATCATCTTACTGATATTCTCGTCAGGATTGTATCATATGTGTTTAAATCATCCTACTGCCACTCTCGTTAGGATTGTATCATATGTTTAAATCATCCTACTGCCACTCTCGTCAGGATTGTATCATATGTATTTAAATCATCCTACTGATATTCTCGTCAGGATTGTATCATATGTGTTTAAATCACCCTACGGTCACTCTCGTCAGGATTGTATCATATGTGTTTAAATCATCCTACTGCCATTCTCTTGAGGACTGCATCCCAGATGTTTACACTCTATTCAGGGTTGCGTCCTACGTGTTAACAACTCCTTGCTGCCACTCTCTTCAGGGTTATATTCCAGGTGTTTACAACACCTTACTTTGTTACGGCCTCAGAGTTTACAGACTCAGTTTGTTGTCGTTCTCAGCAAGTGCAAGAACTGAACCTAAGAGAGAAACAACTTTGATGTCTCATGTCACCAATATAAAATAGCCACAATCATGTCAAATTGGCACTGGTGCAATTGTCAACGGAACATAGTGGGATAGTCTTCTGTCGAACTCTGCCTGCTGATACTGACCCGTAACTGTATACCGAGTAGCGCGGTATATGTCAATCACACCGGACAAGCAGAAATTGTAGGAGTTAACATAATGGCTCAAGAGACGAAGATCCGCATCTTCAACCTGTTCGGACCACCAAACAAAGACCTATCGCTCTCGAGTATGGAAGTCAAAGACTCCAACTGCATAGTAGTTGGAGACTTCAACAGTCACTCGGAGAGATGGGGATACTCGGACACAGACAGCAGAGGTGACGAAGTGGAAGTGGAAGTGGCCGGAGGATAGCCCTAGCTTCTATTCTAGAACATGGCATACCACCTCTACGCCAGATTTGGCCTTTTCCACGGTGGACATTCACCATAAAATAGACCGCCAGGTGCTAAACCAATTGGCAAGTAGCGAGTACATGCCAATTAGGCTAGAAGTTGATATGGAAGTAGGCCCACAGGAAACAAAACCGCTCCCACGTTCGAATTACAAACAAGCCGACTGGGACAGATTTGCAAGCCTGACAGATGGGCTGTGTGAAACTATCAACACACGGAATAACAAAATAAAGCCCATGGTGGAAAGCCTAAGCAAAGCAATAATGCAAGCTGCCACTGAAACCATCCCAAGAGGGGCAAGGAAAAATTATAAGCCCTATTGGAATGATGATTTGCAGAAAGTGAAAGACGCAGTCACAAATGCTAGGAACATGGCAGAGCGAGAACAATCTATGGAGGCAAATATCGCCCTCAAAGCCACCACGGCGAAATACAAAAACACTCTAAACCAAACAGCAAGAGAAAGCTGACAAAAAAACAGAAAGCCTCAATTTAGACAAAGAAGGGAACAAACTATGGAAGTTAGTCAGAGCCATGAATGACGAAACTCCATGAAACAAACAAATTACAATCAAACAGGGTGACAACATGCTCACTGGAAAAAAAGCAGCAAACACCTTTGTTGAACATTATGCTAGAGCAAACCACATTGATGTCCCTGCAGTTAGGCATACATACATTAGTGAAGAGCAAAAGGGGCACGACGACATCAATATGGCACCAGAAGAGCATATGATGGCAAAATTAACAATGAATGAAATGGAAGAGGCCATGAGAACATTAAAGAAAAGGAAATCTCCCGGAAAAGACGGGATAATAAACGAAATGCTGATGGGGCTGGGCCAAACAGCAAAGACGAAACTACTATCAGTCCTGAACCAAAGCTGGAAAAGGGGAATTGTACCCCAGGCATGGACAGACGCAGTACTTGTACCAGTACCAAAGAAAGGAAAAGACAAAACAGATCCAAATGGATATAGGCCTATCAGCCTACTGAGCTGCGTAGGCAAACTCATGGAACGTATGATAAACACCAGACTGATGTGGCATCTGGAAGAAAAACACATACTAATTCCACAGCAAGCAGGCTTTAGACAGCACAGATCCACTGAGGATCAGGTCATCCTCATCATCATGTAGCATGTCCTTTATAGAACGTCACTCCTTTCACAGTCTGTCTGAAAGAAACTCGGTCTCTTTCCAAAACACCAGCCTCCGCCATTGTCATACTCAGGCATTCCTGGATATCTTGGTGACATCGTCTTCTTGGTCTACCCCTTCCGCTTTTGCCTGGCACCATACCTTCCATCACCGTTCTCTCAAGACCCTTGTGTCTCTTGATGTGACCAAAGTATTTACATTTTCTAGCCAAAATGGAATTGATAAACCAGTTCTCCTCTATGCTCAACTCTTGCCGAATGTCTGCATTTGTTCTTTTCTCTGTCCATGGTATTCTGAGGATATTTCTGTAACATTTTGATTCGAAGGATTCGATTCTTTGTCTAGAAGTTTTGGTAATCGTCCATGCTTCACAACCATAAGCTGCCACAGGAAAAACAAAGGTTCTCAAGACTTTTACTTTTATCATTTTGTTGGTACCCTGCCATAATTTCTTTAGGCTGTTCAGTCTCTGCATTGCCATGGCTAGTCTTCTTCTGATTTCTTTCGAGCAGTCACCATTTTTGTCAATTCTGGAGCCCAGATATTCAAAATGTGTGACCTGATCTATTTCCTCACCACCCACTGTAAATTTATGCTGACATCGTGTTTTATCGGTGGTCATTATCTTTGTTTTGTTTATGTTTATGAACAGATTTTGATCTTTACTATGTCCATTAACGGCTGAAAGTAGCTGCTCTAGCCCTTCTACACTTTTTGATAGTATCACTGTGTCATCTGCGTATCGTAACTCTGGAATCTCGTAATCCCCAATCGTAAATGGGTCGAAACATTCAATGTTCTTATCTTCTCGAACATTTCTCATTATACATTCCGCATATATGTTGTACAGATAAGGTGAGAGGATACATCCCTGTCGGACTCCCTTTTGTAGTGCAAACCAATCTGAAGTTTGGCCAGATACTCGGACAGCGACTTGTTGATCTTGGTATGATGCTTCAATGAGATGGACTATATGCAAAGGAAACCCCATTTCCTTCATGATTCTCCACTGATTTTGATGTTTTACCGTGTCGAAGGCCTTAGTGTAATCAATGAAACATGTGTACAGGTCTACATTAAACTCTCTACATTTTTCATATATATTCCTTAAATTGAATATGTGGTCCCGGGTCCCCCTGTCTTTCCTAAAACCTGCCTGGACTACGTGAATTTCAGATTCAAACCTTTTCTCTATCCTTCTTAATAGGATTCGCAAGATTATCTTGCTAGCGTGGCTGATCAGCGCGATAGTTCGGTAGTTCGTGCACAGCTTCAGGTTGCCTTTTTTGATGAGAGGAATATAAATTGATTTCTTCCATGCTTGTGGCCACTCTGCACTGTGCCATATCTGTTTACACAGCTTGTGATAGACTCGAGCACATGCATCTCCTCCTGCTTGTATTAGCTCTGCTGGGATATCATCACATCCTGGGGACTTTCCCTTTTTCAGGCTTTTAATTGCAGAGCGTACTTCTTCCAATGTTGGTTCAGGTTCTTTCTCATCATTTGGTAGAATTGTAACTGAGCGCTTTGTGCTATCTCCATACATGGTTCTGCAGTACTCTCTCAATCTATTCAGTATGTCTTTTTTTTCCGTTAATGTGTTATCCTCTTTGTCATTGATGACATGTGGAACCGGACGGAATTCTCCTGTCAGTGTTCTTATTGCTTTGAATGCATCTCTTTCTCTGCCTTGTTGTTGTAGGTTTTCTATTTCCTTACACGTTTCTACTATGTATCTTCTTTTATCTTTTCTTATTTCTCTTCTAACTTTTCTTGCGCAGTTTTTATATGCTGTGTTGGTCCCCTTACTTCCCATTTGTTTTAATTGTTGCCTTTCTGCAATGAGTTTTTGTGTATCCTCTGTTATATAGCTATGTGTCTTGTGCAATATCTTTAGAATCATTTCTTTTGCTGTCGCGATCAAAATATCCTTTGCGTAAGATGTCAACTCTTCAGATGTCATCTCTTTCTGTACAGCAAGCAACGCCTCAAATTTGTTTTCCACTTTAATGTTGTATTCAGTAGGTATTGCTAATACATCGAAGCGCATTGGGTGGCTACCTTTGTTGATCCTACGTAGTCTTATTTGGAAAACTGCAGACAGTAATTCATGATCCGTATCGCAGTCTGCTCCTGGCAGCGTTTTTGTTGCCAGCACATTTGATCTCCATCTTTGTTGCACTAGGATGTAATCTATGGTCATCCTCATAGCCCAGGAAATAGAAGATGCCTACCAGGAGAAAAAACACACAGTAGCGGTTTGGGTGGACCTAGAAAAGGCATTTGACAAAGTATGGAAAGAGGGACTTAGAGTCAAGCTAAGAAGAAATGAAGTTTGTGGGAAAATGTAAAATGGATCAGTCACTACCTCAAAAACAGAACGGGCAGAGTTCAAGTACAAGGGCAGATGAGGAAAAAGGTGACACTTGAGCAGGGAGTACCCCAAGGGGGAGTACTGTCATCCACACTCTTCCTGGTGTATATAAACGACATTACAGAGAATATACCAATAAGAGTCCATAGCTCAATGTTTGCAGACAATCTGGCTATGTGGACCTCTGAAAAGAATCTCACCATAGCAAGAAATCGGATGCAGCAGGCCCTAACATCGCTGGAAGAGTGGGCGAACTCATGGCTGGTCAAAATAAACGAGGAAAAAACGACATGTACGATATTCTCGCTATCAAACAAACCCGAAAACACCAAATTAAGTCTTAACGGCAAATACCTGCAGCCAAACGTCAACCCAAACTACCTGGGAGTCACATTTGATCGGCGCATGACATGGAAAAGTCAGATCGAGAGAAACCGAATGAGAGCCAGAGAAAGAATGACAATCCTGAGGAAACTTGCTGGCACAAGCTGGGGAGCAGACGAAAGTATACTAAAGAAACTGTACACTGTAAGAGTGAGACCAGTTCTCAAGTATGGCATTGCGGCATGGACAACAGCAGCAAAGGCGAACTTCGATAAAATTAGCAAACTCCAAAACCAAGCCATGAGAGTTATAACAGGAGGCATGAAGTCAACGCCAATTGTAGAACTTGAAAAGATTACAAAACTGCAATCCATGATCGACAGAAGAGACTGCAGAGCCCAGCAGCAATCAGAGAAACTCAGAAGACTGACTGACCATCCAATGTACCAGAGACTAAACAATTTGGGAAATGGGAAACTAAAGCGGAGAAACTTTGCAGAAATAGCCAAAGCAAAGATGCACGACGACCACATGAACGCACTAACAACACCAAAGCCCATCCTTACTGTGCGAAAACCTACCTGGAGATATATTTCCAGAGGTGGTAGAGAATATACCAGGTATTGGAAACAAAAACTGCCAGACTGAAAAAGAGAAACTACCCTGAGCTAAATAATGAAAAACTACCAAAGCATGGACTGGACCCATGCAAACACCGACGGTTCTGTAACAAACACAACACAGAACGGAGGGGCAGGAGCATTTCTGAACCTACCAAATTGCAGAAAAATAACACTGTCATTCGCTACTGGAAAATACACAAGCAATTTCAGAGCGGATGCAGAGGCACTGAGGGCGGCAGTGGAAGAAATGATGACAGGTAGAAGGAATGAAAGCCATATAGTCCTGCTTACAGATGCCTTGGCCGTAGTCACAGCACTAAAAAGCCAGAAAAATACTCAACTTAATGATTTAAGAGCAGTACTCTGTCAACTATGCCAGAAGTCCGCACCAAAAAGGGTAGTGGTACAGTGGTTTCCATCCCACTGCAACATCCAAGGCAACGAGAAGGCAGACAGACTGACAAAAGAATGTGCAAGACTACCACTACCAGATACTTTTATAACATACGAAAAGTCAAAACGGCTTATTAGAGCTAGATACATGACCAAATGGGAAACCGAACATACTGGCTACACAAAAAACGACGCCTATTACTAGTTGAACAGAAGAGACTTCGCACTGGCCACAATAGACTGAGGTACCACCTATTCAACAAATTGAAGATAGGTGGCACTGACGAATGCCCGTGTGATACCGGAAAAATTACTGCTAAGCATTTGCTGCAAAACTGCCCGACATACGAGGATCATAGAGAGCAGATGTGGCCATCACCAGTGGCAACACTAGACAAGCTCTATGGCAGTGTCGACAGCCTCAGGATGACCGCTGCTTTTTTCGAAAAAAATAAAGGTTGATGTCTGACTGCGTACGATGAAGAAGAAGAAGAAGAACTCTGCCTGAAAAGAATCATGTATCTTATTTTATTGGCCCTTTAGGCGCCACTCTAAACAACATGGCCGCTGCTCAGGAGGTAATTCCGTCCTTTCCCCGTTGCATAGAATCGCGATTGTGCCTGCAACACTTGCCAGTCTAATCCTTTTTAGTCGCCATTCTTCGTCTTCTTCGATCAACTAATGCTGTATTTCTTGGTCGATGAGGTCCAGAAAGAATACTGTGCGTTTCAGGTCTTCATTAGTCCCCACAGCTTTTCGAGCATGGTCGCATCCTCGGCCAGACTAACTCTATTTGGTCTGCACAAGTAGGACAGTCTTGCATAATATGTTCTGATGTTTGCGTTGGTGTTCCACAATAGCACGTGGCAGTGTCTCTAAGACCTATTCTTTGCAGATGGGCTTCGAGTCTGCAATGTCCCGTTCTGAGTATGGAGATCTTTGTCTGCCCATTTATGCCAAGTATGGCAATGCTGTCGTTATCGGGCTTGTATTCTTTGTGCTGCTGGTCTCTCCATTCTATCCTCGTCGATCGTTTGATGAGTGTGTTTGCTTCTTTATAGCGCTATGGATGGCGAGTCTGTATGTACCCACACGTCCCTCCTACAGGAATTGAGCAGTTCTTTTTAATGTTGATGTTGGAGTGTGCGATGTAGACAAAGTGTTCCATTTGTCTGGCCTGTCATGAAAAAGCAGGACATTAAAAATTATGGTGCTTAACAGTTTCAAATGGATGTGTGCACTCTGGAGTATGTTTTGGTTGGGACATACAATTGTTGAGTTGTATGTGTTGTGTGCGAAGTCTGAAAATTGTGATTTTATCTCTCCTTTTCATGAGATTGATGTTGTCTTTGGAATTTTGGATGACCATATGTTTGTAGATTTCTTTTCCAGTATTCTCCATTCTGCAGCCAAGCCTCTTTATTCACAGTCTTCAGTAGCTGTTTGACTGTCTGTACGGTTGCTGGTGTGTATTGTTGTTTTTGACTTGGTCCATTCTTAGCCAGTCTTTCTGCCTTGTAATTGCCAGTCTTCTTCTTTTTCTGCATTCGTTCTCAATCTCCCGCTACCAAGCCATGAACAGGGTTTCACAAGTAGCAGGATGTAGTCCGGAGAACGGAGTGCGTTGTGTCGCTAGTTTACAGCTTGACTGCGATATTTGCACCTTTCTGTCCGACACATCTGTCTTCGGGAGCGGTGTATAGGAGTTAACAAGGATTGATTACTTAACTATTCTGACTTTATGGGAAGTGATAAGTTGGTTGGTATCTGGGGATATTTGAGTATCAGAGGTTGAATATAGAGATAATGAGTATACAACGATTACGATGATTTGGGCTTTTGATGGGGAAAGCATCAAATACAGTCCTCAAGTGATACAGAGCTACTTCCAGTGCAATTATATTTACCTTATCTTCTTATTCGACCTGTACTTCTACAGGGACAGCTGCCACTGTACAGGTCCCAGCTCTGGTCTGAGCTGGATGTAGCAGAGAGAAAGTTTTTCTTCTTAGCTGGCTAGGCTCGAGCGGCTTTGTACCCCGCTGCGTTGGGACAATCGCTTACGGAGGGTGGTTAAACGATGTGTGAGTTCATCTCGCATGAGTTCATATGTTTACCTCATAGTTTGCTCATATCTTCCCAGAAGCATCAAACAACTCATCAGAGTTTCTGTATGAAAATTATATGTAGACTTCTTATCTCGCTCTAATGATTGCTTTAAAAACAGACCCATCAGTATATACATTTATCCGTTCATCTGGGTAGGTATCAATCATTCTTTGATGCCATCATTAGACTTACTGATTCAAAACTTACTGTTATATTATCTATTGGTTTTGTTAGATTTTTTGTCATTTTAAGACATGCATGTGGTGATACATGTCTTGTTACTCTGTGTTTCTAGTTTATGTCTGGGACGTGATAAATGTCTTCAATCTTGTTGACGTGGTGGAGGACTGACCTTTGTTTTTTCTCTGCTTCTGTTGCCATTTTTCTACCTGGTGTCTATTTAGGTGGTCTGTTGCCATTCTTTTGGTCTTCTCATCAACTGCCGTAGAGGCCACATCTGTTCGCATATGAAGGGGTTTATAATTCACGTGAATTTCCCATGCTGCAGTTGGTGTTGACATCATTGCTCCACTAATAAGGCGGAGGGAATTATTTTGTACTCTGTTCAGGGATTCTACATTTGTCCGTGAGCATGTTAACAGGAATCCACTGCTGCATTCTAAAGCAGAAAAACATAAATATCCAAGATACAAGGCTCTCTGAAGATTCTTTACCGATCCCCACGTTGTGTCATCAAGTTACTTCAACAACTGAAGCCTCCTCAGCGCTTTATTTGTTAACATTTTGAACATGTTTCTTGGGGCTTTGTGACTCAAAGATGTGTAGGCTCTTCCTCTCTAGATTGATATTTTGCTTGGCTACTTTGTGACTCAAAGATATGTAGGCTCTTCCTCTCTAGACTGATATTTTGCTTGGCTACTTTGTGACTCAAAGATGTGTAGGCTCTTCCTCTATAGACTGATATTTTGTTTGGCTACTTTGTGACTCAAAGATTTGTAGGCTCTTGCTCTCTAGACTGATATTTTGCTTGGCTACTTTGTGACTCTTGGTAAAGATGGTATAAATGTATTTTCAGTTCATCTGCAGTTTCCACATTTGGTAATACTTTTACAGTCTTTACAGGTCTCCATTTAGTCTTTATACTGCAGCACGTTATACAAATTCATGGCTGTCATATTGCCAGTTCATCAGCATACGGGATTTTTCTGCTTTGGTGTTCTTGGTTAGGCATTGATGTAGATGAGAAAAAGAGTGCAGCGCAAAGCAGAGCTCTGTGGTAAGACTTTCTTTAAGACCTCTTTATAAGAGACTACATTATTTATTTTGTCTGCATTGCTCAGTCAATAACGATGTACTTTATCAAGTTGTACAACTTTCCGCTAATTACCACATCAGTCATCTTCACGAAGAGACTTCTCCATACTCAATCACATGGTTATTGTTTGAAACTCATCGTGCATTTTGCGTGTTGTCTGAAAATCTGGTTGTCTGTGCAATTGCCCTTTCTGACGCCTGCCTGTCCATGGCAAAAGATTAATGAGCTCTCAAGGAACCAGTAAATTGGTGCATTTACACATTCTTTCTGTTAATTTGCCAAGACATGATGGCAATGAGATGGTGCTGTAGCTTTTGGTTTGATCTGGGCGTTTGTTGCCTTTCAGAATGGGGATACTATGTGCATTCTTCCTGTCGTTGTGAAGTTGCCCATTTCTCCTTCCAGTCGTTGTGAAGTTGCCCATTTCTCCTTCCAGTCGTTGTGAAGTTGCCCATTTCTCCTTCCAGTCGTTGTGAAGTTGCCCATTTCTCCTTCCAGTCGTTGTGAAGTTGCCCATTTCTCCTTCCAGTCGTTGTGAAGTTGCCCATTTCTCCTTCCAGTCGTTGTGAAGTTGCCCATTTCTCCTTCCAGTCGTTTTGAAGTTGCCCATTTCTTCTTCCAGTCGTTGTGAAGTTGCCCATTTCTCCTTCCAGTCGTTGTGAAGTTGCCCATTTCTCCTTCCAGTCGTTGTGAAATTGCCCATTTCTCCTTCCATTCGTTGTGAAGTTGCCCATTTCTCCTTCCAATTGTTGTGAAGTTGCCCATTTCTCCTTCCAGTCATTGTGAAGTTGCCCATTTCTCCTTCCAATCGTTGTGAAGTTGCCCATTTCTCCTTCCATTCGTTGTGAAGTTGCCCATTTCTCCTTCCAGTCGTTGTGAAGTTGCCCATTTCTCCTTCCAATCGTTGTGAAGTTGCCCATTTCTCCTCCCAGTCGTTGTGAAGTTGCTAATTTCTCCTTCCAATCGTTGTGAAGTTGCCCATTTCTCCTTCCAGTCGTTGTGAAGTTGCTCATTTCTCCTTCCAATCGTTGTGAAGTTGCCCATTTCTCCTTCCAATCGTTGTGAAGTTGCCCATGTCTTCTTCCAGTCGTTTGAAGTTGCCCATTTCTTCTTCCAGTCGTTGTGAAGTTGCCCATTTCTCCTTTCAGTCGTTGTGAAGTTGCTCATTTCTCCTCCCAGTCGTTGTGAGGTTGCTCATTTCTCCTCCCAGTCGTTGTGAAGTTGCTCATTTCTCCTTCCAATCGTTGTGAAGTTGCCCATTTCTTCTTCCAGTCGTTGTGAAGTTGCCCATTTCTCCTTCCAATCGTTGTGAAGTTGCCCATTTCTCCTTCCAGTCGTTGTGAAGTTGCTCATTTCTCCAGGTCATATTGACTAATTTGAGGACTTTTTCTTTCTTCAACCGGCTCTCGTGAGTTATCATTTCGTTATGTATTCTGTCTGGCCCATCGGACTTTCTAGGATTTATTTTGTTTAGACTATGTTTGAACTACTGCATACTAAAGTCAGCTTCAAATATAGAGATACTTGCAGTTGATGATTTTTCTTGACATTTCAGATGTCTTAGACGTTTCTTGTCTCGGAACGTTTTCCTGCTCTGTTCACGAAGGCAAAGTACCGGTTCAAGTGCTTTGCTTTTTTCTGGTCTTCAGTTATTGTTCTTCTTCCATCTATCACTGACATTTCATTTGCACTTCTTCTGCCTCCAGATAAATTGCCAATCAATGCCCAGACTCTCTTCTCATTGTGTTTTAGATCTAGTTTTAAACATGTTGCTGACCATTTTTCATTTTTTGCGTTCTTTACTATGAGTTTAACTTTGGCGTATGAAATATTTATAGATATTCCCAGCAGCTAACATAACCCCATGATATGAGGATGAACAATACACATGTAACTCTGGTGCTAGATCGGTTGAAAAACAAACCAGATATATTATAGTTAATCACATTGTATCACTTTTATAATTATATATCAAAGATCTTCTTCTTCTTCTTCTTCTTCTTCTTCTTCTTCTTCTTCTTCTTCTTCTTCTGCTTCTTCTTTAATAATCATCCTGAAAAGAAAATTTTTGACATGTCGTAGTTTACATCAAGGCTGTATAGTGAAGGATACCTGACCCTTCTGGGGGACTTCAACGCAAGTGTAGAGGTCGATTACGGTTCATGGCCTATGTGCCCAGGAAAGTTTGGTGTCGGAAAGATGAGCGAAAATGGACATCCGCTATTGGAGCTGTGTTCCTACCACGACCTGTGGATCACAAATACCATCTTCCAAACGAAGTCCAGCACAACATATTCTGTGGACATCCTCGCCCCAGAATTTGGCTTCAGCTGGACTTGGTCATCACTAGACGGTCTGAACTGAAATATTGTTTGCAAACCCGCACGTTTCACCAGTGCAGACTGCGATACTGACCACCACAAATGAGGCTCCAGCTTTAAAGATTCACCATGTGCAAATGCCGCATAGACATAGAAAAAACTGATATCCCTGAAACTGGCAGAAGAATTCTCAAAATTCCTTCCTAAATTACTGGCAAAGCAGCGAACTTTGGGAAGCATTACAGAAAAGTTGGAACACGTCAGAGGGTCAATACACACATTAACGTTAGCGGTCTTTGGAGAGAAGACAACTAGCAGAAATTATTGGTTTGAGAGTAGTCCGCCATCCTTGCACCAGTCATTAAAAAGCGCTAATCAACTCACCTGGAGTTCAAGATTTCCGCGAGCAGGACGACACTAAATGCTTACAAATCCGCGCAGAGTACAGGAAAGAGATTGCCATGGAAGTGTACAAATGACTGCTGGCTTCAACTCTGTAAGTCCTTACAGTCGGCATAGGTAACACCAGGTAAATGTATTGGGGCATAGATAGAGCATCTGGACCTACAAAAAAGTATACAGCGACTAAAAAATCAAAAACAGGTGAGATTATTCTAGACAGGAATAAGCAAATAAATAAATCTGTCCCAGCTCTAGAGTCTCCTCCGCTACCCTGTCCCAGCTCTACAGTCTCCTTCACTATCCTGTCCAAGCCTGACGATCTCCTCCACTGTCCTGTCCCAGCTCTACAGTCTCCTTCACTATCCTGTCCCAGCCTTACAATCTCCTTCACTATCCTGTCCCAGTCTTACAGTCTGCTCCACTCATTTGTCCCAGCTCTACAGTCTCCTCCCCTATCCTGTCTCAGCTCTACAGTCTCCTCCCCTATCCTGTCCCAGCTCTACAGTCTCCTCCCCTATTCTGTCCCAGCTGTACAGTCTCCTCCACTACCCTGTTTAGCTGTACAGTCTCCTCCACTATCCTGTCCCAGCTCTTCAGTCTCCTCCACTATCCTGTCCCAGCTCTACAGTCTCCTCCACTATCCGGTACCAGCTCTACAGTCTCCGCCACTATCCTGTCCCAGCTCTACAGTTTCCTCCCCTATCCTGTCCCAGCTGTACAGTCTCCTCCACTACCCTGTCCCAGCTGTACAGTCTCCTCCACTATCCTGTCCCAGCTCTACAGTCTCCTCCACTATCCTGTCCCAGCTCTACAGTCTCCTCCACTATCCGGTACCAGCTCTACAGTCTCCTCCACTATCCTGTCCCAGCTCTACAGTTTCCTCCCCTATCCTGTCCCAGCTGTACAGTCTCCTCCACTATCCTGTCCCAGCTGTACAGTCTCCTCCACTACCCTGTACCAGTTCAACAATCGTCTGATGTCGTCTGATTTACTGATACTGGATAGTTGGGGAGACTAAAATTTGTTTTGGATAGTTGAGGAGACTAAAATTAGTACTGGATATTATTGGAGACTGTAAAATTGGTACTGGATTATTTAAGAGATTGTTAAACTGGTACTCGATATTGGAGGAGACAATAGAGCTGGTACTGGATAGTTCAGGAGACTGTAAAACTGGTACTGGATAGTTGAGGAGACTGTATAACTGGTACTGAATAGTTGAGAAGATTGTAGAACTGGTACTGGATAGTTGAGGAGACTGTAGAACTGGTACTGGATAGTTGAGGAGACTGTAGAACTGGTACTAAATAATTTAAGTGACTGTAGAACTGGTACTGAATAGTTGAGGAGACTGTAGAACTGGTACTGAATAGTTGAGGAGATTGTAGAACTGGTACTAAATAATTTAAGTGACTGTAGAACTGGTACTGGATAGTTGAGGAGATTGTAGAACTGGTACTAAATAATTTAAGTGACTGTAGAACTCATTCATTAATACGCGTCTCAATCTTTGCAGACCATGCTCTTGGCACCTTGTGAGTAACCTCTCAAGTCGCAAGCCTGGTCGCTGTATATGAAGACTTTGGTCTGCACAAACTGTAGGGTTTCCCTCTCGGCTCCGCTGGTGTAATCCAAAGGAATGCAAAGCATGACATTTTAGTACCAGCTCAGTTCCAGGAGCTACCGGAATGAGTTCGCAATTTTGAAACCTTAGATCCGGATTTTCTGTCTGGATTTACTCCGGTAGCCCTACTCTCTCCCTAGTTTTCTACAAGGCAGTGGAGTCATTGCCCGCATATGCTAGTTACTCGAGACATCCGATGATACTCTCATCGTCCCAAGACTAACCAGCACTTCCTTGGACTTGTGGGTTTAAAGTTTCTCCTCTCCTAGGTGAACTGCCTGTAAAAGATAACGAGCTCCATTTACTCGGGTTTAAAGTCAGATTTTACCTTCTCTTAGATTGGCTGCTAACCAAGGCTAATAAGACAAAATTGCTCGCTCAGTTATACCAGCAGGCTCTGTAAGAAACACGGGCCCCCCATGAAGGTGCTGCTGGGGACACAATAATGTAGGAGAGGCCATTTGCATGGAAACTCCTGAACCGCAAGCCGAACAGTGAATACAGCGGCGATCTCTACACCTGGAAAAGACCGGCTATATCAGACACTTCACTTTCCTTTAACAAGCGGGTGGTCCATCCCAGATCACGATACCCCCCTGTAGAACTGGTACTGGACAATAGACGAGACTGTAGAACTGGTACTGGATTGCTAAGGAAATGGTAAAACTAGTATTGGATAGTGGGGGAGACTCTAAATCTGATAATGGAGAGTTGAGGAGACTTTAGAACTGGTACTAGATAGACGAGAAAACTATAAAAGTCTTACCTGATAGTAGAGGAGACGGTATATCTGGATAGTACTGGATAGTTGAGAAAACTGTAAAAACTGGTACTGGATAGCTGAAGAGACTGTAGTACCGGGTAGTGAAGGAGACTGTAGAGCTGGTACTGGATAGTTAAATAGATTGTAGAACTCGTACAGGATAGTGAAGAAGACTGTAGAACTGGTACTGAATAGTTCAGGAGATTGTAGGACTAGATAGTTGAGGAAACTGTAAAACTGAAACTGGATAGTTGAGGAGACTGTAGAACTGGTACTGAATAGATAAGAGAGATTAAAGCTGGTTATGTGATATTGAGGATACTGCAAAACTGGTACTGGATAGTTGAAGAAATTAGAACTGGTACTGTAATAGTTGACGAGACTGTAGAACTGGTACTGGACTAGAGAATGTAAAACTGGTATTTTATAGCTGAAGAAACTGTAGAACTGCTACTGGAAAGTTGAGGAGAATGTAGATCTGGTATTGGATTATTTAAGAGAATGTAAAACTGGTATTTGATATCTGAAGAGACTGTAAAACTGATACTGGATAGTTGAGGAAACTAGAACTAGTAATGGGAAGTTAAAGAGACTGTAAAACAAACAGGTAATGAATAGTGGAGGACACTGTAGAACCGGTTCTGGATAGCTGATGCGACTGTAAAACTGGTACTGGATAGTTGAGCAGACTGTAGAACTGGAACTATGTAAGTGGGAAAACTCCAAAACTCGTTCTGGATAGTGGAGGAGATTGTAAAACTGCTACAGTATAGTTGAGGAGACTAAATCTGGTACTTGATAATTCAGGAGACTGTTGTACTGGATAGTTGAAGAGACTGTAAAACGGGTAGTGGATAGTTGAAGAGACTGTAGAACTGGTAGTGGATAGTTGAAGAGACTGTAGAACTGGTAGTGCATAGTTGAAGAGACTGTAGAACTGGTAGTGGATAGTTGAAGAGACTGTAGAACTGGTAGTGCATAGTTGAAGAGACTGTAGAACTGGTAGTGGATAGTTCCGAAAATTGTAAAACGAGTACTATATATTTAACGAGACTGTGCGATTAGTACTGGATAGCTAAGGAGATTATAACTGGTACTGGATAGTTACGGAGATGGTAAAACTGGTACTGGATAGTGGAGGAGACTGTAGAACTGGTACTGGATAATTGCGGAGACCGTAGTACTGGATATTTGAGGAGTCTGTAGAACTGGTAATGCATAGTTGAGGAGATTAAAACGGGTATTAGGCAGTTGCGGACACTGTAAAACTGTGATTGCATAATTGAGGAGACTGAAGAACTAGTACTGGATAGTTGAGGAAACTATAGAACTAATACAGAGTAGTTCCGGAAAATGCAGAACTGGTACTGGATTGTTGTGAAGACTAGAACTGATAATAGATAGTTAAGGAGACTGTAAATCAGGTACTGGATAGTGGAGGAGACTGTAGAATTGATACTTCATAGTAGAGGTGACTGTAAAATTGGTACTGGATAGGGGAGGAGACTGTGGAACTGATACTTCATAGTAGAGGGGACTGTAAAATTGGTACTGGATAGTTGAGTGGACTAAAACTGGTACTGGATAGTGCAGGAAACTGTAAATCTGGTACTGGGTAGTTAAGAATACTGTAGAACTGACACTGGATAGTTGAGGGGACTGTAAAACTGGTATTGGATAGTGTAAGAGATTGTAGTACTGGTACTGGTTAGTTGAGGAAACTAAAAATTGTACTGTATAGTTGAGGATACTGTAAAACTGATACTGGATAGTTGAGGATACTGTAGAACTGGTACTGGATAGTTGAGGATACTGTAGAACTGATACTGGATAGTTGATGAGACTGTAGAACGGGTATTGGATAGTTGAGGAAACTGTAGAACGGATACTGGATAGTTGATGAGACTGTAGAACTAGTACTAATTAGTTCAGGATACTGTAGAACTGGTACTGGATAGTTGAGGATACTGTAGAACTGGTACTTGATAGTTGAGGAGATTTCAGCGCTGTTACATCACAGTTGAAGAGACTACAGAACTGGTAAAGGAAAGTAAAGGAGAATAAAACTATTAAATGATAATGGAAGAGGCTGCAGAACAGGTACATTAAAGTAAAAATGAATGTAGAACTGGTACATGATAATGGAGAAGACTTTAGAACAGGGAAAGGAGTTTCCTCTACTATCCTGCAATAGTTCTAGTCTCCTCCACTATCCTGTACTAGCTCGTCTCCTCCACTATCCTGTACTAGTTCTAGTCTCCTCCACTATCCTGTACTAGTTCTAGTCTCCTCCAATATGATGTACTAGTTCTAGTCTCCTCCACTATCCTGTACTAGTTCTAGTCTCCTCTACTATCATGTACTAATTCTAGTCTCCTCCACTATCCTGTACTAGTTCTTGTCTCCTCTACTATCCTGTACTAGTTCTAGTCTCCTCCACTATCCTGTACTAGTTCTTGTCTCCTCTACTATCCTGTACTAGTTCTAGTCTCCTCCACTATCCATTACAAGTTCTAGTCTCCTCCACTATCTTGTACTAGTTCTAGTCTCCTCCACTATCCATTACAAGTTCTAGTCTCCTCCACTATCCATTACAAGTTCTAGTCTCCTCCACTATCCTGTACTAGTTCTAGCCTCCTCCACTATCTTGTACTAGTTCTAATCTCCTCCACTATCCATTACAAGTTCTAGTCTCCTCCACTATCCTGTACTAGTTCTAGCCTCCTCCACTATCTTGTACTAGTTCTAATCTCCTCCACTATCCATTACAAGTTCTAGTCTCCTCCACTATCCTGTACTAGTTCTAGCCTCCTCCACTATCTTGTACTAGTTCTAATCTCCTCCACTATCCTGTACTAGCTCGTCTCCTCCACTATCCTGTACTAGTTCTAGTCTCCTCCACTATCCTGTACTAGTTCTAGTCTCCTCCAATATGATGTACTAGTTCTAATCTCCTCCACTATCCATTACAAGTTCTAGTCTCCTCCACTATCCTGTACTAGTTCTAGCCTCCTCCACTATCTTGTACTAGTTCTAATCTCCTCCACTATCCATTACAAGTTCTAGTCTCCTCCACTATCCTGTACTAGTTCTAGCCTCCTCCACTATCTTGTACTAGTTCTAATCTCCTCCACTATCCATTACAAGTTCTAGTCTCCTCCACTATCGAATAACAGTTGTACATTTCATATATTTCCTGTACCTCTTGTTGAAACTGCCTTTCTATATTCTTCCTGTTCAACAATCTGTTTCACCATGTACCATTTTTACAGTCCGTTTCACTATCTTGTATAATTTGTACTGTTTGTCTCACTATTTGATTTCAGTTGTCTAAAAAATTGCAAAGAAACAATTGGAGCCAAAGGAAACCTTGTTCTAGAAGCGATTTTTCCATTCAGAGCGGACGATATCATTCACATAAGGTAAATATTTCCAAAATGTATCTTAAATTCGTCAGGCGTTTTGAAAAAAAAACAAATGAAAGTAGATATAAACAAAGAGAAAAACATGCTGTCTAAAATAAATGCATTCATTAATTCATAGGCGTCTCAATCTTTACAGATCATGCGCGTGGCACCCTGTGAGTAGCCTATCAGGGCGCAAGCCTGGGTGCTGGATATGGAGACCCTGGGCTGCCCCCAAACTGCATGATCCCCGTCTCGGCCTCGCTGGTGTAATCCAAAGTAATGCAAAGCATGACAATTTGGCACTATCTCAGCTGGCGGAATGAGTTCGCAATTACGAAACCCTCCGCCTTAGGTGCTACCACTCCGTATTTTCTGTCTGGATTAACTCCCATACCCTCTCCCGACGTTTCCCCAAGGCAGTGGGTATAATAAATAACACAAATAAATAGGTACATGATTAATGATGACACTGGTAAAGGGTCACGCTGGCTAACATAAATAACTACCGTAACACTGTTACGGTGAATTAACAACCCCGAAAGCAGGATGCTGATACTAAGCATGAGTCGAGCAAAGAGCGATACTTGATACAACTGAAGAAGAGAACATAAAAGCTACACTAGTTATCAGTATTCACTTGTTTCACATTTTGCTGAAAAAGACTGATTATCTGTCAATCTGCTTATAATGATGTGATGCCATTTCTGAATAACAATATTGTGTTCCTTAACTTAAATTATGAAAGAAATTGAAAAAGTCCAAGAAGATGAGATGTTGACGTTGGTGACCATAACATTGTTACGGTGTTTTTCATCGACAGTTTAGCAGGTATATGTAGTGTTTAGAAAAGAGCGTTTGATTTCATAATACCACATTTCATAACACACATTGATTAATCGGAAGACTATTACGGATATCTAACAGGAGCTCTAATACACACACACACAAAAGAAGTTAAAGATTTTTAAGGCATGTTATGAGAATATATCGGATATGCTACATTGAGACAACGGGCACATAAAACGGGGGAGAGAAAAAAAAGGAATGATAGAAGATATTGGGCATGGCAATGCGAATACATGCTTGGCAAGTCATAGTAAACAGCCTGCACCGAATGTATAAACATGAATCTGTGGAGACCTGTATTTTGCTGATGGTTAGCTGGTTAACGAAAAAAAAGTGAGCAGTCGGCAACTGAACAAAAAATCCACGTTCTACATGAGCTGAAGAAGTATTACGCAAGCAACTTCTGAGCACATGTGTACACAGCCTGATCGGCCAAGGAGAGCGACAAAAGGGGAGGCAGTAGAATCTACATCACACACTCAAACAATGGCAGAAAACCGCTCCAAAGTAACATGTACCAAATTCAGAGCTCAAGCACCAGCTGTTCACGCAGCAAGTCAGCTTCTCGTCAGCCAAATCACAACAAGCACCAGCTGTTCACGCAGCAAGTCAGCTTCTCATCAGCCAAATCACAACTAACACCAGCTGTTCACGCAGCAAGTCAGCTTCTCATCAGCCAAATCACAACTACAAGGAAAACGGTCATTCTACCAGCTTCAAAAGCGTACTCCAAGCATCTCACGCCACAAGCAAGAAAGTCTCTCACACGAAATAAAGTGTAACATCGGATTCTGTCCCAAAAAGTAGATAGTCTTACAGTGGATTCTGGCCCACTATGGGATCATTGGAAACGAGAAGACAGATGAGCAAGCAAAAGCCGGAAGTAAACAGACTCCCCATCCACAGAGCTTTACAGAAACAAAGATACTCATCCAACTATGGATGAGGATGAAATAGAGAAAGATAACGAATAAAAGCCACAAAATGACAACATGAACAAACTTGGCAGAGGTGGACAGACAAAGACGCTCAGACTCAGAATTAGACATTGCAATTGCAGAATCGAGGCCTACCTCTACAGAATGGGTCTTAGAGACATCGCCACGTGCCATTGCGGAACATCCAAGCAAACTCGAGGACATATCCTGCATGACTGCCCCAGTTATGCAGACCAAATAGAGATAGTCTGGGGGAGCGACTATGCTCGAAAAGCTGTGGCGGACCGGCGAAGATCTGAAAAGCAGTCTCCTAAATGATGCATAGCATCAATTGATCAAAGAAGAAGCTGTTCGTCTGCATGTAGCTTGTGTAAAAGAATGTGATGAATGAACAATAATCAGGAGCTTGAAGGAGGTAAGCTCTGATTAGCATCACATTTGTGTGGCTGATACTAAGTAAGTGTAACAATAAGGGGTCTGGCATTTTGGATACAGGTCTCGTAAGACTAGAAACAAGGGCTCATAACATTTTTATGGAAAAGGCAAGTGATATGGCTTACAATCTTGCATATGTTCAGATTCGTGAAACAGAAAGGCCATACCCCTATAGGAAGTAAATCTTTTTATAAAATTCATCTTGAATTCGGATGCACTGTATAGTTAAAGTGCAAAACATAGTACAACGAACTCCGCCTTAGAAAACAATATGAACGAGAAAACAAACCGTCATATTAGGTCTAGATTATGTTTCTATCTGGGGGTTAAATTAATATCTGGATTGCACTGTGTGAGGCAACTGTATGGATAAGTGGCTTTTATTCCTCGGTCCTATGAATTTTCCAATGAAAGAAAAAATGAAGTAGTGACATAATAAACCGAGAAACGGCCGATGTGTTGAAACTCAGGTGATTCATTTCTACTTTGCAGAGCTTTTTACTCGCATATGAGTTAACTTATTTAATAATGTGTAAATTGACTCGCATCGACACACACACACACACAAACAAACACACATACACAACCACGATACACACACACACAAACACACATATACAACCACCGACACACACACACAAAAGAAAAGAAAGGTAACCTTGAACACAGATATGCAATGCTTACATTCATCATTTTTTTCAAAAATGCATATCCATACACTCAATTTCATACACACGAATGTAAATATAAAATATAAATAAACATATGATTATGATACCTCAGTATCCACATACGCACACACACAAATGGTCATATTAAAATAGATATTACTAAACATATAGGCGCACAAACACACACACACACATATCATTAATCAGACATTGAACTAAACATACGCTCAAATGAGCATATTAATTATGCACTGATAAAGTTTTAAAAAGATATAGTTTAACAAATGAAAATAGTTTAAATGTCCCTTTTGTCTGATATAATTGTATACTTGAATCTTGGTATTCAATCAGGCAAGGTTGTCTGATGCCAGGTTGCCAAAAACTGCTTGAATCTGTGTCTGCCCTTCGCCCTAGAGTACCATGATGGTCCAAGCATGGGGTGCAGATCATCTCGTCGTCGGGCGGCCACACGGGCAGTTGTAGTTGAATGGCCACCAGAAAGACACCTTTCTCGTCCTTCTATCGTTAGTCATACGGACAACATGGCCGACCCATCTGTACTTTCGCATTGACACGGAGTCGACGATATCCCAGAACTCTTCGCGGATGTCGATATTTTAGATATTGTCGCTTAGGGAGATATTTAGATTTCTTCGTTTCATTGCTCATTCGGTAATTCGGAGCTTCTCTGCGTTTGATTTGCTCAGTCTCCAAACCCTACACTGGGATAACCATGCTATTGAAGGTGTACAATCTGGCCTTGACGTCCGTCATCTGCTGGAGTATCGGTTAAAAGCGGTTAAAGTTGAAACAACCCGCCGCTTTTCTGCGTGACACCTTCTTGTTGTGGTTGTTGTTGATTTCCTGGCCTAGGTAGATGTACAAATTAACATTCTAGATATAATCGTGAATTGTTCTTCTTCTTATTCTTTGCGTTCGGTTTCGTGTGCTCGTTTTACGCCACCAGATGAGCTGCCTCCATGAAGTGACACGTCAGTCGCAGGTCCTCAATGGTTCCCCACAGTTTATCTTGTATGTTTCTTTCCTCTGGGCAGGTCTTCTCACGGGATCCTTGGTGCAGTGGACATTTTTGCAGGATGTGTTCTGGAGTCTGGGGTCCTCTCTGGCATGTGCATTGTGCAGGCTGTGCTGCTTTCATTTTATGCATGTGTGCATTTAGTCTTGAATGACCTGTTCTGATACGGAAAATTGTAGTACACTGTTTCCTATTCAGTCAATTAATTGGATCATGTGGGTATTTGCTGTTTGCTCTCTGTATCCACTGTTGTTCATATTTTTTTAAATGTTTGCCTTGACTTTTGGCAGTGACACTGGGTGGGTGAATTGTTCACTTTGTCTTCCCTCCCTGGCTAGCCTGTCCGCCCATTCATTCCCATGTATGCCGCAGTGAGCTGGAATCCACTGGAGGGTGATTTTATTGTGGTCTGAGAGTTTGTTTAGCTGGCATGTCAGTTCCCTTTCCATACTATTTCGTGGTTCTCTTTGTGTGGCCTGCAAAATGTCCATGCAGTCGCACAAAAACACTATTCTGTTATCCGTTAACCCCTTTTCATCCAATAGTTTTACTGCTTCAATTATTGCCTGTTGCTCTGCTCTTAGATTTGTCGAGAGCTCCCCGGCAGCACTAGCTTTTTCTATAACGGTTCCATCCTGTAGAAAAATGACGAGTCCCGCCCCTCTTTTCCTCAATGCTTTCTCTGATGATCCATCTGTGTCCATATGGGTTGAGGATAGGCGTCTCCAATATGCTTTAGGTTTTTTTTCTCTCAATGCATGGTCTGATTCTTCCTCCTGTCTATCGATACCTGGTATTTTCGCTTCCACCTTGGGCTGTTGGTCTGTATTTTCATATACCTGTATCATTTTCCATGTCGTTGGACATTTTGGTATGATGTCACCGTTCCTTGCTTAAGTGCTTTTGATAGATGATTGAAAGTTGTTCTTTTTATGCGGTTTTTTTAAAATTCATTTACTTTTCCCTGCATTGGATGTTTATTTATACGCTTGTATTTTTCTGTCAGGTTTAGTATTTTTCCTTCTCTGCGCTCGCCGAGGCTCGGTAGGCCTCCTACCGCTTTGAGTTCTCTGATTGGGGTGCTTCTTAGAACTCCGGTAATAATTCTAGTCCCGTATTCTGCGCCCTGTCTAATTTCTGTAGGTTGATCTTTGCCGCTGTTGTATAGACAGACACCCATGCCATATTCAGTGTTGGCCGTACATATCCAGGGTAGACGTATCTGACTGTGTTTGCATCTGCGCCTCAATTTGTCCCTATCAGTTTTTTCATCAGCCTGAGTCTGTGTGGCCTTCTTTTGAGTATCCCCTATGTGTGGGCCCCATGTTAATCTTTTGTCATATCTCGTTTCTAGGTATGAATGATTGTCTTCTCTAGGAAGTAGGCTGTTTTCTAAATATAGGTCGACCTGCTCTGACTTTGTAGAGAGCGAGAAGAGTTGAGAGTATCCTGCTTTTGTTTATTGTGACACCCAATGAGTATACCAATTTCTTTTCTGAATTAATTGCTTCCTGCATTCTTGCTTTTGCGGTTCCAATGTTTTCTGCCTGGGTCCCTATAGCCAGGTCGTCTGCATGGAGTGCCTTGTAGATATGTGGTCTAAACTGGTTTGGCAGATCATTAATGAAGAGGATAACCAAGGTAGGATATAGTGATCCTCCCTGGGGAACCCCCTCATGTAGTTTGACCATTTTGCTCTTGTGTTCTTCTAGCCTGATTTTTTTTATTTTCCCTTCTTGAGGATTGGGATTATTTCTGCCTCCTTCTATTCTTTTGGGAACAATCTCTGAACCTACGATTCGTTTATCAGGTCCAAGAATCGCTTTCTGCATATTGGTCCCAAGTGTGTTATCATTTCATTTGTTATTGCGTTGTCCCCAGGTCCCTTTTTCATCTTGTTTTCATATTGCCCAATTCAATTCTTGAATGCTGAAAAGCTTGTTTATTTCATCCTCATTGTTGTTTTTTTCCTTTTCCTTCTCTTTTTTAGTCAATTCTCCATCACTCTTACTTTGGACATGTTTATTTTGGTTTCTGCTGCAAAACCCGCGGCAACGAGATTGGTTGCTTGTTTTCCTGTAAATGTCTCGCCACTCTCGAAGCACCGTTTTTGCGTAGCTGTTGATGTTCTCTTCGTTTAGGCTTCTCCCCAAACTCCGAAGTTTTCTGGTGTCTTTCTCCGTTTTGAGGGATGCAGTTTTTTCCTGGCAACCCTTTCTAACATACGTGAGTTTTTCCTTCCTGTATATAGCTTGCTGTTTGTGTTTGTTGTGTTCTGTTTGGTTGAAGTTTGATGAATCTGGCTCCATGGTAGTTCTTGCTTTGGTAGCCTTATCATGCAGTTCTTGTAGCTCACTGGTCCAGAAAGGTTTATAATTCTGTCTTCTGCCTTATAGTATTGATTTTTCCGCTGCCTCTGTGATGATATGTGTAAGTGTTGTAGTGTTTTGTCTTACATTGATTGATGTGAAGGGTGTTGTTAAATTGTCTTCAGTATTCAAGGCGTGACATTCAGTACTCGTGGTTCATATTATTATTATTATGCATTCTGAAGCTTTGTAATAGGATTTCATGTTTTGATTGGAAAGTTACTCGAGCACCATTCTTTGCTCCTATGGGTACTCTAAATAAATAACGCAAAGAATCATACGATAACTTGTCTCCACGACTGTCCTTTTTATGTAGACATATTTGGTCAAAAATATAGATTACTTTGGCAAATGTTTAAATGTACATGTACAAAATGTATTTTATTACCCACAAAGTTCTTGAAAGTGAAGAACGTGATATAATCGTTATCTACATTCCTGTGAACATATAGAGATTGTTCTAAGTTTAAACCAGAAGAAGTGTTGTGAAATAATGCATTCAAGATTTGTTATCCTGTGGTGATGATTTTATTCATCGTCATCATCCACAACATCATCACTGGCGTCTCAGTCTCTGTAGACCATGAGGCCTGTTAGTTTTCTCCAGCCCTGTCTCCTCTATTTCGACACTGTCTGCTACGACTGTAAAGGCCGATCCGCGAAATGTAGAATTAGCAGCGATATATGTAATGTAGATACAAAAGCGGCGAGGACAATACTGCAACACATGTTTTTAGATTTCCGATTATACTTTTTATATTTGTATTATCTAAACATAAACTTACGAATGCGTGTAATGTTTAACATCAGAGCATGCAGATCCACTAAAGAGCAGATTTACACCAAGTAATGGACAGATGATCAGAAATTTAAAAAGCAAACAAGAGTACATAGAAATTGAAATATATATTCCTCCTGGGCGTTGGACTTTTGAAAAGCAAAAGCAGGCGGACAAAATAAATATCTTGGAATGAGCTGATCTAGAAACAGTCAAATATGTCAGAAATAGAAATGGAAACAATATCTCTCTGCATTTCAGTTATTTTTGGAGAATAGAGGCGGACGGAAGATGGATAACCTTGGAAGAGCTGCGTGCTATTACAGATAATCCACATCGTCACGTAACTACTCCATATTCAAACAATGTCATGTCAACCAAATCAAAATCATTGAAACCTGGAGTCGCCTATAGATTTATACTTCAATGTAATGGTAAGTACTGGAGTCAGGTATTGATTTCTTCTTATGTGTGGTTGTAAGTACTGGAGTCAGGTATTGATTTCTTCTTATGTGCCGTTGTAAGTACTGGAGTCAGCTGTACATTTACAAGGCGTTTGTCATAAGTCTTTACCCTGACTATGAAGGAATAAGAGTAGAAAGTTGAAATTTGGCCCATATATAGCTCATTCTTCTTCTTCCTCTTCTTCTTTTTCTTCTTCTTCTTCTTCTTCTTCTTCTTCTTCTTCTTCTTCTTCTTCTTCTTCGTACGCTGTCAGACGTCAACTTGAATTTTGTTCGAAGAAAGCAGTTGTCATCCTGAGGCTGTCGACACTGCCATGGAGCTTGTCTAGTGTTGGCACTGGGGATGGCCACATGTGCTTTCTCTGGTCCTCGTATGTCGGGCAATTTGGCAACATATGTTCAGCGGTCATTATCCCTGTACCACAGGTGCATTCGTCAGTGCCACCTATCTTCAGTTTATTGAATAGATGGTACCTCAGTCTGTTGTGGCCTGTGCGGAGTCTGAAGACCACGACCTGCTCTCTTCTGTTCAACTGGTAGTAGGCATCATTTTTTTGTGTAGCCAGTATGTTCTGTTTCCAATTTGGCCATGTCTGGCCCTAATAAACCTTTTGGACTCTTCCTAGGTCACACTAGAATCTGGTTGTGGTGGTCTTGCACCTTCTTTTGCCAGTATGTCTGTCTCCTCGTTGCCTTGGATGTAACAATGGGATAGAACCCACTGTACCACTACTCTTTTTGGTGCGGACTGCTAGCATAGTTGACAGAGTACTGCTCTTAAATCATTAAGTTCAGTATTTTTCTGGCTTTTTAGTGCTGTAACCACGCCCAGGTCATCTGTAAACATGACTATCTGGCTTTCATTGCTTTCTCCTGTCAGCATTGCTTTTACGGCAGCCTTCAGTGCCTCTGCCTCCGCTCTGAAATTGCTTGAGAATTTTCCAGTTGCCACTGACAGTGTTATTTTTCTACCATTTGTTAGGTTCAGGAATACCCCTCCTCCTCCATTCTGTGTTGAGTTTGTTACAGAACCGTCGGTGTATGCATGGGTCCAGTCCATGCTTGTGTAGTTTTCCGCTATGTACCTCAGGGTTATGTCTCGTCTTTCTTTTTCAGTCTGGCTGTTCTTGTTTCCAATACCTGGTATATTTTCTACCACCTCCGGAATGATATGCTGCTTCCATGTGGGTTTGCGTACAGTAGGGATGGGTTTTGGTGTTGGTATGGTGTTCAAAGGGTCTTCGCTCATCTTTGCTTTGGCTATTTCTGCAAAGTTTCTCCTCTTTAGTTTCCCTTTTACAAATCTATTTAGTCGCTGATGCATTGGATGGTATGTCAGTCTTCTGAGTTTCTCTGCTTACTGCTGGGCTCTGCAGTCTCTTCTGTCGATCATGGATTGCAGATTTGTAATCTTTTCAAGTTCTACAATTAGCGTTGACTTCATGCCTCCTGTTATAACTCTCATGGCTTGGTTTTGAAGTTTGCTAATTTTATAAAAGTTCACCTTTGCTGCTGTTGCACATGCCGCAATGCCATACTCGAGAACTGGTCTCACTCTTCCAGTGTACAGTTTCTTCAATATTCTTTCGTCTGCTCCTAAGCTTGTGCCAGCAAGTTTCCTCATGATTGCCATTCTTTGTCTGGCTCTGATTCAATTTCTCTCGATCTGAATTTTCCATGTATAGCTCATTCAATTTGAACTGAACTTGAGAAGCATGAATTTCCTTCTTCAACGGTTTTACCCTGTACAGTGCATGGTGCAACACACTTTATCTTCCCGATCTGCTGTTCGTGTTTCTCTTGGTAAGTTCTGTAGACAGCTTTACATTTCTTCTTGAATTTCTTGGTAAGGTTAAGTTCTGGAGTCTACGATACATTTATTTTCACGAGTCTTGGTAATTGCTGCTTCTACTAGAAATATGTAATTTTTAATAGTGAATTTGGTTTACTTTTGTTTTGGTAACACTTCTTGCCTTCTTACACAATTCCATGACAGCAAAAAACAGAAATCAAAGAAGAAGGCCTTTACAGTTAATCTAAACATGAGCATTTGAATTATCTACTAACCCCCTGTTGAAAATCTGAAAATAACAGCCCACATTTATATACACATTGAGAGCTTTTCTTTACCATCTAATGGGAATGTTTTCCCTATTTGAAAAAAAAAATTAAAAAATTCTTGCTTTCAGCGCATCGTTGCTGAAGAAATATACAAAACTTTTAATTACATAAAACACATTCACTATGGCGTGGGTTAATAGACATTTAGACCACACACTTACAAGATGATGCACTCACTGTGAAGTGTCTGTATAATTGTATTTATATTTTTGAGCAAAGCACCCACAGTCAACTTACATGTTACAACCGCTTAATTGTTGCTGTTTCAGTTTATGTGAGAAAAAACCCTGTTACCGAAGAACCTGCAAAAATGTTCAAATCGTTTGCAATCTATGCGACTCGAGTAGAGCCACCTCCAAAAGGCGACGGCTGTTTAATTAGCCCGACGAGCGGTGAAGCTGTCTTTACCAGGTACTGAAATGATTAGAAATTAAGATGAATCTATGCCTTATTATTATTAAACACAGCAATATTGTTTAATTAATTCTAACTGCATTTAGAGATTCTAGAATAGAAAGCAAATGTGAAAAACGGTATCCCGTCATAGAAACATGAAACAACAAACGATGATGAAAGGATTGGTGTCATTGAATAAGTCTTAACATTACAGATCTAAGAATCTAGTCGATTATTTTGATTAACAAATTATTTTGTTCATTTGTACTGTCTTTCTTACTCACTTGACATCTCATTTTAACCTGAAGTTTGGGGAGAGGGTACTAACGTTTGGTCAAGCAAAACATAATAACTGGGTAATGTTAGTCAGGGTCAAGCAAAACATAATAACTGGGTAATGTTAGACAGGGTCATGCAAAATAATAATAACTGGGTAATGTTAGTCAGGGTCAAGCAAAATATACATGCAAGACCCATACCTCAGTGTTGCTCAGTTCTCCATGGAAACTGACTGTTCCCTGTCAGTCTAGTTAACACGGTGTGGGATCAACATGATCCCTGTAAAAGTGAGCGACACACAGATGAATTCAATCATAGAACCGCCGTCTGGAGGACCCTGGTACACATTTATCAGTAAGCAGGGGATGTGAGGAAAGCTGCTGCAATCCGCCACATGGCGTCGTTTTTCAGAGGCGTACAAAGGATAATATATTGTGTTTACTCACTGTGGGCATGCATTTCACAACACCCTGAAGTTTAGAGGTTTGCCAGAGGCAACACCAGACTAATTCACTGTCTTTCACAAAACCTGGTCTGTTCTAGTTTTCGGCCTCCACAAAATATAGTACGAATTATGTGACATTTCGTTGTTTTTAAGATGTTTTCCTCTCTACACAGGTATTTGTAATTGTGTCATAGATAACGGGACATTGATTAGATGTGTCTTTATCGTGTGAATGGGTTGCCTACTGGTGGCTCTATGCCACCAGTTTTGGTCCATGACTGCTCATTCAATATTCATTTAACATTAGAGGTCGTTCTACAATCTGCCACCTAGTCAGTAAATAATGCGCCCCACAGATAGTTTAGTAGTGGAGCAGGGTGGTGGAGTAAATTTAGAGGAAAGACAAAGAGCAATTAATGGGTGCCCACGGGCTCTCCACAACCCATTATTCCTGCCCGAATAGATATTTCTTCCTTTCTCGATTCTGTATTTTGGGTCACATATTTTAAAGATATTTCTTAATTGTTTGGTGGCGGATACAAAAATAGGGAGGTAGTGCTTGTGGTTTTAGGTGTGAGTTTGCGTGGCAGAACTCATCTCGGTGTTTTATTGTCAAATATAGGTGTGACGCAATATATTTCACTCAAACACGAGTGAACTAATTGGTTGTCTTGTTGAGCCAAAAACGTTTCATACTCCGGTAAAAGGAGTTTTATAATGGCGGACAAATATACGACATAACACAGACAGACATAAACAAAAAACAACAACGGAACGTTTCTTTTTTGTAATAAAAAATGTTTATTAATAACAAAATCAACGTATTTTCAAATGCCTTGTGGCTCGTTTATTACTCGTTGGTGGTTAGACAGCGTTACCAGTCGGATGCGTGTCTATGGAAGACTTGTTACCAACAACTGGAGGATGTAGTGACACATGTATTACACAAAGAACCGAAATGGCGTCTTTAAACATATCGACCCCTACATTCGCGTAAAAGTTAACTTTTTTTCTAAGGCTATTAAGAATGGCACGACATCCTTAGTATTAATACCAAACAAGAAAATCACGTAGAGAAGACATTTGATTAACAACCCAGACCCTTTGACATTCCGAGTATTCGACACTTGAAATGTTACTATTTTTAAGTTGTGAAAAAAGCAGCATGGTGTGGTAAGCAAAGTTCATTGAATTGCGCAAAGCTGTTATGTACTCATAACAGAAAAACTCTTTGTTTCCTCAACCCTCCAGCGGCAAGGTATTTACTATAGCTAAATTGTGGGGCTAAGTAATTTATTATATCTAGAAATTTCAATTTTGGTGTTGAAATACACATGAAATTGTTGTTTATTTTACTAAATAGCTGAACTCCACACCTCGATCAACGAAATATTTGATTAGATCCGATTTGATAACGTTTACGTCGTATTTTCCCGAATTGAAACCCTATAACAGGGAGTTCTTGTAAATATTCATTCAACTTATCGGCATAACCAGTCAATTCAACAAGTTGTGTGTAAACAGCGGTAAATTGAGCACGTACGATTGTGTAAGCCGATTCAGCGATTCGAGTCAGGTGATTAAGCATCCTATTGACCAAATCTTGAGGGTCACCCGTGATAAAGCAGACAGACGCTTCCAGACAAGGGACATTGGATGCTATCGAACAAGACAGAGGGACATGTTTCGCTAGCTAAAAATGTCGTTATATCTCCGTCCTTAGGTAAATCAGCGTTCCAAAAAAAAACAATCATAATCAAAAGTCGCGTTATATGATTAGATAAAAGTCATATCAACATTTATTCCATAATTTGCGAACCATTCCCAAATGGTTTCAGGGACTGTATAAACACCACCTTTAAAACATTCTCTAATTTCACCTTCTGTGCATGTTTTCAAGTGTCTATTCATCTTCTAATATACGTTCCACAACTTCCAGTACTTGGAACAAGAAAAAGCATGAGCCGCATTATCGATATCTGTAATGTACATAAAATTAGTGTTAAATATTAGAAATCGTAGCGTCTCTTTATAGCTATTACTACTTCTTCCATTTGGGGAAAGGGTTCGTTTATCGTCGAGATCAAAAACATTTACATTCAAACTGAAACAATGCTCTAACGAGGGTATCTGCTTTAGACTCACGCTCGGAAAATCGCTGAATGAGTCAACCTTGAAATAAGGACCATTCTTTTAGAAGTTGCCGCGTGGTTTTTCAAACATCCTTAACCGGTGCACCTCTTGAGATAGCTAGACATCTAAAGAAACAAAGATTATCTACATAAGGTTTTGAGTAGTGTTGCAATGCATTAATGGCGCGGTTGTTTGTAATGTATGTTGGCCTGGTCGATAACAACACCCTATAGGATATTCTTGTATGTGGTATAAATATAATGAGGTAGCGGGAATTGGTTCGACATACAATTTTGTGTTGGATCTGTTATGGTTCGCATAATTTAAAGGATCACTATCGACTACTTGTTCTACAAACGTCTTGAAATCCGCTATATTATTAACTAAATGGGCACTATTCAAAACAGAGGCGTTGTTGTAAAAAGCGCGGAAGAAGCGTAGTTCAGTGGTCTCCATATGTCGTAAAATGGTGTGGTGACTGTCATTAATTTTAAAGCTCTTTGTTTGTAGCTTAAATATAGGGTCGAGGAGCTGGCGCCAAGCAAGTAGATGAATGGTGTCAGGACTGTGAAAAAAGTAAAAACAGACAAATGGTTGTTGATGTTGGTGTGTGAGTATGAATAGCAAGCCAGTTGTCTGTGAAGATCTGTCTTATGTTAGAGGGTAAATCGTGTAAACTGTCCTATTAAGCGACAGCTCGAGATCGTTTATTAGGACCTTGATTGCTGGATAGTGGTCGTTTGGCTGTCTTTGATGATGCTGATGTCCTCTTCGATATTGAAGCAGAGACAACAATTGGTCGTCTGTATGAAGTTCCTGGATGTGCGTAGCCGGAATCTAATGATGATTGTGTTGAGGGAGGTGTGAGTGGGGCACTCTGAGTTTGGACTGGTGGGTGCTGTTTTCGTGTATGGCGCCGTAAACTGCTGATTATCGTAAAAGCTTTGCCCCATACGTCACACATATTTGGCGTAAGGAGTGTGCTGTTCGAATGTAACGGTTCATCGTTTCGTGTCGCTGGAAGTGTTTCCTACACTGGGTGCATGTTGGGGTTGGTAACGGTGAAGCAGCCATTGATGTAGTAGTAATAGTAGTAGTAGATCTGTATGTCTCATTCATAGGATTTTCCTTCTCATGAACAGCTTTGAAATGACGGGTGAGATTATGCACCCTGGTGAAGTGCCTACCACATTCTTCTTCTTCTTCTTCTTCTTCGTACGCAGTCAGACAGTAACCATAATTTTTTTCGAAAAAAGCGGCGGTCATCCTGAGGCTGTCGACACTGCCATAGAGCTTCTCTTGTGGTTCCACTGGTGATGGCCACATCTGCTCTCTCTGATCCTCGTATGTCGGGCAGTTCTGCAGCAGATGCTCAGCGGTCATTTTCTCGGTACCACACGGGCATTCGTCGGTACCACCTATCTTCAATTTGTTGAATAGGTGGTACCTCAGTCTATTGTGGCCAGTGCGAAGTCTGAAGACAAGACCTGCTCTCTTCTGTTCAACTGGTAATTGGCATCGTTTTTGGTGTAGCCGGTATGTTCAGTTTCCCATTTGGTCATGTATCTGGCTTTAATAAGCCGTTTTGACTCTTCATACTAGTATCTGTTTGTGGTGGTCTTGCACCTTCTTTTGCCAGTCTGTCTGCCTCCTCGTTGCCTTGGATGTTGCAGTGTGATGGTACCCACTGTACCACTACCCTTTTTGGTGCGGACTGCTGGCATAGTTGACAGAGTACTGTTCTTAAGTCATTAAGCTCAGTGTTTTTCTGGCTTTTTAGCGCTGTGACTACGGCCAGAGCATCTGTAAGCAGGACTATATGGCTTTCATTTTCTTTAAGTGTCACCATTTCTTCCACTGCCGCCCTCAGTGCCTCTGCCTCCGCTCTGAAATTGCTTGTGTACTTACCAGTAGCGAATGACAGTGTTATTGTTCTGCCATTTGGTAGGTTCAGGAATGCTCCTGCCCCTCCGTTCTCCTACCACATTCAAAACACGGATATCCCCTTCTGGTGTTTTGTTCATAACTCAACTGTAAAAATAGAATAAAGGTATAATAAGAAACTAGCCTACAACTCCCTGTTATATATCATAGCTAGTCTGAACGGTAACTTAAAAAAACCAAAAAAAACCAATGCAGCCAGATTCACTGCACTTTACTTTAAGTGTGCTTCTTGATGTTAATAAAATTTTTTATACAAAAAAGAATAAGAAATCTTGTGCACAAAATGTCAAGTAAAAATAATGTTATTTACAAAAATTTGCCAGAATGTCAATCCAGAGGTAGCTGTGGCCATATTTAAAGCCCTTGTCGACGAAATATTTACAGATAACGTATTCAACTAAGGCAGGCTACTTACTGTTTATACACTTGCTTTTCAAATAACAAAACAGTTAAACGACACCTTATTCAACTAGTATGTGTATGTGCACCACATACAAGATACATTCGCGATAGCTGTAGACAAATATGTTGTCGACACATGCAGTGTGTGGATCACCAGCAATGGCGATTTTTCAGCCTTTGGCAAATCTTTAAGAGAACCAACCCCGCTGTACATAGTCCTCGGAGTTTCAACTATGTTTCTATGATGCGTGCAAATACACATAAACAAAAATACATACCTTCCGTTATATTAAGTTGCTACGCGCAGGCGTGTTGGGGAGTCTGATTTGAAAATGAGCTGTAAGACGGATTCATCTAGTTTTATATCGAGTAAAAAACATCACGAGCAAGTATCGATTTTTCCTTTTATATCGCGCTGGTGAGTCAAACGCCTCCCTATTTTGTACCCACTAACAAACAATTTGAAAAATATTTTTAAAATATGGGAACCAAAATAAAAAATCGATTCGCCATTTACGAGAGAGAAAAAAAAATAATCGGTTTGGGTAAGAACAATGGATGGTGGAGCATCCCGTGAGCAGCCATTAATTGCTCTTTGTCTTTGCTCTACATTTACTCCACCACCCTGCTACACCACTAAACTATCTGGGGGACGCCTTATAATCTATTTACCCATTTCAATTGTCTGATAGAAGGATAGAATTGTCTCCCGTGCAGTTATTTTTTTTACCAAAATTCAATTTACAAATATATTGTCCCTCTCAGTGTCTCCACATTCATGCACATATTCTTCTTAAGAACTTTCACTGAATTTCGGGAGCTGATATGTCGTGCATGCCTTAACTACCATGACAACACATCATTGAGACGAGCAGTAAAATTTCCCACTAAACAACCAACTAGAACACCAGTATATCACATTGTCAGTTACAACAACATAATATCAAATTATCAGTTATAACAGCATAATACTAAATCGCCTTCTAGAACAGTAGAAAATCACAATTATTAAAAACATCAGGAAAAATTCAAATGTCAGTTAGATAATTGAAATATCAAATTGTGTCAGTTAGATATAAAACTTTCAAATTGTGTCAATTAGATCAGCAACATATCAAAGTCTTTCAGTTAGATCAGTAAATTATCAAAATGTGTCAATTGGATCAGCGATGAAGCAAACTCTGTCAGTTAGATCAGCAATGTATCAAACTCTATACAGTAAGAAAAGAAAATATCAAATTGTGTCAATTAGATCAGCTAAATATCAAATTGTGTCAGTTAGATCAGAAAAATATCAAATTGTGCCAGTCTTATCAGCAAAATATCAAACTTTCAGTTAGATCACTAAAATATCAAAAAGTCAGAATAGTAAAATGGGAAAATGTCAGTTACATTAACAGAAAGTCAGAGTGTCAGATCGGGAGAATTCTAAATTGACAGTTAGAACAACAGAAAGTTCAATCATCATTTGAAGTAGTAGATTGTCAAATTGATGAATGCTCATAAGATGCATGTTCAATAATTGATCTATTATGTACTGTAACAAAATTTGAAGAAAAAGGGTTTTGCCATTTTCAAACTAAAAAAAAGATGCACATTGTATCTACGGTATTGATGTATGTTTACATTGGAAATCATGGAATATAAATTGAAAATATGACTTTTTGCTATTTGTAGCTATTACCTTTCCGCCTTTGGGAGTCAGTACAAAGCGACCGACGTCATGGAAATCGTGGTGCGGGATCGCCGGCGGTTGACTTACGATGCCGTTGCATAGCGGCGACCGTGTTAGTTAAACTTAAATGCAAATGCTTGTGTAGTAATAGTCTAAACAATACTGATCTTTTGATTTTAGAGATATCCGACGTTCGCATTGTACGATTAGATACGAACAATGGAGATCGTGAAATTAGTTTTAGGTGTTGGAAATCATTTTTTCCTTTTTTCGCAAGGATTTGGAGATTCGCCGATTGTTGAGAATGGGGTCAAGTTTCTGCAACGGATTTTTTTGAAGAAGATCTGTTTAGATTGATTATTTATATCGAATAATTACGTTTATAGTCGAAGTGACAGACATAGAGTACAGACATTACGGCAGACATCGGTAATCTGTTGTCGGCGATTTTGATGTTTTTTCAACCAAGGTACACTGAAAGTGGGAGAGTCTAAGTGTGCTATTTTGTCAACACTATCACCTAATTTTTTTTTTAAATCTTAGAAACTAACACACACACTACAAAAAAATAACAGCAGCAAATTCTTTATTCATTTATTTCTCGATTCACACACAAATCATATCAATGGACCATCAAATAAAATAATTACAGGCTCTCAAAGTAGCAACAATTAAACGACGTGACATCCTGGAAAAGAATGCAGCTGCACGGGACATTGCATTCCTTTTGCATTTGCAGGGACTGTTATAGCGGAGATATAAGCCACTCGTCACTCAAAAAACAAATGCTATTATGAAAGAAGGAATGTTTGAGTCTTGTAAGTTTTAAGAATCCCCTTGATCAAGTTTCCTAGTCTTATCAGAGATGGACAATAAACTCGTATGTCTTATGTACACACTGTGCTCGTGAAACAACCACTGACAGTTGAAAATTGAAAATAACAGTCTGTGAGCCATTGACATGGCGAAACTTCTAAAGGTAACGCAAATCCTATCATGTGGCTAACAGTGGCTTTCGTAAAGGCCATCTGCGACAGCTCCGCCTCCCACCACCCCCACACTCCACCCCACCATGCAAAGACAAAATCGGCTATTCACCTATTTGTCTGCTTACACGATTGCAAATATATATCCAAAAAGACATATACAACCTGAAAAAAAGGGGGGGGGGGGCTAAATAAAGTGTAACAGAGATACAACGGTCCTAAGATTCAGGGCCATGGAATCCCAGAAAACACAGTTTGACACATAACTTTAGAACTCTGTCCAGGAGCTACAGTTAATATAATGGTCATTTTCGGATCCCTCGACAATGATCGATTTAAGAGTGTACCCAGCCAAATTAAAATTGTCACTGCCCCTGTTTCAAAATGGACACATAGATGGGAAATATCATGACCTTTTATATCACATAGAAAGTTCAAGACAAGGTACTCCTTCTTTAGCGACAACATAGGTCAGGGAAAATTAACGCGCCAGAACTGGGTAAAGATAGAAGATATATACTCAAAGAAAAGAATAGAATATCTAATTTAGGGGATCAGGAATTTCGAGATTAGACACAGAACAGAAGACTCCGGATTGAAAGTGTTGTAACTAAAATAGAGCTAGAACATTAGCTAAAGTCGATAATTGGAACACAGAGATACAGCAGCACAAGAACAACTGAAAAGTCACAGAAGCAGACTCTAGTCCCTGAGAGGGAAGATCTTCACCAAGCACTTGGTTGAGTGGTAAAGAATACCTACCCAAACCAGCACTTGTAAGCATTTGGCTGTGTGTTCTATCCTGGTCATTGTCGATAAACCTTGTCACAAGTGACGTTGTCTCTAAAGTCCTGGAATGGCTTTCGACTGCATGTAAGTTAGAAGGAGACGTGTGTTCCCAAACACAAATCTGTCGTCGCTAAAATCCGTCGTAGCAAATGTGTTACTGTTGGCCTGACACCTACAGTAAAAGGACCTCTGTGGTTTTGTCATGAGAACCCGTGACATCAAAGGCGTTACTTTTGCACCACATTGCAAGAACCGTTATATTTGTTCCTGACTTGAAGACGAGGCAATATAATTAGAAGACATAAACGCTACAGGAGCAGTGGAGTAGGCCAGAAAGTCACAAGACGAGCTAGTTCCAGAAGATTGGCAGTGGATAAGAACCAGTTAGCTAGCTAGTTAGTTTGTGCCAACTTTAGTTACATAAGACTGTGTTATAGTAGTAGGAGTCTTAGATAGTAAGGCCCAAGTGATTGGTCCCGTGGGTTAAATAGTACAGTGTACGAAGTGATATGTTTCTGAGGGGCGCGTTAGCTCAGCTGATAGCAAATAATTAGCTATTTTCTGTGGTAACTTAACTTAACTTAACGTCTTTATACTGGTTTAGAAAACTCTGCAGTCTGTATACAACCAGTTTCATTTACCATACTTCAGAAGCTATGTGCATCCAATCTTTTCTTAAATGCATTAATTGTCAATGCCTCGACTACATCCCGTGGCAATGCATTCCAAGTATTCACCACTCTCTGACAAGAAAAGTATTTCCTAATATATAATCTAGACCGTTCTTTAGTTAATGTGTAGCTGTGCACTCTCGTTCTTGTAGGTGGTTGCATTTGGAAGAAAAAAAATTGTTACAGTGTAACAATGTGCACCGGTTCGAATCGCGTCCGGAGACTAAAAAAATATGGGTCGTGATTTTAATTGTACCTGACACATGAGTTAGGAGAAGTAAAAACAGCAAGGAAGGGCTCTAACCACCCCACCTCTCACAGGCTGCGTACAGTGGAGACTTCAAAAACTTCATTTCCAACCAGCGGTTAATTCTGCTCAATTTCCAATTGACTAGACTTCTACAAGGGAATAGACATATGCTCCTTGCACAAACCTGTTGATGAACATTACCTATAGTTCGTTTTTCACGTGCTTATGTTAATGTAATGGTACGATTGGTGTTGGTAAAATAAACATTTATTGTTTTTGCTGCAGTGTCAATAATCGTTAGAATGTTCTAATTAGAATTGTGAGTAGAAGAGTGATAGTTTGAGACAGAAAGTAGATAAGAGAGTAACCTGTTATAAACGTATAATAAATAAGGTTAGTCAGAATACAATTTTTTTTTAAACTCGTAGTTGTTGGTCTATTGTTTTAACTATATCCCTCTTCATTTTTAACAATGTTATTTCGATATTTCAAACAACATGATAGCCTATAACTAGATCATTTGTTATTCTCAAGTATATGTCATGTGTGTTTTCTCATGATGAAGAGTGCAGTTGGAGCACCGTTACAAACTGGGTGTAGTTGCATCAATCATTGTTACGTGCCGTATAGAATTTTGATCATTTGAATATTTTGAACACAAACCTCACATGCCAAAGTGAATGATGCATATAAGGGGTGATGATGTTTATCGTGTTGTATTAATTTTTCAGATTTACATTGACGTGCAAAAATTACGTAGACGAAGTGGCAAGACTTCCACTGCTGTTTAGACTGCATCAAGAGGAAATTCTTAATGACTTTGGCGTTAGTTTCTGTAAGTTTTATATATATATGATAACTCGACAGAGCCAAATTTACTCCCAGTTGTCAGAGTCCTGCCTCGCATATGACAGGCAAATAAATAAACACCATATAATCTGCGACGACCATTCCAAATATCATCAATGTCATCAATTTTAAGGAGAGAATGCATCCCTACTCATTTCGACACTTCCAACTGACCAGATGTGATTTAAACCACAAACTATCCATTTTAGTGAATATCAGTGTGCAATAAATTAGAAAAGGTAAATTTCATGACCGGAAACATCCACAATCACAATAAATATTCATTAATCTTTCCTTCCAAAACACAAAAGATAGCCAGTGTTGGCCATTGCTTTGACATCATATCCGATTCCAGGATAGTGTGATAGTGCTTTACCTCATGAGCTAAAATCTGTTAAGAATGATTGATGGAACCATATATGTTCTTGAAATAATAACACGCGTACAACAGGAGTGTGTATTCTCACCACTGTCGTTCACGATTTTTCTGCATGCCCGTGAAACATGGACAGTGTACAATATTCATGCCATATATCTGAATCGTTTTCACATTAGCTGCTTATTCAGGCTGCTCAGGATCGGGTGGTAGGACTAAGTACCTAATTCTGAAATTCTTAGCAAGTCAAACATGTTGAACATCCATATGCTTCTGCAAAAAGTCCAGATAAGATGGATGGAACATGTTGATCGCATGCCCGGTGAGCGCCTCCTCAAGCAACTGATATACTGTGCAATCAGAATAGACAGGTGCTCATCAGGGGGACAGAAGAAGTGCTACAGAGACTCCTTTAAATGTCGCTGATAAGTTTCAACATTGATGTCACTTCCTGGGAGTTCAACTATTCCACCTGCTTGCTAGCATCACACAAAGTGCCCAGATCGTTGAACGAAAACTTCATCGCCGAGGGTCAGAGAAAGCGAGCCGCTCGAAAGAACAGATTAGTCCATACAGTCATATGAGTTGAGATCTCGCATTGCATTTTTGATACTGTCGCCATCTTTGCTTGAGATGGGCAACTATTTATTATTTATTATTATTATTATTATCATCACCATTTGTATACAATCACAGCAGAATCCAGTTAAGTTTCAACACCAGAAATGTATCATCCATCAATACATGAACTACTTTTTGCAATGACCAAAGTCTTATATATGAAGAGAATGCAAAATGAACGCGCTTGTCACAACATATGGAATATAAATAGACATTAACGCATCTCAGAAGATCAACAGGACACCAGGCCCTCTAACAAGATAAAACTAGCGACCACAAGAGTTTACATATCAGGGGAGTATTTTCTCAAAGGTTCTTTCTTACACCCGTTCGTGCAACGCCTTTGGCTTTCGGTATCGCTGCACCACCGATCTATAAGATAGAGTAAATCTTAGGTCTCAACTCCATAAACTCTCCGCCTGATATCCCACTGTACTCGTCTTTGAACTTGTCTACAGCCTTCTTATTTTCGTCACTCCAGTAAAGGTGTTCCTTAGGGTACTCACTGAAGTCACAGGAGCTGCTATAATGATGCATGTCCTTGCAGACGTCGGGTGTTTTCACCTCTATTAACATACTGCCCGTGTCAGTGTAAAGCAGCTGTGTCATTATAGCGAGCTTTCACCTGGTTATACCCGAAATCGTATATGGCGATCGTATATTCCAGGGACTACTAACCTAACGGTTGATTATAGGTACTTGGGTTGACCTGACAAGCCAACCGCGGATTTTCGCTAATCGAATCATTTGAAACAAAGAAAGTAACACCTTCCCACGACGTCTGACGACACAAGTGGACTGAAAATAGATATTAGAAATCATAAATGAGATGTTTGTTGAGGTCAAAGACAGCCTGCCCGACATAGTCTGGCCTGTTTAGTTTCAGCTTGCTATTGGCACTATAACTTGCACTGATACCCCCCCCCCCCCATTCGAAGATTATGTGTGATATGTATACCGACTCGGCAACCAGCTGGCGCCGCCTGTCTTCGTTGGTGCTAGCAACCAGGTCCACGCGAATGCCCTTGCGCAGATTTTCCGTCGAATTGCCGAAGACAGCCATGTCCGCAAGCTTAAAGAAGACCTTCTCAAAGATTTACTTGAATTTGGTACGAAGGTCGGTGGTCCTCTGTATGCATGAGGCCATCCAGGATTCCTGTCTGAACTGTCGGGCTCGGTGGATTCTTGTCACCCGCATACCAAGCGACTGGTAGAGCTTCAGGTTGCGGTAGTGGACAACATAGCACACCTTGTGGTGCGTGTTGTGGACTAGCTTTTCCCATTTTTTGTACTTTTCCCCCCAGTGTTCGCTGATAGTCACTCAACCATTCCTCTGGAGCTGACATAGTTTGTGGCTCTAGCGGGTAGTCGATGTCGCTCGCGCCGAGATGCTTGGGAAATTGCATGTCTACCTCTAGCTTAAAGCCATCCAGTGCGTCATCTTGTGTTGCCAGCACTTTCTTTAGCGTAGGTGCTGCCTAGCGGAATCGGCATACGGGTAAGAGTTGCATCTTAGCCAATTAGTGTAGGTTATTAGCATCTAGGTACATCATCCATCATTTTTAGATTCTCAGAGTCGAACTAGGCGCAATGTGGGTTGTTCACTTTGAAATAGCGCTTGGACACCATCGATACTCCTTAGCGACGTCCTCTCTCGACAAACAGGTGCACATCTGTGTCGGTCCAGCTTTATGCTGGTCTTTTTTAGCAGCAAATCCCACAACAATTCTGACAAGCTGTAGTAGTGGGCTGTGTCAAGGCGGTAGTGGACTTGCGCTATTTTTCTAAAAGTCTCGAAGACATCGGTCAGGAGTAGGACGTCGGTCCTGAAGTGTAGATCGTTTATTCGCCGAATGTTTTGCAGTCGAATGTTCTTCATGCGCCATTTGCGTGCTGGTAGTCAGAATCACTGAAGAATGCATCTTTCGGTGGAAGCTGTCCTTCATTAAAGCGGCGGTGGCTGTCCACATACTCACATGGGTACATACGTTTGCAGCGCAGCAGATCCACCTGCGTGCCCCCACAGCTCTGGCGCCAATTTTTCTACAGTATAGTGTGTCTGCCTCTAGCAGCTCGAGCTAGCAGAAGATGTGCATGCAGCTGCGACATACACGCTTGTTTGTACTCCGTTTGCTATTTTTAAACCGGAAGCGGTCTAGGGATTTGACCCAAGGTAAAGCCGGTTCTCGTCGCTAGCAAGCAGTAGAAAGTGTAGTATATTTCCTTTGAGATTCTGATGTTATATGGTCCTTTCTTCCAACCAAACTCATGTACGGTAATGGTGGGAATTCGCATCTCGAACTTCTCTATATCTGTAATTTTGACTGTGAAATCGATTCCTTTGAGCTAAGCTTCCCTAGGTGGACTCTATATTTGGCTTTGCGATTTGGTTGTTGTCCTTTTTATACTGGATACTGTGCACTGAGAATGGCCCACTCGAAGCAACTGTTGCCTTCGTTTTTCACATTACAGACCGCAAGTGGTTGTATGCACTTTGATGTTGTAAAGTATCTCTGTACCCCGAATTGGTTGAAATTTGGGTATTTGAATGTCGAGTGCTACTAGTCTTATTAGTCTCCAAACAGACTAGTCGTGGGTGTACTCATCGAGTTGTCTAAGCATCTCCACTATGGCTGTGTGGATGGTGATGTCACCCTATTCAGGACTGGCGCTGCTATGCTCTTGAAGTACACGCTTGCGGTCTTCGTTTTTTTTATATCAACTTGGGGACTTCCTGTATTGGCCGTCATTGCTAGGTAATAGACCTTGGTGGTGGTATAACTCTTTGCTCCTGACATAAATAGAGTCTAAAGAAGGATCCAAGCACTGGTTTATGCGTCCTGATATCGCCCAATGGACTACGGTCTGGGGTGGATAATGGCACGCCTCCGCCAGTAGAAACTAGTGAGGCAAACATCTAATGAAAAAAAAAAATTGGGATGGAGGAAGGGTGGGGGGGGGGGGGGGGGAGAGTGCAAAACCCCCATATTGCATTTACTTGCTAAAATCATTGAGTCACTCTGCTCTGCTTGTAGTAAGTTTCTGGAGCATCTTTCACAAGGTCCAACAATAGTCAGTTAGCAATGCTTCATTTGATTTCCCTCGGTACCTTTTACGAGGGTACAGATGTGATGATGAAATAGTTCCTTGTGTTTGTCATTGATAGCACGGCAGTTGGCCAGGAAGAATTTCAGATGAGAATGCAGAAAGTGTTATTTCAATTTCAACAGTCTCTTATGTTCCTGGTAATTGTCAGACTTACTGTTTCCTAGAAAGTTTGTGTCCACTTACTGAAAAGCATTCTAGGCTAACTTTTCATCACCAATTAGGATAAAATCAAAATGCTTATCCCAGAATAGATGACGTGTCTGTGTACTGACAAACACAGCTTGTTTGATTTTGGCCTCACTATGTATTGGAAATGTATCACTAATGTAGAAATTATGCCCCATTTTAATTAAATTGATCGCCATTTCAAAGTTTTTCATTTGTCCAAGTTTGATGTAGAGAGGAGGAAGCAAGATCGTGTGGGACTCTACAAGTGGTTCGTTAAGTGCATTCATTGTCTCCTGTTCCAGTGATTGTCATGGAGGAGGGAGTGACAATCCTTTTACTTGGAACATAAAGTTCTGGCACAACTGTTCCGGAAACAGAGAACAGCAAATATTTATGTAATCTTGCTGTAGTTCCATTAATATTGCAATGACTTTCAGGTCACCGCATATCTGCATCTTGTACTTATAATAGCTGATTGTATGTAACAGTTGTTTCATGTTGTTGTAGGTTCTTTCACGTAGACTGTCAAACTGAGTGCAACAGAAGGTAAAACATTATGATTATTGAGCAGCACAGGTTTTATGTTCAACTTGAGCGAATCAATGACAATCTCCAATCGTCGTCTTTGTGGTAGATTTGTAGTGCTGTAATCAGCCGCACTATATCAATACATTCCACTCTAACACAATTATTCCAAAGTTGTGTTTATTTGTAAGTAAGATACATGTATAGTTAATCAACACTTCACAAGTCAAGTAAGGACAAACTATATGATGAAGGAATTATGTAGCTCCTCTAACAATACATGTATCTGGGATTTCATGCAGCTCGCACATGTGTTACTCCCTGAAACTATGTTGCCCAGGTTGGTTCACATTCAGTCTAATAAAACATAATCATTGTACCTAAGTATCTGTTACAAATGAATTCATTGTGGGTTCTTGAACTATTCTTTTAATATCTGTTTTCAAATTATTCTTTTTAATTTCTTCATTAGGTCTCGCCGTTAAATATTTGCTCTCAACCTGTTCTCTTCATATCTGTTCTCTGCTCTAAGTTTCTAGTTCTCGGACCCTGGTCGCTCTTTCAGTCTCTCTACTGAGGTCTTTCTCCTTTCTCATGTCTGCGTTCTTATGTGTTGCTCTTCGTCACCCTATCAATTCCTCTGTAATGAATCTCATCTCTAGATTTATTCTTGGACTGTACTTGTATTATTTTGAGGCGGTCTAACATCGGGACACTGTTCTTGAATACGCCAGTTACACACAGGCTGTTTCTGTACTGGCCATTTGCTAGTCATTTTGTAAGTCTCTCTGTCTGTCCACTCAGGCATCTCTTCTTTCTCCTGTCTGTTCTTTCTATGTTAAATACTTTTCAGAGGGTTAATTCCTATTGGTCTGCTTAACCTTCCTCATCCCTATATATTAGGTGTCCACCCATTAAATCCTGGATGTCCTCCCATTCGCTGTACTACATTTAACCAAAACAGGCACTATCCCCTCTCTAATTCATCATTGGTCAACCTTTGTTCCTACGTCTTAACCGATACAAAATACATCTGTTTCTCAAACTCCTTTTTCACTTAATTAGTTGGTCCAGTTTTTCTTTTCGAGCCACACTAAATATCAAATACGATCTGTTCTCTGCATCATGCTGACTATATTTCTTTGTACAGTGTACCCTCGAGTATCTCATATATCTAATTGAAGCAATTACTCTTCGAAATCTAAATCTTTTTTCTAGTTAGAGCTTCCTTGTTTCTGTCAATGAAGAATTAATCTCAGACATTTACCATCTGTGTCAGTCTTATTTTCCAACTATATTTTCTCCGGTCATTGTTGCTTTTGACCTGAGAAAACCTTCCATGGTCGACCATCTATCTTCTGTCTGTTTCCCCAAATATATTTACAAACACCTGACAAGTAAGACTAAATTTTCTTTACCTAATGTAACAGGGTTATGTGTCAGGGAGCAGTATGTAACAGGATCATATATCAGGAAACATAGAGGCTGGAGAGAGCAGCTTATTGCTTATTCTCTGGAGCTAAAAATAGTTGGGATAGGAATATAACATTTCATTCAGACGGGCACAGTTCAGTTTGAGTTCACCCCGCGTCATCGTCCGGTTAGCGAGACCAGAGTGTTCTGAAAAATGATGAACTAACGGATAGTGTGGGGCATAGGCTGGCCTTTTTTATTGGAGTATCTGGAGTCCGGAGTACGGGTGTGGGAGTTAGACGACAATTAATAAGATGTAGGCTATCACATTTAGAATGTCAAGAGTGACAAGTAGTCATTGGAGTCAATATGATTCAAAAGCGAAGTACCTGAGTAAGATTGACTGCTGACCAGTCAACAGGAAAGGGACAGAGTACCTATTCTCCACCGTCATTTTTGATTTGACGGAGCTAAAATAGGTCTATACAAGTAAAGACGTGGGAACAGAGAGACATAACTGGACGGGGAGGTTATCCCACCATAAATCAGGGGCTTTGCACTACTGTTCATTGGTACTTATGGTGGTCTCCCTGTGCAGCGAGACGAGAAGGAAATCTGATCACTTCGAGAAAGAACATTTGTCTGTACGAAAAAGGGTCTGGCGAATCCAAAGTCTCGTCGCAAAAAGAGTTCTAGTGAATCATGTGATACCAATCCCAAAGTTTCGTGTAAAAACTGTTTTGTTGAATCCTGGAATACAAATCCCAAAGTCTCGTGTTGGAAATGGACGTTCACCATAAGGGAACACATTCTCTAAGAAAGAGTTAGCATAGGCACATGAGGGACACATGCCAGACGTTTGAGAACTGTTATTTGGTTTAAGAGTTAGTTGAATCTTAAGACTCTTGCTAGAGCTGATTCTAACCCACGTGATAAGATTTTGTCTTGCAGAATAATTTAGTCAACCAGACAGCGGCAGATTCATCACAACACCGTAGACCTGGAAGAATGTCAGACAACGAGTTAGCCACTCATTGTTAATAAGAAATAAAGAAAAAACGAAGGGGAATAGGGAAATAATGCGAACGAATCAAATGTAATTAATTAAATTGATTTACTGTGGTGCATCGTATGTTTCACAACTGTTGATAAGTGTGATTCCATTTGTCCTAGATACTATCATCGCCTATTCCGGAACTAGTGTCATCGAAAATATTACCATATCAAGCAGTGGATTGTATGGGGTTTCAACTGTCAAACTCATTGCAGAAGTGAGGAGCGTGAAAGGATCAGGAGTGGAGATACCACTTACTGTGAAAGTGAGAGTCTATGTTATGATCATGTCCAAAATATGGTAAAACTAAACGTTGTTTAACAGTCAAAAATTTACCTTGACCGTAGTGTTTTAGTCTCAGTTTTATTAGTGTCATGCAATTATTTATGTACGAGCGTGTGTGTGTATATATATATATATATATATATATATATATATATATATATATATATATATATATAAAGTAAAGTAAAGTAACCCATAGCATTACTGCCGTAGGGGTGTGAGATGTTGACGATCTCACATTCCAAAGGCTCGGCTATATGAGGGCGGTAGCCATCTCCTCTTCCTCACCGCTTTTACCTCCCAGACTGAACCGGTACCCATTTAGGGTACCCATTATATAAATATTAATCCAGTTATCGCTGATTTAAAAAAAAACAAATGTATTTCTTACGTAGAAAATTAATAATAATTTATAATTACGTTTCAAATATTTTCAAGCTTGTCACACTGGAACAGAAACAGGCACTGCAGAAAATTGGAGCAATCACTAGAGTTGAAAGTGGAAGTCAAGGTAAGAAGCGAACTGTCGAAATGATGCTACTAAGTGTTAGCCTGATGTGACATTCCAAGTTATTGACTGCTTAAGTGATTGCGCGGAGGTCTCACATTAAAACAATGACAAGAAATGAATAACTGGTACACCGAGGGACTGGTGTACTGAGGGAATGGTGTAAAAGATGAATAACTGGTACACTGAGGGAATGGTGTAAAAGATGAATAACTGGTCCACTGAGGGAATGGTGTAAAAGATGAATAACTGGTACACTGAGGGAATGGTGTAAAAGATGAATAACTGGTGCACTGAGGGAATGGTGTAAAAGATGAATAACTGGTGCACTGAGGGAATGGTGTAAAAGATGAAAAACTGGTACACTGAGGGAATGGTGTAAAAGATGAATAACTGGTACACTGAGGGAATGGTGTAAAAGATGAATAACTGGTACACTGAGGAAATAGTGTAATAGGTGAATCTCTGGTACACTGAGGGAATGGTGCACTAAGGGAATGGTGCACTGAGAGAATAGTAAAATATGGGAATGGTACACTGAGGGACTGGTACACTGAAGAAATGATACACTGAGGGACTGGTACACGGAGGGAATGGTACACTGAGGGAAGGGTACACTGAGGGACTGGTACACAGAGGGAATAGAGTAAAAGGTGAATAACTGTATTGTTTAGCCCCTTTGGGGTAGAAGACTCTTACGGCATAGACAAATATTTCGTTCACGCAGGCCATACAATTGATATATTTGCGGATTATCCATGTGGAATTGAAAGAAGGTCTAGAACAGTGATTAGAGATCATGGTTCAATTATCGCAATGAGCTAAATATTATCATTTTTGGGTGTATTGAAGGCTTATACTAATACTGATAAAAGTATATCAAATGTTTATTACACTAATATATACTAGGAGAGTTGTGAATATTTTTTTTAAACATGAACTTTTTTTTTTAATTTAAAATTATTGAACATGCACCAACAATCAAATGTTGATCAAATGTTAAATTAAAGTCATTTGATTAATTTACAGTTTCACCTTTTGAATTTGCAAATAAGATAGCGTATAACCAAACCACAAACAAATAAAAACTTGATCCTTCCTCAATTCAGCAACAACATTGCGACAAGGATATTTAAATTCAGCATCCATTTATACAGCTGTACGGACAACTTCAAAAAGCATAATCCAAGAATTGAAGTTACTCTCCGTGTGATGCATCACCTAACATGACTTGGAAAGCAGTTGAAGATTGAACTGCGGCTGTCATGAATGATGTAATAAAGATTCTCAATGACGTCGTAGGGCATGCTCTAAACAGTTAGTGATTCGTGATTTATGTAAAGATGGAGAGCCTAAATATTCCGGCCTCTTGTTTCATACAGAAGACAGGCGGTTTTCACGTTCAAATGTCAAAAATTGAGAATACGTTCACAAAAATGACATAGAAACCTTCTGGTGGATTAATAATATGTCTCTATTTATAAGTTGAGAACCTCCATTTGCCTTGTATATTTCGTATATTTAGCTAACATCTTGGGTATGTCAATTCATTGAACAAATAATTGCAAGGGATTTCATCAATGCCATTTTAACAAGATAACAGATTTCAGCATTTGGATCTAAACGTCTTTATTGAAACTAGAAAGTGGAATAAAACAAAATACCCGCATTTCCTAAACTAGCTAGGATAATTTTTTGGGAAATTGTGAAGATCTCAGTCTTTACAAAGTCAAGGGAGTCAGTTTGCAGTGCATCTAACCAAACTCAAAAAACAATTCTTTGATTGCTTTTCATAGCTTGATCTACTTATTTTAATTGGGGTTGCCTGAATGATTTTCAGGCACATTTTTTAACTTCGCTCTAATAGTGATGTTCTTAGTTCTTAGTTCGACCCTTTCCTTGCAAAGGAGTGGTCACCCGTGAGCGGGTTCCTACGCAGGATCCAGTCGTTTCTGTCCCGCGTCCGTGTTGCCCAGTGGGATAGTAGTCTGTATGTTGTGGGGTCGTGTGTGTTGTGCTTTTTTAGTGAATCTCGTCAGTGAGTTGTGGGCCGTCCCCAAGGTCTCGTTTTCTCGCACGGGTATGACATGGGGGTTTTGGTACTCCATCTTTCATCTTGTCTTCTAGCTATATGACCTGCCCAGCGGTGTTTTGACGTGCTGAATACATCATTGATAAGTGTCATTCTCTGGATGTCGCTATTGTGTAGTTCGCTTTGCCGCTGTTGTCTGAGAGTTATGCCCACCAGGCGTCTTTCAAGAGATACTAGTGCTGTTCTTAGTTGGTTCTCTGCTGCTTTTGTTAGCGACCAGGTTTCGCTACCACAACAGAGCAGTGGTAGGACTACCAAGTCGAAGATGTCTGCACGTAGTCTGGTGTCTTTTGTGCGTCAGTTGCTGTCATAATGGAGTTGAAGGCTGTCCAACTCGCCCGTTTCCGTCTGGCGATCTCAGGTTTTAAGGTATTCTCCATATTGAGGGACCTTTACTGATAGGTATATTCGTCTGCGTCATCCATGGGCGTTCCACTCAAGAGTATGAGGTTTGGCTCTGCGAAACGGTTGAGCATAGCTCTGGTTTTCCCTAGGTTTCCAGCTAGACCAGCTTCCCTGCCATCCGTCTCTAGTGGCAGTTGCATCTATGTGGCTTCTATGAGCGTCTCTGTAATGAGGACGATGTCGTCTGCAAATCTGAGGTGGTTTAGTCGTCTTCCATCGATTTTGATGCCATAGTTCTCTCAGTCGCAGTGCCTCATTGTCGACCACAGGCATGCATAGAATAACTTCGGCGAGATGGAGGCCCCCTTGTTGTACTCCCTTCTCCATAGCGATGGTGATGGGTTGAGCGAATGGGTAGATGACGGTAGTGTATCATTCGTAGCATTTCTTGAGTATTTTTATGTAGTGGTGAACTAGTCCTTCCTCGGCCAGCGCTTTGTGGAGAACTAGTCCTTGCTCGTCCAGCGCTTTGTGGAGAACTAGTCCTTGCTCGTCCAGCGCTTTCTGGAGAACTAGTCCTTGCTCGTCCAGCGCTTTGTGGAGAACTAGTCCATGCTCGTCCAACGCTTTATGGAGAACTAGTCCTTGCTCGTCCAGCGCTTTCCTCAAGAATCCTGTTTCAACCGAGTCAAATGCCTTTTTGTAGTCAATGAATGTGAGTATTAGCGGTGTTTTGTGCTCTCGTGCCTTCTAGATCAAATTGCAGCACGTTGTTATGTGATCTAGTGTAGGTTCGTCTGAATCCAGTTTGTTTGGTTGGTTGTGCTTCTCGAGGCTCTTGCGAATCTTTGCTAGGCGGTATTTGATGAAAATGCTGTATACTTACTTACTTTCCGTGTCCTACGCACTACGTCACACTTCATTCTTCCAGTATTCAGCCACGGGGATTGTACTGTCACTGGCACTCAGCAGGTCATCCATGATACAAGTCTCCGGGAGGTTAGGGTAGATTATCAGGTGATCCTGGTCTTGTGTTACTCCACATTCGCATGTTTCATCATCCCTGTATCCCCATATTTTCAGGCTTTTCTTTCATCGTGATAAACTAGTTCGATGTCTTTTTAGTGACGTCCATGTTGCGTAGGGCAGGAGATGTTCAGGCGCAGGTTTCTCCCGTAACTCGATCAACGGAACATGTGTCAGCTGTTTCCAACTTTCGATGCGTCGTTTTCCTGGAAGAGTCTATAGGGGCTGGGTTTACTGTAAGAAACTTCGTCTTGACTTCAGTCTTGCGCGCTGCACCTTATATCCGAACATATAGTGTCTTAGGTCATTTACCTGTTTCTCTCTTTCTATCCCTGACGCGACAGTTCTTCGTTTCTCTGGTGGCGCAATGCCGATTATGGGGTATATTTTTTCAGTTGGTGTAGGTTTTATGCATCCAGTAACTATACGGCCTGTCTCATGTATTGCTGTATGTATATATTTGACAAGGGCAGGGTTCTTCCAGACTGGTGCCGTGTACACGGCTACAGAGAAACACAGAGCGAGTGCTGATGTTTTGAGGACACCTGGATTTGCTCCACATGTTGTGCCAGTCAGTTTTCGCATGATACTATTTCTCACATGCATTTTCTGTTTTCTTTCCTGCATAGGACAGCGTCCGGTCCAACTTTACTCCCAAGTATTGGGGGGGGGGGGGGGGGGGGTCCTGTGTTCTAGATCCTGTCCTTGCCATTTGATCTGCAACTTTTTGTTCACCTCTCTAATTCTGAGATGGTAGGTACATACTTGAGTTTTGCTGGGGTTTTGTTTGAGGTGATTTGTTTGAGGTGATTTGTCTGGTAATATAGAGCTAGGGCATCAAGGGCGTTTGTTAGTTTCTGTTCGACTTTTTCGAAGCCCTTTCTCTGGGCAGTTACAGCTGTATCATCGGTATATATGAATTGTGTCACCTCTGTATCTATATGTTGTTCGTTGGTGTACATATTAATCAGCATAGGTGCCAGGATACTTCCTTGTGCCAGCTCATTTTTTTGGTTTTATTAGCAACTTTTGTTACTCCCCCCCCCCCCCTCCCTTTATGGGTTTCTTGTTTACGAGAGGGGGCGATACGGTTCAGGACCATTCTTTCAAAAACTGTATACAGATGGCACAGTAGTGAAACTGGTCGGAAGTTCTTAGATTCTGATGAGGTTGTTCCTGGTTTTAGCAGAGCAACCACATGGGCTTTTCTTCAGATTTTATGAATTTGCATAGAACCGATGCATTTGTTGAACAACTTCAGTAGCCATTTGATGATTTCGTGTCCAAAGTTTTTAATTTGCTCTGTCCTCGTATTGCATCATTTAGTTCTAGTAAGGAGAAAGATATCGTCAATATGTCATTCTCCTATTTACAATCTCTCTGGATATTGGTTTGCTCTGCTTTTGTGAGTGGCTTTCTCGTCCAGTAGTAATTGGTTGGCTATTTGATTGGTGGTTACCTGTGTTATGCCTGCAGGAGCGCTTGCTGGATCATTACTTAAGTTTTTAATAAGTTTCCAGGCGTTTCTATTGTTTTGTTTCATATTAAGGTCTTGTACCAAGTGGCGGGATTTGTCTGTTTGTGACTCTGATATGGCATGTAGGAGGTCTTCCCTGGATGGTTTCATCAGAGAAAGGATCACTTCATTGCTAAGGCCTGGAATATACTGAGTTCTGCAGCCTCTTGGTATGTGGTGTCTATAAATTATTTTTACGAGTTTGACAAATGCCTCATATTTTGCGGGAGTTGGTTCTAATTTATGTACCTCTTTTTATAAGTCATAAGTGAGTGGACCCCATTTTTCTCGTTGGAAGTTGAAGCGTCTTTTGAATGGTATGCTTTCCGGTTTGACAACTGCCGTGACGGTGCATGATATAGGCCTGTGTTGCCTCCGTGGTATGGGCTCTTCTACAGATATTGCCACGTGGTGTATTATCATGTCACTAACAAATATGTTGTCAGGATTGTAAACGTTTTCCAAAAGATTATGGCAATGTTGGGTCGTGCAAGAGCTGCAATCTATTCTGCTCAACTATGTTCTCCAGCTCTTCTTCGTTGGCATCTGATTCCTTGTAGCCCCATGCAGTGCTGTGACAGCTGGAGTCTCCCATGACTATTTTCTTATTTTTTTATCTAACGTTGTTAGGCAGGTTCATTGAAAACAAAGTTGTCATTCTGTGACTTATATACTTATGTTACTATACATGATTGGGTTTGGATTATGAGGATCTCTGTGTTTCCTTTTGAGGTTTGGTCCACTGAACTTATATATATATTTTTGATGTGACAAAAATGGCACTCCCATATTGCTTAAGTGGTATCTCTGCAACCAGCATCATTACGGCTATTTTTGGTCGTCCGTCAGCGATTGCGCTTTGGGTCTCTTGTACCATTAATACATCGCATTTGCGCTGAATGTATATTTCAGACAGCAGTATTTCTTTGTTGGCGGAGAGTTCTTCGATATTTATTGAAATCAACACGAGGCCTTTTTTACATTCCATGGTATGATTAGTGCCTAGGTGTTAAAAGGATTGGCCGATTGAAAATTGTTTACAGGGTACGGCCGACTGCCTTATTGGTTGCAATCTTCATGAAGGCTCTTTGTTGTATAATAGTCACAGACATCAACACCTGGGAGAACTTTGCTCAAAATCGCTCAATGTGGAAGAGCACGGTCACAGATGGCGGTGAATTCAGCGGGGCTTCTCCATAGCCAGGAAGCCAAGGATAGACGTGCAATCAGGAAGTCAAGAGCAGATAAAATAGGAGAGACAACTGTGAACTATGTTTGCCAGTCGTGTCATAGACTTTTCTAGGCTCGAATTGGCTTGATCAGTCATGAGCGCAGACACATACTCAAGGTTGCTTTATGAAATGTGATGATATTGGTGGTCCTCGTCGACGCCGATGGACGAATTATATATGTGTATTTATTTTACGGAATGGGTATTGGCTTTTCCTTTCATTTGAAATGACAGTTTGCCTATTCTATCATGTCCAGAGGATGCAAGATCATTGAAGGACATTGCCACAGTGATTGGCGTTAAAGCTAATGCTTCTTTCGATGAAAAAGTCGCAGTAAGTTGAAGATCAAATTGCGTATGTAACAGAAGTGATTTTTTTTATAATGACAAACTCTTATATCTCATTTCATTCCAGGCAATAGTTATACATCAAATAAAACGTGCATATGCATTGCTATAAAGCTTCACTGCATGACCGGAATCAGCTTTTGTACAAAGTTTATTAGGGGAACCAAATGCAGCGTTGGATCCTCGCTTAAACCAGGGATTCTCAACCTTTTAAAATCGCGAGCACAGTTCACGTGTAATATTCAGTGCATGAGAACCATACAATCTAATGGATTTCATTTTTTTTTAAACAATACATTTTTAAGAGACTCACCAGGATAATGAGATTCTCGAGCTTGAAAGCCACTCAGAAGTTCAGTGATCTCCAAGTCTCTTGTATATACACGTAAATGTGCAGATGCGATTCATGTAATCGTAATCGTGCTTTGTTCTTGAACTATATCATAAGTGAAAAACGTTTTTCGCAAGACGGTATGTCGTCGCGAACATAGCCAGACGTTTGAGAGAAACATTCATTATTTTGAACCTTTTTGAATCTCCTTTTTCCCAAACGGTTATGAATTTCTTCATTTTCAAACAAATATTTCAGCGCTAATGTAACAGTTTCCTGTAGAGCATGGGCGCTTGGAGCAGTGGAAGTATGGGCTGGCGACTGTATTCTCTGAGAATGTAAAAAATGTCTGAATGTTGGTTGACGAGCCTAGCTCACTCCAGGGTCAACACAGCGCCGGCGTTCTGCCGACTGTAAACTAGCGACACAACGCATTCCGTTCTCCATGACTAACATTCTGTTACCGGTACTTGCAAAGCCCTCTTCGGTGTTTTGTAGCGGGAGAATGAGAACAAACGCAGAAGAGGAAGAAAACAGCGCCGGTGTCGCCATTAGATTTTCAAGAAAGGGAGAGGTCAATATTCACAATAGGTGGAAAACTTGTCTAAATTGGGGGTATGTGTCAGATTAACTATTCTTGTACTATACATAAGTGATGGGGGTTAGGTTGACGACACGGACTCGCAAGCCAAGCTATCACATTTAGAATGCCAGTGACTTGTAGATAATGCAGCCAATAAGATACTAGAAGGGTGGGACCAGATTAGATGGATGGCTATCCAGTCCACTGGGGAGGGCCACACGACAGCTATTTTTTGTTTATAGAACTAAGAAAAGGATCTATAAAAGAGAAAGTAGAGAGATTCAACAAATTCGGAGAAAGAGAGTTTACCGGGTGGTTATCCCATCATATACATAGAGCCTTGCATTCGCGTTCAAATGCCCGAATGAAGGACGACCTGTTAACAATATGAGAAAGATATCTGATCATTCGCGAGTGTGAAGATTTGTCTGGGTACGAATTGAGATTGATCTAGCAGGCTGTCCGACTGTTTTCCAGAATCATTGTATTGGTGTCTGTTGGATAAATAGTGACCCTTTTACGATCTAAGTGTCTAGTCTCGTAAAATCGGTTGCAAAAAAATGTGTTTTTTTCCAGAATCCTTGAATAAAATCCCAAAGTCTCTAGTCTCGTGAAATTGGATGCAAAAAGGGGCTCTTTCAGAATCCAGGGATAAAATCCCGATCAATGTTAACCCATGTGTGCACGCTTGACAGCACAAAGCAGTCAACCCTGACATATCTCAGCAGATTGACCCCACCTATATGACGGACGGAGGAATGTCAGACGATAACGAGTTAACTAGAACCACTAAGTTGTAACAAGATAGTATTAGATTAAGGGTATGATTTGCGTTAGTTCAGATTGGAGACTTAGAATCTGGGTACATTCGTTTTCAGAGTTGACATCAACAGCTAGTGCTTGAATTCTCTGTTTTAGTTTAGTAGATGATATTTATTTAGTTAGTAGTTCTTTTTGTTTGTTGATATTGTATAACAATTATTCGTGAAAATAAATTATTTTATTTGGTGTTAATGGTTAACGATAGTTTTAGTATTTTCTGTGATTGATGGGTAACGTCATACAGTCTATGTTGTAACTCAGTATATCCCTAGCATAACCTGCTATAAAAAGGAGGACTGGAGATCTAACAATTTAAGTTCCACACGAGAAAGTCTTTTTGAAAAGGTGTTTATCACGAACAATTTGTTGGTATCTGCGCAAATGGCTAGACGTTCTCCTCGATTATTTATCTGGTCATCTGAGAAATTGTCCAGTTAGTGCTCGCTTTTTTGTTTGGAGCTAATTCTGACATTGAAGTCCCCGAGAATAATCTTTGTATAGGCAGTTAGGCGTAGGAGCTGTTCAATGGGTCTTCATAGAACGACTTGACATCATTGTCACCATAACCATGATGAAAAGGGGTTTCTCCTGTCCATGAACATGAATTTCCAATGTTGCAAGCCGTGAGGTGCCTATGTTTGCAGATATGACGCTTTTATGACATGGTGGCTAGCAATGAGGAAACCGACACTTCCAATGTGGTATTTGCTTTCTCCTACGCCAATATGAATTTCGTCGCCATTTGCGCACCGTGTGCAATAAAATTAAAAATGGGCACGCGTTTCACTAAAGAAAACTGCTCCAAGATCCCAGAGGCTACAGATATTTTCAAATGTGGCATGGATATAGTAGAGTTAAAATCAATCTGTATTACGGAGGAAGTTGTTTTATTAAAAATTGGAGGGATTAAAAGTGGATAAATGTCCAGGTCAAAATGGTATTCATCCAAAATTGCTGTTTGAAATGAGAGACCAAATGCAGCCGAAGACGGATGTGTTACACTAAAGGAACAAATATCGCAGCCAAGCTGTAAACTAGCGACACAACGCATTCCGTTCTCCAGACTGCATCTTGCTACTTGCAAAGCCCTGTTCATGACTTGTTAAAGGGAGGTTGAGAATGAACGCAGAAAAAAAAAACGAAGAAGATGAAGAAAAAAGAAACTGAAGAAGAAAAAATCAGATCCATCAAATTATAGACCGGTGAGTTTAACGAGCATAGTATGTAAATTGTTAGAATCAATAATCCAAGAAAACTTTGTAATGCATCTAATCAGAAATAGTCAGGATGGGTTTCCTAGAGGGAGATCGTGTTTAACACATTTATTATAATCATTTAGGAGGTTACTAAAAGGATAGATAAAGGGGAGCCAGTGGATGTTATTTATCTAGATTTTGCAAAGGCTTTTGATAGAATACGTCATTGAAGATTATTTGGAAAGTTAAAATCAGATGGAATAGGTGGAAAAATCGCCGAATGGATTGAAAGTTGATTAACGGGACGACGGCAGAGAGTGGGCATACATAAGAAGCACTCTGAGTGGTGTGAAGGAAAACGTGCAGGGCCACAGTGCTCAGTTTTGGATCCAGTTTAGTTCTTTCTTGGTATATATATATATATATATATATATATATATATATATATATATATATATATATATATATATATATATATATATATATATATACATGATTTTGGACATTGATATAGAATCCATGATTGCAAAATTTGCGGACGACACAAAATTATGCATTAGTGTCTCATCTAAAGCAGAGGTGGATATATTGAGGTCGGATTTTGATAAAATTGGAGACTGGTCTGTGACCTGACTAATGGAGTTTAATGTAGATAAGTGCACAGGTATCCACATGGGTTGATCCAATATGAATCATAATTACAGAATGGGCGAGAACAATATTAGAATGATAGACAAGGAAAGAGACTTAGAGGTTATAATAAAGCATACAGGAAAAATAAATGGGCAAGTCCAGGTAGCAGTGAACAAGACAAATGCAATGTTAGGTATGATATTAAACATAGAGCAAATAAGCACTTGTAAAACTGTATAAAGCATTAGTTAGACCTAGATTGGAGTACTGTGTACAGGTGTGGAGTCCTTAACGTAAAGGGGACATTAACATGCTGGAAAGGATAAAAAGAAAACTGATAGTGGGATTCCAGAATTACAGTTATGTGGAAAGACTCAGAAAAACCGATCTACAGTGTTTTCAAAAGACAAGAATTCGAGGTGACTTAATACAGGTTTATAAGATAATCACAGGAAAGTGTTTTTTTTAAAAATACAACATCCAACAAGAACAAGAGGGCACACAGCTACAAATTAAGAACTTGTTCTTACTTATCACCATCATTGCGCCTCTGTCCGGAATATATTATTCCGCCATCTCCCTATTCTTCACTCTAATCCTGCCACTCGTATAGTTTTTCCCGATCCTCCCCTTGTCGCCTACAAACGGGACAGAAACCTGAGGGACTCGCCTACACACCAGCCCTCATAGCCTTTCAGGCATCAGGCCGTGCAAAAATGCACGTGTCTGTGTTACCTGCCCCCATGTCATCCTCTCTCTCCCTCCATCACCTTTTCTAAAGCAGAATTCTTCATTAAAGAGGGATTCACATGCAATTCTCGTAACCTCATCTATTCTATCATCTGCCGCCAGTGTGGTATTACATACCTTGGGAAAACTGGTATGGAACTGCGTGAGCGTTTCCGCCAACACCTCAATGATATACGCAACCGTACTGGTTCCCCAATTGCCAGCCACTTCAACGGTCCTAAGCACGGGGGTAAAGCTGACGTTAGTGTCACTGGTCTAGTTTCTTGCTTCTCTGACGATCGTCAGCGATTCGTCCTTGAGAATAGACTTATCTCCAGCGTGGGTTGCCTCCAACCGCATGGCATTAATATCTGCCATACCTTTTCTTAAAACCTCATACTGACCCCCATCTATTTGTCTTCCTTTGCCCCCTCCCCTTTCTTCTATCATTCATGCTACTCCCTCACCACTCCTATATTAATATCACCCCCCCCCCTGCCGGCCTTTATCACCTTCCTGTTGTACTCCTTCTTGGATCACTATTTGGCCTTTTCCATATTTGACCGCCACTGGCTTATCCGGCCCATTCTCTCTCACTTCTTACGCTTTCCTGACCACCTTTATTGACCGCGACCTTTATTTTCAGTCGAGCTTCCGATCCAACCAGCTGCTTAGACAGACTGGGTCTACCATCAGATAAGTAGACAATTTTTTTCTTATCAGTTGATTTGCTAGTTCAGCCTTGTTGTTATATTATTGTCCCTGATGAAGGCCTATTGGTCGTAACATAGGTTTTGTTTGTGTTCTTGTCTCGGTGCTGTATCTGACCATACCTATTCAAAAATTTTGATTAAACTTAACTTTAATCAACTTTAACAATTTTTTTTTCATTTATTGTTTCCCATTTCAAATTAACTTAAGAAAGGTCCAGATTAGATATTAGGAAATATTTTTTCAGTAAGAGAGTGGTGAAAGCTTGGAATGCATTGCCACAGGAGGTAGTGGAGGCAGGGACAGTTGATGCATTTAATTACTTCTACCCTTTACTGCCTTCCCTTTCGCTCTTTCTAAACCCCGTCAGTCCCTGAACTTTACGAAAATGCAGTAGATAACTGATTGCTGTTAATGCGCTTGGCTTGACATTTAGCTCGTGGTTGAGTGTTCTATCTCTCCTGTAGTCTTCTGTGAAAGCACTTCATAAACACTCATCTTTCTTCTAAGATACTTTTGGTTAGTCGGTCTAATGTAAATTCTACATTCTTTAGTGAAATCTCAGCACTAATTTCCTCTAAGGCATGTAGCTAACTTTCTCCCTGTGTAAGACCACTGTTCCTAAACCTTCTCTCGCTGAGGTTAATTGCTGAATCGTCGTGCGTTTGTTGTCTACAGCTCTGAATATAACTTTGTCCGAGAGAGATCTTCAAATATCACAAGCTGGGGAGCAGACGAAAGCATACTAAAGAAACTGTACACTGTAAGAGTGAGACCAGTTCTGGAGTATGGCATTTCGGCATGGACAACAGCAGCAAAGGCGAACTTCGATAAAGTTAACAAACTTCAAAACCAAGCCATGAGAGTTATAACAGGAGGCATGAAGTCAACGCCAACTGTAGAACTTGAAAAGATTACAAAGCTACAACCCATGACCGATAGCAGAGACTGCAGAGCCCAGCTGCAGTCAGAGAAACTCCGAAGACTGACTGACCACCCAATGCACCAGAGACTAAACAATTTGGGAACTGGGAAACTAAAGCGGAGAAACTTTGCAGAAATAGCCAAAGCAAAGATGCACGAAGATCCCATAAACGCACTAACACCAAAGCCCATCACTACTGTACGAAAACCTACCTGGAGGCAGGATATATTTCCAGAGGTGGTAGAAAATATACCAGGTATTGGAAACAAAAACTGCCAGACTGAAAAAGAAAGAAGAGATACTACACTGAGCTATATAACGAAAAACTACCCAAGCATGGACTGGACCCATGCATACACCGACGGTTCTGTAACAGACACTACACAGAACGGACGGGCAGGAGCATTCCTGAACCTACCAAATGGCAGAAAAATAACACTGTCATTCGCTACTGGTAAGTACACAAGCAATTTCAGAGCGGAGGCAGAGGCACTGAGGGCGGCAGTGGAAGAAATGGTGACACATAAAGAAAATGAAAGCCATATAGTTCTGCGTACAGATGCTCTGGCCGTAGTCAAAGCACTAAAAAGCCAGAAAAACACTGAGCTTAATGACTTAAGAGCATCACTCTGTCAACTATGCCAGCAGTCCGCACCAAAAAGGGTAGTGGTACAGTGGGTCCCATCACACTGCAACATCCAAGGCAACGAGGAGGCAGACAGACTGGCAAAAGAAGGTGCAAGACTACCATAAACAGATACTAGTATGACGTACGAAGAGTCAAAACGGCTTATCAAAGCCAGTTACTTGGCCAAATGGGAAACCGAACATACTGGTTACACCAAAAACGATGCCTATTACCAGTTGAACAGAAGAGAGCAGGTCGTTGTCTTCAGACTTCTAACTGGCCACAATAGACTGAATCACCACCTATTCAACAAATTGAAGATAGATGGTACCGACGAATGCCCGTGTGGCACCGAGAAAATGACCGCTGAGCATCTGCGGCAGAACTGCCCGACATACGAGGATCAGAGAGAGCAGATGTGGCAATCACCAGAGGAACTGCAAGACAAGCTCTATGGCAGTGTCGACAGCCTCAGGATGACCGCCGCTTTTTTCGAAAAAATAATGGTTACTGTCTGACTGCGTACGAAGAAGAAGAAGAAAAATTGCTGAATCGTCGTGCGTTTGTTGTCTACAGCTCTGAATATAACTTTGTCCGAGAGAGATCTTCAAATATCAGACACATAAACTCTCCGGGTTAAATCGCTGAATTCCCTGAGTTAATATGTAGCAATGCGTTCTTCTATAGTTCTCCTAGCCATTTGAAAGAACTTTATCAACATCCAACTTTCTTCGAAGGTACTTTAGGTTTCCTTACTTTGGTTTAATGTTGATTCAGTCTGTCGCTATCTTTCTTGTGCCGGTTTGGTTTCTGAACTTCGACCTCTCTTTCAGTGAAAAAAGTATTCGATCTTAATTTATTCGGCAGAAAAAAATGAAGCAGAAGTTTTGTCATTCAGGAAGGGAAAAGAGGGAGGGGGTGGTATAGGGCACCTTAATGCGCATGCGTGCATTTTTCCTGCTCGCAGATTGCATCAGTCGCTGGCAGTCAAGTCTTTCAGTGTTGGATGTAGTGAGCAAACGTCGGATTTTCATTCACCCCAAAATGACGGAAAGAATTGAGCCACGCTGTTGCATCATATTTTACCAAAAGCAAGGCGATAACCAAGTGAAAAATATTAGGAAAATTCAACAGTGACGATGCCATAAGCAATCGCTTCAAATATGGCTGCACACCGGTGGAGAGCGGATCATGTTCTGGTAGGTCTTCAACTCACGCTTTAAGTGCGCAGCAATGTCAATGTGGACCGTTATCTTTGACGCCGGTGTTGTGTATCACTAGTACGCACAAAAAAGTCAAAACATTACCAAAGAGTACTACCCGGAGGTCATCCGTCACCTTTGTGATGATGTTCGATGCAAACGACCGGACACGTGGACAATGGAAACTTGGTAGCTCCATCATCACGACCCACCCGCCCATTCTTTGAATCTGATTCAGACTTACTTGTGCAAACAACATTGCTCTGGTTCGCCTGGGTCCCTATACTGCCGATATTGCTCCTTGCGATTTTAACTGTTCCCTAAGCTAAAAATCCCGTTGAACTTGAGCCGCAAGAAGACATCATGTGGAATGCACGTCCCAGCTGTACTTCATTCCTAAAAGGACTTCCTGAAATACTTCCAACAATCGTGGGTGTGCTGGGAAAGATGTGTGGAGTCCCACGCAGAGTACTTTGAAGAGGATTAGGGTTTCAAACATTCAGGTGAGTAAATGTATTTTTCCGGCCTAAAGGTCAAACACCTTTTGAACACACCTCGTATGTATAACAAGCATAGGAATATACAGTAATTTTGTATGATAAAACTTTAGTGCAAGCAACATAAAATGCAATCATTTTTTTCAAATGTAAGTTTGCAGTACAAGCAAGGACCAAGCAGTGCGTAATATCATCTGTTTTTCATGTTATCCAGATACGCCGAGAAGTGTTACGCAATGTGAAGAGTCTGGACGTAGAATCATCAGAGAACATAGAGCATGTGTCTCATGTGCTGGATGTATCTTCTGAGAAGGAGGACGAGATTGAAGCTGCTGGCTTGGTACAGTGAACATTTTGAAACACATATATGCAGAAACTATATTCCGTCATTGTATCGGTGATAATACATTAGCTGTTCCTATCACTGTTACAATTTATTGTTTGTCTTCTTAGTATCTGTCTATCAAAGGGTATGTTGACATATTCAAATATTGACATCTGTTTCATTACAGTCGGTAATCGCTAGTCAGTTACTGTAGTACATTGTTTAAAATTGCAACAATAGTTCAAACTATTACCAAGCTAATGACATAGTTTATTATAAATGCACAATATACAAACTGACTTTGATACACAGAAATCAATTTTATAACGGATAGGAATAGACAGTATGTGTTTCAGATAATAGATTCATTAGCTTAACCAATGCAAAACATTTTAATAATAGACTGCAAAAGAAAAAAACAACTGCAAAAATATGCATTAGTTAGACTATAGTTAGACACTATAACAAAAATGGGTTTCTTATTTTTTAAATGCTAGATTGATTCATCTTTTTGCTCCAAGTGAAGCTTAGGGCACTGCTATTGCTGTCCCCTTTACAGATTTTTAAATTTAAAAAAAAATTGTAATGTTTACCTCACTAGTTTCTACTGGCGGAGGGGCGCTTATTCCATCATAGTCTGTAGTCAATTTTGGCGATATTAAGACGCATAAACCAGTGCTTGGATGTATGTGTGCATCTGTATGTATCTATGCTAGGTTTGTGCGCTCTCAGAAGCCAGCCCAGACAAAGTGCAATGGAAGGGTTTCACCCTGAGGGCGCGTGTGAAGTTGTGCAAGAGTGTGATTGTAGGCCAGAGTAAAATGAAACAGAGTGAGGTGAGAAGAGAGCGGGGAGATACAAGAAACTTGTATCCAATCATTTATAGCGGCAGTTTCATAGCAATTGTTGTACGTTACACGGCTGCTAAACAACGTTAGTGACAATTTACAAATTTGCTTGTAAGGTAACAGTTGTGCTATTCTTTTCGACCCATGCATCACTCGGGTGAAAATGTTCTTGTATGATCAACATCTTTGTAACGACCATATCATAAAGAGTAGATCAGTGGTTCCCAAACTTTTTCAGTCCACAGCACCCTTAGCGTTCCAAAATGTTCCCACGGCACCCAAAGTCAGAAAATAAGCCTGCTTAAAAGTTGCAGTGAGCAGTTGATGCGGTTTAGTTGGTTAACTGACAAAATAAATGACACACTTTTTTCGAGCAGTCGCCATTTTTGTCAATTCTGGAGTCCAGATATTCAAAATGTGTGACCTAATCTATTTCACCACTCACTATAAATTTATGTTGGCATTGTGTTTTGTCGGTGGTCATTATCTTTGTTTTATTTATGGCATACATTATGGTATTTGGTCTGTTATTATGCCATACATTAAATTATGTATGTTTTCAACGTCATGCAATGTGCTCTATATACTAACTATGACAAACAATGCATTTTTTAAGTTCACAATGTCAATATTATTGATCCTGCATGTTTTCAATGACATATCATTTGCATTAGATATGTTATCGATTTCAGAAAATGTGTTATTTTTTTTTTTATCAAGGGCAGCACACTGTGTTCTATGTGCAAACGATTGTAAAATGTATTTTCCCATGTGTTTATGATAGCAGAGCTCTTAATATAACCCTTTCCAACTCACTAGGACAGTGGTATAACCACAGTTTCCAAACTGACAAAGTACTTGGGAAGGGTTAGCGGCGAAAACTTTGAGCTTACCCGAACTGTGGCAGAGTAAGATGTCAATCGTTGTGTTCTTTTCCTTCCTTGTATTATTTATCTATTTGTGTTGCCTCTGTATGTTCTTCTAACCATTTAATTTTCTATTGGTTTTTTTTTATTACCAATAGTAGATCTGCGAATAAAGAGACATACCATTATTGAATAATCGCTCTTTTTTATGACTAAGCATGCTCAAACCTATCACAGTGTCATTGGTTTAAAATCGAGTAAGGTTGTCAATTTTTTGCTCATTTACTATACAGTACAAAATTTAAATATAAAGGTAATGTATGCAACTTAGGTCCTCATAGTGGAAAACTAATTATTATAGAAACCATCGCTACATTGATAGATGCAGGTTTCCAATAAAGGACTAGCTACAGGAGTTGCTCAAGGCTTTATGTGGAGCAAATAGTGGACAATACAATACGTTTGCTAATACAATCTACTGTAGTGTCTAAACAAGTCAAAGCGTTTATTAATACGCTCTGTATCTATGTTTGGGAGAGACAACAAATATGTCTTCTCTTACTAACAACTGCTGCTTCAGTACAGGGCATGGCACATCAGCAGTTTCATCAATCCGTGTTACCACGATAGGTATACAAGAGGTGCGAGGTATGCCTTTCAAAATAAAATATTGCAACATTAAAGAGATTTTACTTCAACTGTACATTATTAAAATAATGGTTAATAATAACTGCTTATTTATGTACCAGTATTGAAAATTGGCCATTATGTATATGTGTAAATTTGTGCCGGGACAGAGAGGGCGAGGACGTCCAAGGAAGAGATGGGTGGACAACATCACTGACTGGTCAGGCCTTCGTCCCGGTGAGATACGACAGGCGGCGACAGACAGAGATGGATGATGTGGGATTTTGGAAGTGTCTTCATGTGTGCCCCAACGACCTGATGGATTACGGGATGAACTGACTGAAATGAACTGTATTTTTGTGGAGTGGATTATGAAATAATTAATTATGTTTCATAAGCATGAAAACTATATACATCATTCTCTGGCCACGAAACAAGCGTATTCCACTAAGAATCACCTTAACAGAATCCAACTGCAAATCGCTTCAGAGTGTCAGCTGCGTAAACATACTTGTGAAACCGCCAATCACCCTCTATTTGTGTCCTACGTTCAACACTGTTTGGAAACTACTTCTTTCTCCGAAGAAATATAAATGGAACACTTTGTATGGAATTAACCAGCATCTACCAAATTTGTGCAGATACCATAACATGCTATTGTTCAAAAGTCATCAAAACCAAAACAACACTAATGACAGGTCATAACTTAAACTTTTCACTCCAAAATATGTTGGACCTCTGAAGACATTTATTCTTGTAATCTAAACTACTACTAAGAAATACAGGTTCAGTTTATGTATGACAATTGTTCATGCACTATTAGCCTTATACTTACCCTAATGTCTTTATACTGGTTTAGAAGACTCTAGAGAGTCTGTATACAGCCATTTTAATATACATTTACTTGCTATAAAAGCGATGTTCATCCAAACTATTCTTAAATGCATTAATTATCCTTACTACATTACCTTCAGTGTCAATGCATTCCAAGCAATCCCCACTCTCTGAATACCAAAATATGTCCTAATATCTAATCTGGACCTTTCTTTAGTTAATTTGTATCTATGCCCTCTTGCTCTTGTAGGTGGTTGTATTTTGAAACAATTCTTATAGTCTAACTTATTCTTTCCTGTGATTTTCATATAAACCTGTACTCTCAATTAAATTTTTGTCTTTTCGAGCCTAATAAGCTAGTCTTTTATCATAAATGTAAATTGTGTAATCCCACTATCAGCTAAGTCGCTCTTCTTTGTATCATTTCCAGCATGTTTACTTCCCCTCTAGGATAATGATTCCATACCTGTACTCAGTACTCCCATCTAGGTCTTCAAATGCTTAATGCTGTTTGACAATATCTTCCTTGCTCCTATGTTTAACATTAATTGTTATCATACCTAACATTGCATTTGCTTTCTTCACTGCTACCTGGACTTGCTCACTCACCTGTATGATCTATTATAACCCTTGGGTCCCTTTCCTTTCTTTTCTATAATTCTAATATTGTTCTCGTCCATTCTGTAATTATGTTCGATATTGGATCCACGGTACCCATGTGAATGACTGTACATTTATCTACATTAAACTTCGTCTGCCAGCTCGCAGACCATTCTCAAATTTGATCTATATCCGACATCACTATATCCAATTCTGCTTTAGATGCGACGCTACTTCATAGTTTTGTGTTATCCGCGAATTTTGCAATCATGGATCCTATATCATTGTCCAAATCGTTTATATATATCAAGAACAACATTGGTCCCAAAACCGAGCCCTGTGGCACTGCACTTTCTACTTTATACCACTCAGAGTACTCCTTCTTTATGCCCACTCTCTGTCTTCTTTCCGTTAACCAACTTTCAATCCATTAGGCAATTTTCCAACCTATTCCATGTGATTTTAACATTCTTAATAATTTTTGATGAGGTACTCTATCAAAGGCCTTTGCAAAATCTAGATAAATAACGTCCACTGGCTTCCCTTTATCGTTTATTGTAGTAAACTCCTAAATGATTATAATAGATTTGTTAAGCACGATCTCCCTTTAGTAAACCCATGCTGACTGTTTCTGATTAGATTAAACCTATCTAGATGCATTACAATGTTTTCTTTGATTATTGACTCGTAAAGATTTACAGACTACGCTCGTTAAACTCACCAGTTTATAATTTGCTGAATCTGATGTTTTGCCCATTTCTTCTTGTTCTTCTTCGTTCGTTCTCAATCTTCCGCTAGCAAACCCTGAAAAGGCTTAAGTAGCAGAATGTAGTCTAGAGAACTGAATGCGTTGTGTCGTAGTTTACAGCTTGACTACGAGATTTGCACATTTCGGTCCAACACATCCGACTTCAGCAAACATTTTTGAGTACTGGGTTAGCATTCCCTCTTCGATCCCATTTCCTTAGCCAGTCTGCCCTGGTGCAGCCTGTTATCCAGGATCACCGCTTGCCCTTTTGAAATAAAGGGATCACTCCTACATTTTTCCAATCCCCTGGAACAATCTTTTACAAGTGATTGAGAACATAATATAGTCAATGGGTTTGCTAGTTGGTCTCTAATTAACATAAATTTTGGATGAATACCATTTAACCACTTTCAAACTCTTTTTTTTTAAAAAAAAACATTTCCTCCGTAATAAAGATTGACCATAATCCCATTGTATCCATGTCGCTTTGGAAATATGTGTAGGCTCTTGGATCTTGGAGCAGTCTTTTTTTGTGTAGACTGTGCCAAAGTACTGATTGAGTAGGTTAGCTGCCTCCTTATTCTCACTTATTATTTTCTCTGTACTATGAGAGGGTAAACTTTGTCTTTTGTTTTCTGTTTATTTCTAACATAAGAAAAGAAGCTTTTACCAGTCTTGATCCTCTGAGCAAATCACTTCTTCGAATTCAATTTTTGCTACTTTATTCGCATTTTGTGCTATGTTCAAGTATTTTTAATGTCGTTTTTTTTAATTGACCTACCTCTATTTATTTTTCCCATGCTTTATGTTTAGCTCTTCTATATTTAACTAAAGATCAAGCTATCCACTTTTTACGCTGAGGGGTATACCTCTCTACATGGAACACATTCCTCTTTTAGCTTTACTAGAACTGTTTTGCCTCTTTCGTCTTCTCAACATGTCTTTGAGTAGTCGTTTGCTCGAATGTTTACTTCTTTCCTTGCTATAAGATCCCAACGATCTTGGGTAGTTGTCTCGTCGCCGCGATTCACTCTTACCCAGTGTTCGTACAGCGATCTCAGTCCCGCCAGACTGAGCGATAACAAGGGCTTGCCGAAAACGCTCGCACGCCTCTCCCCGGCTAGGTAGCGGGACGCAGTTTGTGGTGTCGTGCCCTGGGCAGAGGTGCGTTACTGTGGCCCGTATCGAGAAACTTTTACAGTCAGTGGTGCTTTTTCAAAGGCTTACAACAGAGCTCGACATTTCGTCTCGCTGGTGGTCAGACTCTCGCAAAGAGCTTGTGACCGGCAAATGGAAAGCAGGAATACAGCCTAAAGTCCCTGTCCTCGCCCGACCAACCCTCGGGAGAAGGGCAGGCCGGCAGGCAAAAATTGTCTCTAGTCCCTGTGAAATTCATCGCCGGGGCCGTTGGGATCCGTTCTGCACAAGAGCGCTGCCATCCCTGTCCGAGCGAGCAAGGTCGGTCGGTCGTCTGGTGTGTGTACGGGCCCCTGTCAGGCGGTCCTAGGTCGACGGAGTGATGGTCGGAACAACCGTCCGTCCGTCAGTCGGTCCCTGCGGCCGTCCCAGTGAGGCTTTTTACACACCCGTGCTCCGCCGACCGGTGTGTGTGGTTTATACGTCTCCGACAGATGTCTGCTTGATCCTGCCAGTAGTCATATGCTTGTCTCAAAGATTAAGCCATGCATGTCTAAGTTCACACTGTCTCACGGTGAAACCGCGAATGGCTCATTACATCAGTCGAGGTTCCTTAGATGAAACGATCCTACTTGGATAACTGTGGAAATTCTAGCGATGCTTACCAAGCTCCGACCCTCGCGGAAAGAGCGCTTTTATTAGTTCAAAACCAATCGTCGTTTCCCCTCGCGGGGTTGCGGCGTCCCCACTGGTGACTGAATAACTTTGTGCTGATCGCATGGCCTCATGTGCCGGCGACGCATCTTTCAAATGTCCTGTCAAATGTCGATGGTACGTGGCATGCCTACCATGTTTGTAACGGGTAACGGGGAATAAGGGTTCGAATCAGGAGAGGGAGCATGAGAAATGGCTACGACATCCAAGGAACGCAGCAGGAGCGCAACTTACCCACTCCCGGCACGGGGAGGTAGTTACGAAAAATAACAATACGGGACTCTTTCGAGGCCCCGTAATTGGAATGAGTACACTTTAAACACTTTAACGAGGATCTATTGGAGGGCAAGTCTGGTGCCAGCAACAGCGGTAATTCCAGCTCCAATAGCGTATGTTAAAGTTGTTGCAGTTAAAAAGCTTGTAGTTGGATCTAAGGCGCAGGCGGGTGGTCCGGCTCGCGCCGGTTCATTGCCCGTTGTCTCGTGCCCTACCGTCTGCCGACTCTCTCCCGCGGGTGCTCTTCGCTGAGCGTCCCGGGTGGCCGGCGCGTTTACTTTGAAAAATGAGAGTGTTTAAAGCAGGCCTCGGCTGAATAATGGTGCATGGAATAATGGAATAGGACCTCGGTTCTATTTTGTTGGTTTTCGGAACTGGAGGTAATGTTTAACAGGGACAAACGGGGGCATTCGTATTGCGGCGTTAGAGGTGAAATTCTTGGATCGCCGCAAGATGAGCTACTGCGAAAGCATTTGTCAAGAATGTTTTCATTAATCAAGAACGAAAGTCAGAGGCGCGAAGACGGTCAGATACCGTCGTAGTTCTGACCATAAACGATGCCGACTAGCGATCCGCAGGAGTTGCTTCGATAACTCTGCGGACAGCTTTCGGGAAACCAAAGTGTTTGGGTTCCGGGGGAAGTATGGTTGCAAAGCTGAAACTTAAAGGAATTGACGGAAGGGCACCACCAGGAGTGGAGCCTGCGGCTTAACTTGACTCTACACGCCAACACTGTAAAATGACTGACAGATTGAGAGCACTCTCATTGGGTCTAATAACGAAAGTATGCTGATATTAGACCCACGGAAATCTGGGGCTAAGCTCTCTGTTGCTCGATTGGCCCGCATTCAGTGTTCGATAGAGGAATTGGAAGGGCACCACCATGAGTGGAGACTGCAGCTTAATTTGACTCAACACGCCAACACTGTAAAATGACTGATAGACCGAGAGCACTTTTGTTGGGTCTAATAGGGAACGTGTGCTGGAATTAGACCCACGAAAGACAGGTCAGTTTTACCCTCTAAATGAAAGAGCGCTACAGTAATCCAGCTCCGCCCTAGAGAAATCGCAGGTTTCAGACCTTTGGTCATTGACTGACTAAAAAGCCCTCTATTGATTCGTTGGGTCTAATCGTGAACTGGTGCTGGTATTAGACCCTCGGAAGACAGGTCAGTCTTACCCTTCAAATGACAGGGCGTTGCTACGTTAATCCTGCTCAATTCGAGAGGAGTCGCAGACATTTGTCCACGTACTAGGCTCATAAGCCAACAATGTCTCCGTGCCATGACCAGGCTTGTCATCTGGTCAAATGCACTCCTTCGAGAGAAATCGCAGGTCGCTGACATTTGGTCCACGTGCTTGGCTGATAAGCCAATGGTGCGAAGCTACCATCTGAGGGACTACGGCCGAACGCCTCTAAGCCAGAATCCGAACTTAAATCTCAGCACCGCTGTGATGGGAGGCTACAACATGGCTGGGACCTGGCCCGGTCAAGCCGCAGAAATGCACCTGGTTAAATGCACTCCTGCCTTTTTCTTTACCTCTGTCTGCTATCAGTCATCCCAATGGACGCAGAAGAGATGCAGTCCAGCGGACATTGCACCTCTGCCCTATTGTGACAACCTCCCAGGCGTACCATCACTCCAGATGAGCCGAGAAAATAAAGGAAGCAAAAGAGATACCTCACTCACATGCACATGCTACGTTCCTGGCAGGAGGTGACGATTCTGAGACACAGTCACACTGGACTGCCTCTCTTCCGGGATAGTACAAACTAGTACATAGTCCATCATATCATATCATATCATTGCCAAACCCTATAGACACGAGTTGGGAAGACTCGATAGTCCTGCAAGACAACTTGCCTAAGAGAGACAACTCTGACCAAAAACAACTGCTGCTTTGCAGATAGGCTGGGGACAGCCAAAGGCTAAGGAGGGCATCCCTACAGAAACGCCTGTTGAAATCGGATGCACTGAGCCACAGGCTTAACAAAATAAAACAGTGCAACGTAAATATCGCTGTAAACAGCGTACGATGAAGAAGAAGAAGAAGATCCCAACGGATGATCTGATGGTCACTTGAGCCAAACAGTTCCCAGACGATTACGTTTTCAATCATATTTTTCTCTGTACTAAATACTAAGCCGAATGGGTTTTGGCTCTGGTAGCTTTTTCTACATGTTGAATAACAAAATTGTCAGGTTTGCACTTAACAATCGATTTCGACGTTGAAGTTGAAATCCTCTTTAAACAACAATTTCCCTTTGTTTTTAGCCTTTTTATGCTACTAATCAGCTCCTCATCTTCCTCTTTTTTGACTTGATGAACATCTCTAGCATACTCCAACCACTGTTTTTTTTTCACCCCCACTTTCTATTTCTCCCCATACACTTTTATTTTTGTTGCCAGGTGATAAATCAGCTTTAATAGTTATATGAGCGTATTAACTGAATTCACACAAAATAATTAAACGCCACCTCCCTTAGCATTGTCTCCAACTACCCTATGTTTACGTAACATTTTAATCCCTCTATTTCAAGTTCACTATCTGCAATGTCCTCATATGTCAATTATTCAGTTAACCCTATTATATTGGGTTTTTTTCTTATACAGACAGTTCCTATTCTTTTCTTGTATTTACTATGCTTCTCACATTTGCATACAAACATTTGAGCTTGTTATTTTGTTGATGGTATTGTCAGAAAGTTTGTGAGCCGATGTATTCGCTCTACGTAGTGATTCAGTTAAGCTCAATGGATCAAATAGTAAAACTGATTGTTTGCAATACCAGATTATTATTTGAAGAAAGAAAAAAAGTAAGATGGCCGCGCCTGACGGGCTGCACTCTCAAATCGCTCCAGTGTTTATGTCGTTGTCTGCAGTTTTATAGTTCCTGATCAGAATATAATTCACGACTCCTTCGCCAGGTTGTATTAAGGACTTTGTTCTGTGGAATTCGTGTGCTTTTGTTTGGTTGTCCTGATGTTATGCTGCATCTTGCTGTGGCTGGGCTTTGCTTAAATTGTGAGAAAACAGTCCAGGATGGCATTGAACGATCTGCTTGACTGCACCACATAATTCAGCACAGGTTTTTACTACTCAAAGGCCTCCCTGCTTGGACTGAAGCCGACTTCTTCCTACTCCACTCTACAGAAGGTTACATCATACCTATTCTCAGCACAGCAAGAATCCCGCTCACGCGAAGGGGGACACAATTCATATCGCACTGGGGCGGAACGAGAAGAGAAAGGGCTTCAGACACGGACAGAAATGAAAGCCGACACAACCATTCTCGCGGCCCTCATTTCGTATCTGCATAGTACCAGGCTCCACCTAGGGATTCTGTAGGGATTTCGGTCGATACACTTCGAATAAACAATCCTCAGTAGTTTAACTTGATCGTGGTCGATCGTCGCAATGGGCCTTTGACTCCTAAACGAACATTATTATTATTAGTATAATATCCTGCGTGGACATGATAACTTTGATAGCAGAAGATACCTTTTTCTTATCATGTTCCAGGACTCAAATGAATGCAATAAGTAGACTTGTGTATGTGGCGTCAGTTGCAGGTGAAAGCATTTCTGCCTTGAATAAGTCAGAAACAACAGACACTACGGAAATGATAAATCAGGTAGGTATGACACTAAGATAGTTCATGTTCTTAACCATGGCATGTAAGGTATGTGTAGGATGGGAAGAATGGAGAGTAATATAAATGTGATGTGAGAATTTGTTGATAAACAAATGGCAAGAGAAATATTTGAAAAATGAACCGATTGTATGACAAATTAACGGGGGGAAAGGTTTAGAGCAAAAGGAATGAATGTCTTGATTTGCAGCATAAGGACGGCAGTCACAGATGAAGAGATAAAAGGTTCGGATGAGGAATTAATGGTCAGAAAAATTGTGGGGTAGATAAATAGATTACAAAATGAACAAAAGATTCATGGAATTGAGGGGAAAAGGCATTGATACCTTTTCCTAAAGAAATAGAGCCTCGAAAGCGTGAACGTTGAAGAGAATAGGGAGTGTGAAAAATTAAGAAAGTGAGAGAAATAGATAAAAACATATATATATATATGAGTGTGTGTATGTGTGTATGTGTGTGTATGTGTATATATATATATATATATATATATATATATATATATATATGAGGCCTGCATGGCCTATGGGTGAAACAGACGTTTCACAATCCCAACGCACCTGGATCGAATTATATCTTGTCCAGTTTGGCAGACACGAACAAATGTCAAATCTTGAATACTATCTCCCAAACCAAGAAGAATAACTATGGTAAAACTGGACCCGTCTATGCTCGCCTCTACTTGATACTGCATGTGAAAGAACATGTAAACAGCTTAGGAGTAAAATTAGGGCTGTAAATTGTAGACGAATAATTCTGGAGATGCAATGGGAGTTTCATATGATGGTAGGACTGGACCATTCTTTTTGTTGTATTATCTAGATCCCAGAAAAAGGGGGGGGGGGGGGGTAGGAGTGTTGAGAGACATATAATTTGACGTCGGGCTATTACATTTAAATTGACACGGTGACAAGATAGCCAGAGAAGTTAATAAGACTCCAGGAGGTAGGAACTTGATAGATCGACGGCTGAACGGTCAACGGAGAAGAGTAGAGGTACATCATGATCATGGGCCATGTTGTTTAGGAAGGAGGATAGATTCCAATAAAAAGTAGAGGCAATGCTCATTTGAGCTAGAACTTTCGGGAGGCTTATCCACTATGTTTCAGAAGATACTGCACACTTGCTCAATGAAATGAATAGTTAGTCTTCCCCAGCGACAAGAACGAAAAATCTGATAGAGTGAGAACGAAGTATCTGTTGTTGTGAACACATGGAATGCAATCCCGAAGTCTCTATTGCGAAACCAGAAGGCCGTGTCGAAAGTGAGGTTACCATGAGACTCCCCACAAAGCACACCCAAAAACGTGGTTGAGTAGAGTTTGTTCCACAGCGTAGTTTTAACGTTTCAAAGTTTGCAACAGGTCACCCCGTCAGAGGTTGAACAGCACTTCGGGAAAACGAATTTAGATAATTAGTTAATAAATTGTAGATAAAAAAATTGTCATAGATGTATATTAAATTTTAAAAAGTATAGGATAAAGACAGAAATTTATATTAGATTCAGAGTTCCACTAAGATCATGCTTATAACCTCTGATTTAGATAAAAGTAGATTATGATGTTGTAAATGTATAAGAATATACAATGAATAAATTATCTTGTGTTTTCATAAAGAAGTAAGTTTTGGTGCTTATATGCTAAAATAAGGCCACTAGAATGCGATTGACTAAATGTAAGTAATTGAATCTGAGAGATTGATTCTTAATAGGAAGCACTGTTACGTCATTCAGTAAATTGATTTGATTGACCTGAATAGTAAAAAGAAAAATAATCTACTACACATGTGCGGAATTATTCTATAATTGACTAAGCCAACGCCCATGCTTTATACATATTATTTCACATAATATGGTATATCATGACTTGCTCAGACCATCTGACGTAGATAACAATGTCCTGACACATGAAACTGTTAAATATGTCCATTACTATTGTCAAATACATGGCTTTGTCAAATTGTGCATCTTATAAGCTATAATGTCATTTGTTTTCATAAAAACATTATCTTAGTTCTTAGTTGACCTGTACTACTACAGGGGCTGATGCCCTTTTGCAGGTCCCAGCTCTGGTATGAGCTGGATGTAGACGGGAGAACGGTTTTATGCTAAGCGGACTAGGCTGGAGCAGCTTAATACTTCACTGCGTTGTGACAAGCGCTTACGGAGGGCGGTTAACCGATGTGTGAGTCCATCTTAATAGACTCAAACATTAGAGCAAAATAGACCTGCAGCCTTTAAGGCGCCATCTTTTCTGCTCTAAACAAACCATATAACCATGATCAGTGTTATGCCATGTCACACAATTTGTCGCCTCTTACGACATGCTCTCTGTGAGGCAGGAGTGCTTTTCTTGTTCTGGTCATACACAAAGACCCCGGTAGACACACACAAAGAAAACATTGATGTCATATTTTTCCCATTCACATTAATACCATTTAAAACTTCATACTAATATATATATATATATATATATATATATATATATATATATATATATATATATATAAACATATTATGATGAATACAAGTCATAGATAGTTTAAATATGTGTGTTTCTATCAATTTGTTTATTATGTATTTTGAAGAGGTTAACTATTTGACATATAGAGTACTGCCCCCACAAATTTGCATCATTCGAGGGGACTATAAATGTTTAAAATAATGATGGATAAGCCAATAAAACATGCCAGTTTGTAATAACGGTAAAGCATGATTCTCTCTGTGTTATCCACACAAAATAATAAATCTCTTAGGCGACTTATTGTAATTAGCCACATGTAAGACCACCAACATGCAGCATATCCTTAGAATAACGTCACTCTCATAATTCGCCATGTAAGACTCTTCAATCTTTAGCAAGTTCTTCCATCTCGGTAATCTTAAGAACATCTTTGATGGTGTGCCCATCTTCTCCTCGATCCGTCTTTGCCTCATATTCCATGTACAAAACCGTTCCAACTAATTTGACATTTTAAGTGGCCAAAGTATCCTAGATGTAATGGTGTGTACATTACCAACCAATTGTAATATATACCCAGCTCTCTCTTGGCATCTGTATTTATTTTTTTCGCTGCTCATAATATTTTAGCTCGAAAGATTACATTTTCTTCTACAGTTTTATGCGTGATGATCCTTGTTTCGCGTCCCTGCATTGTAACATTTTATTATTATCATTTTAACATCATACAACCAAATTAAACACTGATATGAGGTGATATGTGTATCACTGTGACTTATGTCGCTTATGGCTCTGCTGTTATCATTGGCTCCATTATTCTGAACGTGCCAAGTACTTAGGAAACGTAAATATGTTTTCTCTCTGAAGTCCTCATATACCGGTAGCTTCCCATATGACCCTCGTCCCAAATCTCTTATCATATGGGACAACGTCCATCACCGTACCTCCATATTACAACTTACTGTTACGCCTATAATGGGATGCTGATATATGTATCCTCAAAATGTATATTATTACGGCAGACCTCTCTGCTAATATTGATTCGTACTTTGGAAACGTAAATGCGTTTTGTTTCTTCCTAGTTTTTATACTGGACACGTCATGACGTCTGTCGTAAACACGGGGAAGTGATGGCAGCTGTGACATTCATATGGTATCGTCCTCTTAATCCGATATGCCTCCACACCGTTGAACAATGTAGCTTTCTTCACTATATTGCATTTCCTACACTTTCAACTTTTCTGGAATATTAAGTCCCGTCTTATTAATATGCTGTACGAACTGCATTCTACACACATCAGAATAAACATCAAAGAATACAACTAAAAATTTTTTTAAAGTGTTGCAAATTCATACTTCCCTGGACAATCAAGTCTTTATTGACAATATGCTAAACAAACATCATTATATATACACAACTAGCAGATATTCAATATTTTTTTTTTTTTAAAGTACTGAACCTGACAGCGATATAACCACCTTGTACCATTCCTGTCTCTGAGTTTACCGACTCAGCGTGTGGTCCTTCTCAGCGGACTCGAGAACTGAACCTGACAGCGATACAACCACCTTGTACCATTCCTGTCTCTGAGTTTACCGACTCAGCTTGTGGTCCTTCTCAGCGGACTCGAGAACTGAACCTGACAGCGATACAACCACCTTGTACCATTCCTGTTTCTGAGTTTACCGAATCAGCTTGTGTTCCTTCTCAGCGGACTCAAGATCTGAACCTAACAGCGATACAACCACCTTGTACCATTCCTGTCTCTGAGTTTACCGACTGAACTTGTGATCCTTCTCAGCGGACTCGAGAATTAAACCTGACAGCGATACAACCACCTTGTACCATTCCTGTCTCTGAGTTTACCGAATCAGCTTGTGTTCCTTCTCAGCGGCCTCAAGAACTGAACCTGTGAGCGATACAACTACTCTTTCTCTCGTAGCTGCCAGGAATGGCCACTATTCATCGCAATTGACGCTAATGCAATTGCCAACGGATCATAGTGGGATAGCCTTCTGTCAAGCTATGTCTAACTTCTCTCTCGCTCCTGGTTTTATCCCATTCCTACTTTTCATAAATGCTGCTTTTCACTCATACCGTACCAAGTGGCCGCCTGCCACATCGTACATTTGTCGTACCTCTGTTGACCAGCTAGTAGTCCTTGTCACTGCCATGTCTGCAGCACTGAGAAGCCCTTCTCACTGAACCCTATTGACTTTGCTGGCTATCTTGTCAGTCCTGTCGATCTCATAGTGACAGTTTGTCCCCGACTTCCTTTGTCGCTCAAATCCCCCTATCTCTTGTTTGTGTCTACAGCTGCCATTGCAAATGGGCTGGTCCAGTACCCCCACCAAACTCTGACGATAACAAGCAACTACAATTTAGTGATTCGCTAACTCAACCCCTATTTCTCTGGATGTCTAACCTTCACCATCTTTGACAACCGTCTAATCGTGTCAAATTTTGTTGACTATAGCCCAAACCCTGAATAATAACTACACGTAAAACTGGGCTCGTCTATGCTGACCTCTACTTGACTAGTCTCCGCCTGTACGGAAATATTATATCATTGGCTCAAGCAACTCCAATATGTTATACATGTTTTTTCACATAATATGTTACACACGTCGGCCTGTCTTCCACACACCATCTGACGTACATGACAATGTCATGACACATGAAACTGTTAGATACCTACCAAGAAACTTATAACAGCCATATAAGATGCGGTTGCAAGAAGTGACATGCTACTTACTTACTATATATATATATATATATATATATATATATATATATATATATATGAATATATATGTATATATATTTATACATATATGTATGCATTTACAAGGTAACTTGGGACAAGAGAGTGAGATTGTTGATCAGCGCATTATCTTACTCGCTATAATCTAAATACAGCACACATTACATTATTAAGACAAAACCGTTTGATGGTGTGCCCATCATCGCTTGCGATTGGAAATAACGTTTTTATATATATATATATATATATATATATATATATATATATATATATATATATATATATATATATATATATATATATGGCGCAGTTTCTTCCTCACTTAAATCCAAATCACCGTGCAAGTCACCCATTTCAGCGGACACAGCAAGTGATACGACTGTCCACACGGCTGAGCGGTCTTCATCACTTGTGATAGACAACTATTATATATATACATATATATATATATATATATATATATATGTGTGTGTGTGTGTGTGTGTGTGCGCGTGCGTGCGTGCGTGCGTGCGTATGTGTGTGTGTGTGCGTGTGTGTGTGTGTGCTTTTGTAAGTATATATTGTTTATCAACACATGTGCGTCATTGTGATGTCACTAACAATAGCCCGTCAATATTGATGAAAGTAAATTAAACATTTAAATACATTTGCAAATATCCCAAATACACCCAAATATTCCTAGATGCCAACCAACTTTTCACATCCCATGAAGTCAGAATAGTTATAAAATGGATCCCTGGTCACTCAAATACACCTGGCAACGACAAGGCATACAGACTGGCTAAGGAGGGATCAAGTCAACAACAACAATACACACCAACATCTATACAGACAGTCAGACAACTACTGGAGACTGCTAATAAAGAGACATAGTTAAATAGATAGGCAATGTGAAATGCTAGGAGAAAAATATACAAACACATGGCCATCCCAAATTTCAATGACAACATGAACGTTCTGAAAAAGGGAAGATCAAAGCACCATTTTATGACTTCGCACTCAACACATACAACTTAAAAGGCACTTGAACAGAATCCATTCAGAACATACTTCAGAGGGCTGGCTGAGCACACATCCTTATGAAATTGTCCCACTTCTGTTTTGGTACTGTGACCTACATTCGGTTGCCGTTATGGTACCGTGATCTACAAACAGTGAGAATAATTTTATTGGATTATCCTACCACGTGCGTTGTTCTTAGTTATTTATGTTAGTTGTGTCACGCGAAGTCACGTGATTCAGCTTAGTTAACTACCTCGCTGACGTAATTTTCTTGTGTTTATGTCTATTTAGCAGATTTCGCCAGGTTGTCTTATCTAAGAACATACATAAGAAACGGTGTGCCCAAAAAGTCATGATATGCCTTGAATTTATCAGCTCTGAAAGTGTATTTGTCTAACAGTCTTCATTATATTCTACATTATTTTCCAGAATATTCGTCAGACTGTTATGTCTACAGCTTCCTTTAGCAATATAGCAGACGTTCTTCTGGGCTCCATTACATCAGTGAATGAGTTAGTTCAGGTCAGTGTCAATGCAGATTGCTACCAATACTTAACATAATGTAGTACATTTCTGTCTCAAAAATGAGAGTACAGTTTGTACCTGAAAAAATGTTGATTTTGTTTGGCAGTGAAACAGGAGATTGCAGTCAAGAAGTATTATAGTTTATCCTCAACCAATTTCTTGTTTAACACTTGAGTAGTTAATGAATTCATTGAGTGGTGCATGTAGGGAAAGAACAAGTCCACTGTAATCTTCGTAAAAGGCCATTATATAAATGTTTTGTACAGAACTAAGATCCTCATAAAGTAAAGTTAATTGTTATATTAACCACAGCTGCAAGGGTATACATAAGTACATTCAAACAGCCATCTCAAGCTGAAAAAGAGATAAGACTCTCACACGAAATAAAATATAACATCGGATTTATGTCCCAAAGAAAAGATCTAGTCCTACAGTAGATTCCGGCCAACTGAGGGATCCTTGAAAACGAAAAAGAAGCGAAAAAACTGATAGTGGGATTTCAGAATTACTGTTATGAGGAAAGGCTAAGAAATAACCGGCCTTCAGTGTATAGAAATGAAAAGAAATCGAAGTGACTGAATACGGGTTTATAAGACAATCAACGGGGGCGGGGGGGGGGGGGGGGGGGGGGGAATTAGACTATAACAAGTTTTTTTGTGCAAAATGTAACCACCTACAAGAAAAAGATGGCACAGTTACAAATTAATTAAAAAGGTACAGATTAGATATTAGGAAATATTTTCTTAGTCAGAAATTGGTGAATGCTTGAAATGCATTGTCACATAAAATAGTGGAGGCAGAGCAAATAGCTGTTATATCAAGGAAATGTAAAAGAAACTAGTTGTGTACAGACTCTACAGAGTCTTTTAAACCATTATAACAACGTTAAGTTAAGTTATGAGCTCGCAAAAGCTGAAAGAGGTGGCACACAAACTCGCCATACACAGAGCTATAAGCTATAAAGAATAAAGACACTCATCAAACGATTCATGAGGACGGAAGGGAGAGTTCTGCACAACGAATAAAAGTCAGAAAATGACAGCATAGACAAACTCGGCAGCGATGGACAGACAAAGATCTTCAGGTTCAGAACGGGATATTACAGACTCAAGGCCGACCTCCACAGAATGGGTCTCAGAAACACCGCCATGTGCGATTGTTTAGCCCCCAAGCAAACACCAGTTAATATCCTGTAGAACTGCCCTACTTATACAGACCAAAGAACGATCCTGGCCTTAGGGATCGACCATGTTCGAAAAGCTGTGAGGGACTTGCGAAGACCTAAAACGCAGTCTTTTTCGTGAACCTCACTGGGCTAGTAACAAAGCATCAGTTGATCAAAGAAAAATAAAAAGAGGAAGAAAAAGAAGTAGTTACATGTTTCCAGTACATGGCTAGCTACAGTGGTTGCTCTATGCTTCATGTGGAGCAAAAAGTGAGCCAGGCAAGACGTTAATTTATACAATCTGTTGGAATGCCTGAACAAAACAATCCATTTACTAATACGATCGGCTGTAGTGCCTGAACATGACGAGGTATATTCATACACTCTGCAGTAATGTCTGAGTGAGACTCACAAATATGTCTTCACTTACTAACAACTGCTGCTTCAGTACAGGGCACGGTACATCATCAATTTCCCCAACCCGTGTTACCACGATTTGAATACCTAAGGTTTGGGGTATATCTTTTTAAAAAAATAATATTGCAACATTATAGAGATTTTACTTCACCTGTGCAATTTTTAAAAGATGACTGCAATGATAACTGATGATTTTCTTCAAGCCCTTTTATATCTGATATTGTAATTGACAACCATAACATTAACTTGACTAAAGAAATGTAAACTCTGTTATCACATGTTTTGAGAAAAACTTTCAGAGAAATGTCAATATCCTAATTGCTAAGCTTGTCAACCTATATATTTGTTCTATTTAATATTTGAATAGTTGCACCTCTCAAGATCTGGTGTAGGTCTCTCGCCGCCGCGATTGACTCTCATCCAGTATTCGTACAGCGATCTCAGTCCCGCCAGACAGAGCGATAGCGCGGGCTTGCCGAAAACGCTCGCCCGCCTCTCACCGGCCATGTAGCGAGATAAAATTGGTGGTGTCGTACCGGTGGCTTAGGTGCGTCATTGTGGCCCGTATCGAGAAACTTTGACAGTCATTGGTGATTTTTCGAAGGCTTATAGAAGAGCTCGACAGTTCGTCTCGCTGGTGGTCAGACTCTCGCAAAGAGCTTGTGACCGGCAAATGGAAAGTAGGAATCCTGCCTAAAAGCCCTGTCCTCGCCCGACCAACCCTCGGGAGAAGGGCAGGCCGGCAGGCAAAAAGCGTCTCCAGGCCCTGTGAAATTCATCGCCGGGGCCGTTGGGATCCGTTCTGCCCAGAGCGCAGCCATCCCTCCCCGAGCGAGCCCGGTCGGTCGGTCGTCTGGTGTGTGTACTGGCCACTGTCAGGCGGTCCTAGGTCGACGGAGTGATGGTCGGAACAACCGTCCTGTCCATCAGTCGGTCCCTGCGGCCGTCCTAGTGAGGTTTTTTACACATCCGTCCTCCGCCGATATGTGTGTGGGGTTCGTACGTCTCCTACGGATATCTGGTTAATCCTGCCAGTAGTTATATACTTGTCTCAAAGATTAAGCCATGCATGTCTAAGTTCACACTGTCTCACTGTGAAACAGCGAATGGCTCATTAAATCAGTCGAGGTTCCTTAGATGACACGATCCTACTTGGATAACTGTGGCAATTCTAAAGCTAATACATGCTTACCAAGCTCCAACCCTCGCGGAAAGAGCGCTTTTATTAGTTCAAAACCAATCGTCGTTTCCCCTCGCGGGGTTGCGGCGTCCCCACTGGTGACTCTGGATAACTTTGTGCTGATTGCATGGCCTCATGTGCCGGCGACGCATCTTTCAAATGTCTGCCCTGTCAAATGTCGATGGTACGTGACATGCCTACCATGTTTGTAACGGGTAATGGGGAATCAGGGTTCGATTCCGGAGAGGGAGCATGAGAAACGGCTACCACATCCAAGGAAGGCAGCAGGAGCGCAACTTACCTACTCCCGGCACGGGGAGGTAGTTACGAAAAATAACAATACGGGACTCTTTCGAGGCCCCGTAATTGGAACGAGTACAATTTAAACCCTTTAATGAGGATCTATTGGAGGGAAAGTCTGGTGCCAGCAGCCGCGGTAATTCCAGCTCCAATAGCGTATATTAAAGATGTTGCAGTTAAAAAGCTCGTAGTTGGATCTCAAGCGCAGGCGGGCGGTCCAGCTCGCGCCGGTTCACTGCCCGTTGTCTCCTGCCCTACCGTCTGCCGGCTCTCTCCCGCGGGTGTTCTTCGCTGAGCGTCCCGGGTGGTCGGCGCTTTTAATTTGAAAAAATTAGAGTGTTCAAAGCAGGCGTCGGCTGCCTGAATAATGGTGCATGAAATGATGGAATATGACCTCAGTTCTATTTTGTTGGTTTTCGGAACTGGAGGTAATGATTAACAGAGACAAACGGGGGCATTCGTATTGCGGAGTTAGAGGTGAAATTTTTAGATCGCCGCAAGATTAGCTACTGCGAAAGCATTTGTCAAGAATGTTTTCATTAATCAAGAACGAAAGTCAGAGGCGCGAAAACGATCAGATACCGTCGTAGTTCTGACCATAAAAGATACCGACTAGCGATCCGCAGGAGTTGCTTCGATGACTCTGCGGACAGCTTCCGGGAAACCAAAGTGTTTGGGTTCCGGGGGAATTATGGTTGCATAGCTGAAACTTAAAGGAATTGACGGAAGGGCACCACCAGTAGTGGAGCCTGCGGCTTAATTTGACTCAACACGGCCAACACTGAAATAATTGACAGGCCGAGAGCACTCTCGAAGAGTCTAATATGGAACGGGTGCTGGATTTAGACCATCAGAAATCTGTGACTAAGCTCTCAGTGGCTCGATTGGCATGCATTCAATGTCCGATAAAGTAATTGACGGAAGGGCACCACCATTAGGGGAGCCTGCTGCTTAATTTGACTCAACACGCCAATACTGTACAATGACTGACAAACCCGGAGCACTTTCGTTGGGCCTAATAGTAAACGTGTGCTGGTATTAGACCCACGGAAGACAGGTAATTTTTTTTTTAAATTATCAATGAAAGAGCGCTACGGTAATCGCAGATTCTAGACACATGGTCACTGACAAACAAAAAGCCCTGTATTGATTCGTCCGGTCTAATAGTGAACGGATGCTGGTAATAGACCCTTGGAAGACAGGTCAGTTTTACCCTAATTATGACAGGACGTTGCTACGGTAATCCTGCTCAATTTGAGAGGAGCCGCAGACATTTGGTTCACATACTAGGCTGATAAGCCAATGGCGCGAGGCTACCATGTGAGGGATTACGGCCGAATGCCTCTAAGCCGGAATCCCGCCCAAAATCTCAGCACCACTGCGATGGGAGGCTTCGATATGGTCGAGACCTGGGGCTCGCGCCTCAGCCCCACCCGGTCGAGCCACAGGAAGAGGTCTCTGCCATCCGCCGATCAAAACGGGCGGGTAGCTGCTCGATATTCACCCCATACGGCGATGAGGTGCGAAACCACCAACAGAAGACTTAGTTCTTGGTCGGGGTGTCGAAAATAGTAGAGCAGCCACCTCACTGTGAACTGTCGAGACTCAGCCCATGACCATGATATATGTCCGCACACCAGGCGAACAACTTCTCCGTGACATTACCAGGCTTGTCCCCTGGTTAAATGCACTTCTGCCTTGATCTCTACCTCTGTATGCTATCAAGCATACCAATGGACGCTAAAGAGATGCAGGCTAGCAGACATTGCACATCTGCCCTATTGTGTCAACCTCCCAGGTGGAGGGGAATGCTAGGCGTACCATCACTGCAGAGAAGCCGAGAAAATAAAGGGAGCAAAGAGATACCCCACTCACATGCAAATGCTACGTTTCTGGTAGGACGTGACGATCCTTGGATACAGACACACTGGACTGCCACTCTTCCGGGTTAGTATAAACCAATACATAGTCCATATCATATCATATATCATATCTCATATATCATCACCGCACCCTATAGACACGAGTAGTGAAGACTCGTTAGTTCTGCCAGACAACTTCCATAAGAGAGACAACTCTGATCACAAACAACTGCTGCCTTGCAGATAGGCTGTGGACAGCCAAAGGCTAAGGAGGGTATCCCTACAGAAACGCCTGTTGAAATCGGATGCACTGGTCCACAGGCTTAACGAAACAGTGCAAGGTATATCGCAGTATGATGACAGTACAACCGATCAGAAAAAAGTATGGCGCTCATCCTGTGGAGTCCCGCCAGGCAGCGAGAGTGCCGGGCCTCACGCCTTGAAGGGGCCCACCCTTGACTACTGGTGGTCACCCACTCATGTGTTGTGGAGTCGAGGCACATGGCTATGGGGCAATTTCTATTGACCAAAAACACAAGACCCTCAAAATACTACAGTGGAATGCGGAGGGAGTCATTAACAAAAAAAGCTTTCCCTGACACATAACTTGCATGAAGGTAAGATTGACGTGGCATGTATCCAAGAAACGCACCTCAACAACAACCAAAAATTCTCAATCATAGGATACCAGACCTTCCGTCTGGATAGAGAAGGTCACAAAGGAGGGGTTCTGATACTGACCCGAAACTGCATACCGAGTAGCGCGGTATCTGTCAATCACACCGGACAAGCAGAAATTGTAGGAGTTGACACAATGGCTCAAGAGACGAAGATCCGCATCTTCAACCTGTACGGACTACCAAATAAAGATCTATCGCTCTCGAGTATGGAAGTCAAAGACTCCAACTGCATAGTAGTTGGACATGTCAACAGCCACTCGGAGAGATGGGGATACTCGGACACAGACAGCAGAGGTGACGAAGTGGAAGATTGGGAGATAGACACAAATATATATCTAATCAATAGGCTGGAGGATAGCCCTAGCTTCTATTCTACAACATCGCATACCACCTGTACTCCAGATTTTACCTTTTCCACAGTGGACATTCACTATAAAATAGACCACCAGGTGCTAAACCAATTGGCAGGTAGCGACCACAGGTCAATTAGGCTAGAAATTGATATGGAAGTAGGCCCACAGGAAACAAAACCGCTCCCACGTTCGAATTACAAACGAGCCGACTGGGACAGATTTGCAAGCCTGACAGATGGGCTGTGTGAAACCATCAACACACGAAACAACAAAATGAAGCCCATGGTGGAAAGCCTAAGCAAAGTAATAATGCAAGCTGCCACTGAAACCATCCCAAAAGGGGCAAGGACAAATTATAAGCCCTATTGGAATGATGATTTGCAGAAAGCGGAAGACGCAGTCACAAATGCTAGGAACATGGCAGAGCGAGAACAATCTATGGAGTCAAATATCGCTCTCAAAGCCACCACGGTGAAATACAAATACACTCTAAGCCAAACAGCAAGAGAAAGCTGGAAAAACAAAACAGAAAACCTCAATTTAGACAAAGAAGGCGAAGTGGAAGATTGGGAGATAGATACAAATCTCTCCCTAATCAATAAGCCGGAGGATAGCCCTAGCTTCTATTCAAGAACATGGCATACCACCTCGACTCCAGATTTGGCCTTCTCCACACAGGACATACACCATAAAATAGACCGCCAGGTGCTAAACCAACTGGCAGGTAGCGACCACAGGCCGATCAGGCTAACCATTGATATGGAAGTAGGCCCACAGTAAACAAAACCGCTCCCACGTTGGAATTACAAACGAACCGACTGGGACAGATTTGCAATCCTGACAGATGGGCTGTGTGAAACCATCAACACACGAAACAACAAAATGAAGCCCATGGTGGAAAGCCTAAGCAAGGCAATAATGCAAGCCGCCACTGAAACCATCCCAAGAGGAGCTAGGAAAAACTATAAACCCTACTGGAATGATGAGTTGCAGAAAACGGAAGATGCAGTAACAAATGCTAGGAACATGGCAGAGCGAGAACAATCCATGGAGGCAAACATCGCCCTCAAAGCCGCCACGGCGAAATACAAAGACACTCTCAAGCAAACAGCAAGAGAAAGCTGGAAAAACAAAACGGAAAGCCTAAACCTGGACAAAGACGGGAACAAGCTATGGAAGCTAGTCAGAGCCATGAACGACGAAACCCCGTCAAACAAACATATTACCACCAGGCAGGGCGAAAACTTGTACACAGGTAAGAAAGCCGCAAACGCTTTTGTCGATCACTATGCCAGAGCAAACAACATCGAGGTCCCTGCAGATAAGCATACAGACATTAGCGAAGAGCTAAAGGGGCACGACAACATAAATACGGCACCTGAAGAGCACATGATGGCCAAATTAACAATGAGCGAAACGGAAGAGGCTAGGAGAACATTAAAGAAAAGGAAATCTCCCGGAAAAAACGGGATAACAAACGAAATGCTGATGGGGCTGGGCCAAACAGCGAAGAGGAAACTGCTATCGGTCCTGAACCAAAGCTGGAAAAGGGGAGTTGTACCCCAGGCATGGAAAGACGCAATACTGGTACCAGTACTAAAAACAGGAAAGGACAAAACAGATCCAAATGAATACAGGCCCATCAGCCTACTGAGCTGTGTCGGCAAGCTGATGGAACGTATGATAAACACCAGACTGATGTGGCATCTGGAAGAAAAACGAATACTAATCCCACAGCAAGCCGGCTTAAGACAGCACAGATCCACTGAGGATCAGGTCATCCTCATAGCCCAGGAAATAGAAGATGCCTACCAGGCACAGAAACACACAGTAGCTGTTTGGGTGGATCTGGAAAAGGGATTTCACAAAGTCTGGAAAGACGGACTTAGAGTCAAGCTAAGAAGAAGTGACGTTTGTGGGAAAATGTACAAGTGGATCAACCACTACCTCAAACAAAGAACGGCCAGAGTCCAAGTACAAGGGCAGATGAGCAAAAAGGTGACACTCGAGCAGGAAGTACCCCAAGGAGGAGTACTGTCACCCACACTCTTCGTGGTATATATAAACGACATTAGAGAGAATATACCAAGGAGAGTCCATAGCTCAATGTTTGCAGACGATCTGGCTATGTGGACCTCTGAAAAGAATCTCACCATAGCAAGAAATCGGATGTAGACGGCCCTAACATCGCTGGAAGAGTGGGCGAACTCATGGCTGGTCAAAATAAACGAGGAGAAAATCACATGCACAATATTCTCGCTTTCATTAAAACCCCAAAATACCAAATTAAGTCTAAATGGCAAATTGCTGCAGCCAAACGACAACCAAACCTATCTGGGAGTCACATTTGATCGGCGCATGACATGGAAAAGTCAGATTGAGAGAAACCGAATGAGAGCCAGAGAAAGAATGGTAATCATCAGGAAACTTACTGGCACAAGCTGGGGAGCAGACGAAGGCATACTAAAGAAACTGTACACTGGAAGAGTGAGACCAGTTCTCGAGTATGGCATTGCGGCATGGACAACAGCAGCAAAGGCGAACTTCGATAAAGTTAACAAACTTTAAAACCAAGCCATGAGAGTTATAACATGAGTCATGAAGTCAACGCCAATTGTAGAACTTGAAAAGATTACAAAACTGCAATCCATGACCGATAGAAGAGACTGCAGAGCCTAGCTGCAGTCAGAGAAACTCCGAAGACGGACTGACCATCCAATGCACCAGAGACTAAACAATTTGGGAAATGGGAAACTAAAGCGGAAAAACTTTGCAGAAATAGCCAAAGCAAAGATGCACGAAGATCCCATAAACACACTAACACCAAAGCCCATCACTACTGTACGAAAACCTACCTGAAGGCAGGATATATTTCCAGAGGTGGTAGAAAATATACCAGGTATTGGAAACAAAAACTACCAGACTGAAAAAGAAAGGAGAGATACTACCCTAAGCTTCATATCGAAAAGCTACCCAAGCATGGACTGGACCCATGCATACACCGACGGTTCTGTAACAAACACTACACAGAACGGAGGGGCAGGAGCATTCCTGAACCTACCAAATGGCAGACAAATAACACTGTCATTCGCTACTGGTAAGTACACAAGCAATTTCAGAGCGGAGGCAGAGGCACTGAGGGCGGCAGTGGAAGAAATGGTGACACACAATGAAAATGAAAGCCATATAGTCCTGCTTACAGATGCTCTCGCCGTAGTCACAGCGCTAAAAAGCCAGAAAAACACTGAGCTTAATGACTTAAGAGCAGCACTCTGCAAACTGTGCCAGCAGTCCGCACCAAAAAGGGTAGTGGTACAGTGGGTCCCATCACACTGAAACATCCAAGGCAACGAGGAGGCAGACAGACTGGCAAAAGAAGGTGCAAGACTACCACAAACAGATACTAGTATGACGTACGAATAGTCAAAACGGCTTATAAAAGCCAGATACATGACCAAATGGGAAACCGAACATACTGGTTACACCAAAAACGATGCCTATTACCAGTTGAACCGAATAGAGCAGGTCGTTGTCTTAAGACTTCGCACTGGCCACAATAGACTGAGGTACCACCTATTCAACAAACTGAAGATAGGTGGTACCGACGAATGCCCGTGCGGTACTGGTAAAATGACCGCTGAACATCTGCTGCAGAACTGCCCGACATACGAGGATCAGAGAGAGCAGATGTGGCCATCACCAGTGGAACTGCAAGACAAGCTCTATGGCAGTGGCGACAGCCTCAGGATGACCGCCGCTTTTTTCGAAAAAATAATGGTTACTGTCTGACTGCGTACGAAGAAGAAGAAAGAAGAAGACAAAGAAGAGAACAAACTATTGAAGCTAGTCAGAGCCATGAATGACGAAACTCCATCAAACAAACAAATTACCATCAAGCAGGGGGAAAACTTGCTCACTGGAAAAAAAGCAGCAAACGCCTTTGTTGAACATTATGCCAGAGCAAATCACATTGATGTCACTGCAGACAGGCATACAGACATTAGTGAAGAGCAAAAGGGGCTCGACAACATCAATATTGCACCAGAAGAGCATATGATAGCAAAATTAACATTGAACGAAATGGAAGAGGCCATGAGAACATTAAAGAAAAGGAAATCTCCCGGAAAAGACGGGATAACAAACGAAATGCTGATGGGGCTGGGCCAAACAGCAAAGAGGAAACTACTATCAGTCCTGAACCAAAGCTGGAAAAGGGGTATTGTACCCCAGGCATGATAAGACGCAGTACTTGTACCAATACCAAAGAAAGGAAAAGACAAAACAGATCCAAATGGATACAGGCCTATCAGCCTACTGAGCTGTGTCGGCAAACTGATGGAATGTATGATAAACACTAGACTAATTTGGCATCTGGAAGAAAAACACATACTAATCCCACAGCAAGCAGGCTTTAGACAGCACAGATCCACTGAGGATCAGGTCATCCTCATAGCCCAGGAAATAGAAGATGCCTACCAGGAGCAAAAACACACAGTAGCGGTTTGGGTGGACCTGGAAAAGGCATTTGACAAAGTCTAGAAAGAGGGACTGAGAGTCAAGATAAGAAGAAGTGAAGTTTGTGGGAAAATGTACAAATGGATCAGTCACTACCTCAAAAACAGAACGGGCAGAGTTCAAGTACAAGGGCAGATGAGCAAAAAGGTGACACTTGAGCAGGGAGTACCCCAAGGGGGAATACTGTCATCCACACTCTTCCTGGTGTATATAAATAATATAACAGAGAATATACCAAGAAGAGTCCATAGCTCAATGTTTGCAGACGATCTGGCTATGTGGACCTCTGCAAAGAATCTCACCATAGCAAGAAATCGGATGCAGCAGGCCCTAACATCGCTGGAAGAATTGGCGAACTCATGGCTGGTCAAAATAAATAGGAAAAAAACCACATGTACAACATTCTCGCTATCAAACAAACTTCAAAACACCAAATTAAGTCTTAACGGAAAATACCTGCAGCCAAACGACAACCCAAACTACCTGGGAGTCACATTTGATGGGCGCATGACATGGAAAAGTCAGATCGAGAGAAACCAAATGAGAGCCAGAGAAAGAATGGCAATCATGGGGAAACTTGCTGGCACAAGCTGGGGAGCAGACGAAAGTATACTAAAGAAACTGTACACTGGAAGAGTGAGACCAGTTTTCGAGTATGGCATTGCGGCATGGACAACAGCAGCAAAGGCGAACTTCGATAAAATTAGCAAACTCCAAAACCAAGCCATGAGAGTAATAACAGGAGGCATGAAGTGAACGCCATTTGTAGAACTTGAAAAGATCACAAAACTGCAATCCATGACCGACAGAAGAGACTGCAGAGCCCAGCTGCAATCAGAGAAACTCAGAAAACTGACTGACCATCCAATACACCAGACACTAAACAATCTCGGAAATGGGAAACTAAAGCGGAGAAACTTTGCAGAAATAGCCAAAGCAAAGATGCACGAAGACCCCATGAACGCACTTACAACACCAAAGCCCATCCCTACTGTTCGAAAACCTACCCGGAGGCAGCATATATATCCAGAGGTTGTAGAAATTATACCAGGTATTGCAAACAAAAACTGCCAGACTGAAAAAGAAAGAAGAGATACTACCCTGAGCTATATAACGATAAACTACACAAGCATGGACTGGACCCATGCATACACAGACGGTTCTGTAACAAACACAACACAGAACGGAGGGGCAGGGGCATTTCTGAACTTACCAAATGGTAGAAAAATAACACTGTCATTCGCTACTGGAAAATACACAAGCAATTTCAGAGCGGAGGCAGAGGCACTGAGGGCGGCAGTGGAAGAAATGGTGACAGGTAAAAGGAATGAAAGCCATATAGTCCTGCGTACAGATGCCTTGGCCGTAGTCACAGCACTAAAAAGCCAGAAAAATACTGAACTTAATGACTTAAGAGCAGTACTCTGTCAACTATGCCAGCAGTCCGCACCAAAAAGGGTAGTGGTACAGTGGGTTCCATCCCACTGCAACATCCAAGGCAACGAGTAGGCAGACAGACTGGTAAAAGATGGTGCAAAACTACCACAACCAGATACTAGTATGACATACGAATAGTCAAAACGGCTTATTAGAGCTAGATACATGACCAAATGGGAAACAGAATATACCGGCTACACCAAAAACGATGTCTATTACCAGGAGAACAGAAGAGAGCAGGTCGTTGTCTTCGGACTTCGCACTGGCCACAATAGACTGAGGTACCACCTATTCAACAAATTGAAGATAGGTGGCACTGACGAATGCCCGTGTGGTACCGGGAAAATGACCGCTGAGCATTTGCTGCAAAACTGACCAACATACGAGGATCAGAGAGAGCAGATGTGGCCATCACTAGTGGCAACACTAGACAAGCTCTATGGCAGTGTCGACAGCCTCAGGATGACCGCTGCTTTTTTCGAAAAAATTAAGGTTGATGTCTGACTGCGTACGAAGAAGAAGAAGAAGAAGAAGAACCTCTCAAGGTTATGTCGTCAATTAATAAAGGTTGTGGATAATACAGAGGATATATGCTTATATTTCAGATGTCAAACGAGTTTATAAACTTCAGTGTCTCCTTGAACAATGTCAGTGAAGATAACAATTTTGATGTGAAGAATGAGAACGTGTCGTTCTACCTGCCCACTGTAGATTCTGGTGTGCTAGAAAACGAGATAGTGGAGAGTGAAGTAGGTCATACATCCTTATTATTAAAGCAACCAATGAATCAAAATCCATCACTCTATTTGTTGAAACATAGGTCCATCACTGCGTTTGGCTTATTAACCAGCTGTTAAGGAAGCCTGATCTCAGTCATTTGCAGTGTGGTTTAACTGCATTTGTTTTTAAATGATGAGGTTGCCAGACCAATGCACAACCCGCTTTAGTCGCTTCTTATGACATGCAAAAAAAGTTTTTTTGTTGGTGATAATTGGCAGTTTGACTTTCATTAAATCGTATTATATAATTTCTTAATTAGCAAGGTGTAATATAACTTCAATATCAGAGAGATTTTATGGAAAAAAAAGCTTGCGATTTGCTTGACTTTAGATGTTGGATCGCGTGGAGGACCTCATGGCTACCTTTATTGGGTAGTAACTACGGATCTAAATTTTGTGGCTTGTTGGTCACTACTGTTTTTGATGCAAAGAAGCTCGTGCAGAAAGTTGTGCAGACATCCTCCATTTGCTCTCTGTCTGTCAATGTTGTTCCATCCTCCTTCTTCAATGCTGTCATGAGGCTCTTCTGTTTGTTGTAGTGTCTACTTGTATTGTATGATACTACTTTTTGTCTCAGCGGCTTTTATCAGACGTTGCGAACTATATTGCTCATAATCTTCTTTAAGCATGTGCCTGATCTTCTTGTATAGTTAGCAGAGGGCTATCCTTTCGAGTCCACCTCTGATCTTCAGTATGTTTCTGGTTGCAAGAAGTTGCTGTGTACGCACACTGATACGGTTTCCTGCTGCACCTGGCTATTTTGACTGCGGTGGTACCGCTATTTAGAACGTGCATCAATTGTTTCAGGTGACTAGTAAGTCTGCCCAAGAAGGATTCATTCTCCCGTTTTGACTCGATTTGCTCGTACGTTAAAATCTCCAATAATGATGATTTTTTTTTGCACGCAGGCTGTTGTATTTGTTTCTATAGTTCTTCACGAAAAGTTATATAGAGATTTCGTCATACCCACTATGGAGGGCATAGCGTTGGAATAGAAAAAGTGGCTTCGCCTGGTCTCTCACGCGTAGCTTCAGCGTCGCAATTCTGGAGTTGATTATCTGGACAGACTGGATGTTTGGTGTGTGTTTACCGGCAGCAATGAAGCCAACACAGTCAATGTTGTACTGGTTTTGACAGCCACCAACATGTAGTTCATCTCCATTGTTTGACCACTTTGAGTGTATTTATGTCCGTGCAAAGGTTTCGTTGAGTCCGATAATGTGTTATTTTATTGTTTTGAGTTGGTTCACGAGGAGGGTCTGCTAGGATGGCCCAACCCCGCTTTAACGGTTATATTGGAGGACTCGAATGTTTTTGTTCTTGAATGCCCACAATGAGTAGAATTACTCTTTTGTGCGCCCTAAAAAGGACGTTAAGTGGCGAGTTGTCGTATCTTTCCTCCCACCCCGAGCGTGCTGATGAGGGTATGCCGGGGCCCTCCAAGCAGCTGTGCTATGCTTGGCCTCATCTGCGTATCGTTCACTACTACAGGGATTACGACGATCCCTCACCTTGTTAGCTAGACTGCCATGAAAACAGTCCGCTTCCAGTAAGGGTTGCGGGGAAGTCAAGATGGGGGTCTTGGCCAATATATTTTGCCTGTCCATAGCCTTCCTCTCCGACTTGAAAGAAAGTCATATTTACGTCAGAATCGCAATAGGTCGTCTCTTGTCGCAGACGGCACGTCCTTTTGGCGCGCACTTGCCTATTTATAGCCAGCTTGTAGGTGGTGACCTTTATGCGGCCTACTAGGCCTGGAAAAGGTGAAGCTCTGGACATGGCCTACTTTATAAGACTGAAAATCGCCGTTTCCAAGATGGCTACTTCGGTTACAACTCGGGCGGGAATAGTCACGTGACTGAAAATAGCCAACTAGCCTTTTATAAAGTTGGCCATGCTCTGAGTATCCAGCCTGACATTACCCAACTGGCTTTTTATAAAGTTGGCCATGCTCTGAGTATCCAGCCTGACATTACCCAACTGGCCTTTTATAAAGTTGGCCATGCTCTGGAGTATCCAGCCTTCAGGCTTTCCCCTGTAATACCCCGCCCAGTAATATGGGGCTGACCTCTGTCCATGACAGCATTGGTGTCCATAAAGGGGATGTCGTGTGCGAGGCCATGTTACTGGGCGTCTGCCATTGTCCCTACATGTGAAACATGTCTACAGGGACGTTGACGTACTAACAACCGGTATTTTTAGCGGGTTAATAGCCGGTTTCGCCCATTTGATGATTCTTCTTGATGTACGATACAACAAACACACAAAAAAGTTTTTGAAAAAATTGGAATGGATATGTAATATGAAGAGATTAACATAACACAATGGATATGTAATATGAAGAGATTAACATAACACAATGGATATGTAATATGAACAGATTAACATAACGCAATGGATGTGTAATATGAAGAGATTAACATAATGTAATATAACAATTTGAGCACATAAAGGAGTGACATATTGATGATAATAATTTAATACAATTTATTTTCAATGGCCCCTTGGCTATGACTCTGTCATAATAGCTACTGTACGCATCATAATAGAACAAACGTCAATGGAAAACATCCCTAAATTCAAATTGTATTGGAAAAAAAATACTGTTTGACAGTGTGGTTCGAAGTACTCTTTGGCAACTGTTGAGGTACTATGGGATACCTGAGAAATATGTACAAAGATACAGTTAGTAGAATTGTACATGAAGGAAAACTGACTGACATCTACGGTGTGCAAACAGGGGGGAGACAAGGATGCCTGTTCTCAACCTTTTTGTTCTTGTTCGCTATAGATTGGATAAGGAAAACATACATTGAGGGAAAAACAACTGGTATTCAGTGAACAATATGGTCACAATTGGAGGACCTGAGCTACGGAGATGATCTGGAACTTTTGTTACGCAGTCATAGCCAAATGCACAACAACAAAAACTTCAGTAGGTGAAGGAACAATCAGTCAAATTGGAACTGACTATCATAATGAAGAAAATCAAGCTCCTTAAACTCAACATTATTAAAAAAGTAATTCATACTGAAGAGAGAATAGATGGAAAGAGTGGATACATTTACCCATTTGAGCAGCACAACTGACACATCAGGAGGCACATATGTAAAGATCAGAATTGAAAAAGCAAGAATGGCATTCCTGACACTAACCAATATTATGAGATCTAGAGAAATTAAGATGGCGCCGTAACTGGCTGCGAGTCTACATTTCTCTACTGTTTTGGATCATTATGGATGCCGCCTTACCACGGATTTGCCTGGAATTCACACTAGTCGACGACTTACAATTGTGTTCACAGATACGTGGAGTTGTTTTCCGTCTGGACTTGTTATTTCGTTCTTTTTTGTGATTTCTTCCATCCGTTTATCCTGGTCTAGACGCCGGCTGAATGGCGCTACGCTTAAACTAGTTATACCTGTGTCGTATCTCACGGGTTAGTTCTGCCGGTTCACCTTCACGAATATGGCGTGTGGGAATTTTAGATGCTACTATGATGAACTGAATACAGCTGGGGAGAGATGCCAGACTCACTCACACGCTGAGTGTTGTCCATACGACCTCTTGTGGTTATCGAAAAGGCACGACAAACTGCGTTAGATGCCTTCCCACCTTTCTACCCTGCGGGTTACATGTTTACGGAAAGGCTTCGGTGGTAATCCTGAGGCAAAATCTGCATCCTATGCTATCTCCAGTCGTCTCGATGAATGTCTTGCCACTGGCAAAAGGTAGCTTAGGCTCTGTGAGTGAGGTTGACAAAAGGCGCAGTTTCTTCCTCACTTTAATCCAAATCTCCGCGCAAGTCACCCATTTCAGCAGACACAGCAAGAGATACGACTGTCCACACGGCTGAACAAAGAGAGTGGTCTTCATCACTTGTGATGGACAAACTATCAAGAGAAATTAAAATACACACCAAAGTTAGAATAAATAACGCCAGTGACAAGTCAGTGTTCCTGTATGAAGCGGAGACATGGAGAACGACCAAGGTCACACAACAAAAACTCCAGTCCTTCGTTACCAGATGCCTACGAAGGATAATATGCATAGAGTGACAGAACGTGGTGAGGAAAGGAGACTTATGGAAAAGGAGTCGACAACAGCCACTGGATCAATAAATGAAACGAAGAAAATGAGGTAAGATAGGACATACTCTACGGAATGCACCACCCAACAGTCAGACATGCTCTTACATAGAATCCCCATGGGAAGAGAAAGCGGTAGACACAAAAATATATGGTGAAGAGAATGTGAGAAGGAGCTAAGATTAAATGACTACACCTGGAGAGGGACAGACAGAGTAGCCCAGGACCATGCATGCAGGTGAGATGTTGTCGATGGCCTGGAGAGGGGCAGACAGAGTAGCCCAGGACCATGCATGCAGGTGAGATGTTGTCGATGGCCTGGAGAGGGGCAGACAGAGTAGCCCAGGACCATGCATGCAGGTGAGATGTTGTCGATGGCCTGGAGAGGGACAGAAAGAGTAGCCCAGGACCATGCATGCAGGTGAGATGTTGTCGATGGCCTGGAGAGGGGCAGACAGAGTAGCCCAGGACCATGCATGCAGGTGAGATGTTGTCGATGGCCTGGAGAGGGACAGAAAGAGTAGCCCAGGACCATGCATGCAGGTGAGATGTTGTCGATGGCCTGGAGAGGGACAGAAAGAGTAGCCCAGGAACATGCATGCAGGTGAGATGTTGTCGATGGCCTGGAGAGGGGCAGACAGAGTAGCCCAGGACCATGCATGCAGGTGAGATGTTGTCGATGGCCTGGAGAGGGACAGAAAGAGTAGCCCAGGAACATGCATGCAGGTGAGATGTTGTCGATGGCCTGGAGAGGGGCAGACAGAGTAGCCCAGGACCATGCATGCAGGTGAGATGTTGTCGATGGCCTGGAGAGGGACAGAAAGAGTAGCCCAGGACCATGCATGCAGGTGAGATGTTGTCGATGGCCTGGAGAGGGACAGAAAGAGTAGCCCAGGACCATGCATGCAGGTGAGATGTTGTCGATGGCCTGGAGAGGGGCAGACAGAGTAGCCCAGGACCATGCATGCAGGTGAGATGTTGTCGATGGCCTGGAGAGGGGCAGACAGAGTAGCCCAGGACCATGCATGCAGGTGAGATGTTGTCGATGGCCTGGAGAGGGACAGAAAGAGTAGCCCAGGACCATGCATGCAGGTGAGATGTTGTCGATGGCCTGGAGAGGGACAGAAAGAGTAGCCCAGGACCATGCATGCAGGTGAGATGTTGTCGATGGCCTGGAGAGGGGCAGACAGAGTAGCCCAGGACCATGCATGCAGGTGAGATGTTGTCGATGGCCTGGAGAGGGGCAAAAAGAGTAGCCCAGGACCATGCATGCAGGTGAGATGTTGTCAATGGAGGATGCAACAAGAGGAGAGACGGGCTTTAATTGATTTATTGATTTTTCCTTAAGGACTTATGACCGTAACATGAGTGATGTTTTGTTTTTGTCGTGGTGCGTTCACTGAGAGCTGAGCTATATATGTTTTTATTGACTTTTAACCTTCAGTACTACTGCAGCTTAGATGTATATATTTCTTATGTAGTGGAAGGTCAGTTTTCTTCCTTGCTCTTTCCTTCCCTGACAGTAAGTCAGGTACTTATTTACAGCTAAGTTGACTGGGCGTGCCGGTAATGGTAGCTGAACCACATACCTTTGCAGTGAAAAGTGAATATCTTACAAAGTTAGGGTCCCAAATGTTGTCATAGCCTGGAGTAGAATTGAAGATGAGCCTTTAATTCTGTTCAAATGCTTCCATGGCACGCGCAACACATAGCCTCTGACATCAGAAACCCAACTCCTGGACTTCAGGTGGCGAGATCCGATTGTTCTTACTAATAAGAGAGGAGGCGAGGTGCGAGTCTCTGGCGCCCTAAAACCATACTGCTCCTCGTCGATGAAGCCGTAAGCCATACGTAGCAATTCGTATAGGAGAAGGAAAAACTCTGATTTCAAAACCATCTGCTGACTTGCAGGTAGGATATCAACAGCCACCAGACGATTCCCTTTGTGGTGTAGCATATTGAATACCCAGCATTTCACTTGATCTGGAGAAGCAGTAGCCCGGGCTACGAATTTAACTCTTCTGACTGACAGAAAGTAAAGCGGAAGATCAAGTAATAGTTAGATGGCTCGGGAGCAGAGCTAGATTCATGCAGGTCGTGAATATTCCTTCGGAGAGCCCAGAACGAGAGCATACTAATTAAGCTCTGCATATTTTGAGAGTCCCATTGGATGGTGGGGAATGCCACTCCTCCCATACTGAATCTCAAGACCACAGACCTTGCAACACCGCACGCTGAAACAGGATGGAATGTATGAACGGAGGGATGTAGCTCTTGACTCCTAACTCTATATGCTGCGGAAAGGCAGATAAGTCAAAGGAACACCATATGAATAAATAGAATGCCAAGAGTACAACTAACTCGTCATCAAACGAGCTCGGACGTTGCATCGGTAAACAAGGTCCGCACAAAGCAGCGACACTCCAGACTGCGGAGGATATGTATGCTACTGAGAACATTAATACAACTAAACATTTCAGGCATGCAAAACAAGAACAACGAATTGCTCAGAATCCTACATAACAACAAAGTCCACATTGCTGCACTTCAGGAAACCATCCCAACCACAAATCCAATCAACATCACTGGATACACTCAGTATCTCTGTCAGTGCTAGAACTGCCGAGGGCTTATGACCCACATAAGAAATTACATTGAAGCTAAGGTACGAAACATCTCAAACGGTACTGACATTGACAAGCAAGAGATCCTCTGATGGAGCAAAGAAAACAAATACAACATATATAATGTTTACTGCCCCCCCCCCCCCCCCCCCATAACATCTACAGGAAACATTTGAAGATACGACATATAAAAAGACAGTAATAGCTGGAGACTTTACTGCCCGCTCACATTCATCGGGATATAAAACATACAACAGAAGAAGAAGAGAGATAGATGACATCTGCAACTCGTTCTACTTGAAGTGATCACATACTGATATATACTTGATATATATATAAATGATTTGGACATTGATATGGGTTCTATGATTGCAAAATTTTCTGATGACACAAAACTATGCAGTAGTGTCTCATCTAAAGCAGAAGTAGATATATTGAGCTCGGATTTAAATAAAACTTGAGAATGGTCAGTAAGCTGGCAAATGGAGTTTAATGTAGATAAATGTACAGTCAACCACATTGATAGATCCAATATGTAACATAATTACATAATGGGAGAGAACAATATTAGAAAGATAGATAAGAAAAGGGACCTAGGGGTTATAATAGATCGTACAGGTAAGGTGAGTGAGCAAGTTCAGGTAGCAGTGAAAAAGGCAAATGCAATGTTAGGTATGATAAAAAAAGAAATATTAAACATAGGAGCAAGGAAGTGATAGTCAAACTGTATACAGCTTTAGTTAGACCTAGATTGGAGTACTGTGTACATGTGTTGAGTTATTATCATAGAGGGGATATACACATGCTGGAAAGAATACAAAAAAGAGCGACAAAACTGATAGTGGGATTTCAGAATTACAGTTATTGAGGAAAGACTCAGAAAAACCGGCCTTACGGTGTCTAGAAGAGAGAAGAATTCGCGGTGACTTAATACAGGTTTATAAGATGATCAGAGGAATGGATAAATCAGACTTTTTTTTTTAAATACAGCTACCCACAATAACAAGAGGGCATACCTACAAGTTGTCTAAAGAAAGGTCCGGATTAGATATTAGGAGATATTTTGTTTAGTCAGAGAGTGGTGTCTGATTATAATGCATTGACAGGGGAAGTAGTGGAGGCAGGGACGGTTAAAGCATTTAAGAATAAATTGGATGCGCATAGCTTTTAGAGCAAGGTGATGTAAATTAAACTGGTTGTATACAGACTCTGCAGAGTCTTCTAAACCAGTATAAAGAGGTAGAGTTAAGTTATACCTATACCCATCTCTATAGAAAAGCAATACAAATGCAAGCAAGAGAGAAAGACGTACTGGAGCTATTGAAAAGCTAGCTGGAGAACATATGCAACCCTCTCAGGCAACAGATTCACCGATATTAACTCAACAGACACTATAGAGAATACGTACACCAACATCACAAAGAGTATCCTAGAAAAAAAAATTACAATACCAAGAGGCAGTCGCAAACGTTTCAGCTCATTCTGAACTCCAGATCTAGAAACAATTGTCACATAACGACGAGAAGCCAGAAGAAAGATGGAAAAAGAAAACAACTAACAAAACAGAACATTATACAATAAACTCACAGCACATGCTAGATACCACATCAAACAAGCAAAAAAAGAAGCCTAGGCAAAAGCATGAGATTAATTAAACTTGAATAGTGAAGGACATACAGTATGGAATCTTCTACACAGTCTTGATGGGAAAGGGAAAAAGACAAATAAAAAACCACTCAGATCTGGTTGTCAAATCGTAACAAACAAAACGAAAAATGTAGAAATGTTTAACAAATTATATGCCAAAGTGAGCAGAACAAATCACAGGAAACAACTACTAGACAAAGCATTTAAGAACACAACAAAGAGCTGCGAAAGCAAACATTGCACTATTTCAGACTTTATATACAACACAGGCGATGAATAATGCTATTCAAAAATTGAAGACCAAAATGGCCACATAAACAGACAACATTACAAACGAAATGATAGTGAACCTTGACCTAAAAGCAAAGTCTATCCTCCTGAACGTTATCAATAGAACATGGTCGGAGAGCACACTTCCAAAAGTAGGGTTTACTGTAAACATCAAGCCAATTTTTAAAATAAAATAAACCAGCCGATGACCCAAAAAATTACAGACCAGTCTCACTGACATCAACAATTGATAAGCTTGCTGAAAGAATGATGAACTACAGATTGTACTGGTGGCTGGAAACCAACAAAATAATTGATGACAGCCAAGCAGGCTTCAGAAAAGAATTCAGAACTGATGACCAACATTTTTCATTTTGTGCAGATAACTATAGACGGTTTCCAAGAGGGCAAACACACTACATCAGTATTCATTGAACTGTACCAAGCATACGACAAAATATGGAGGCAAGGACTTTTTAAATAAAATAGGCATACAACAATAGGCATACACTGAAATGTGTTCCATTGGATTAGAAACCAAACCAACAGCTGCCTGCGAAGCGAAATTGATGCGAACATAGAACATATGGACCTAAGGCGTGGGCCAACATAGGACTTATGGACCTGAGGCATAAACGTGCAGTACTTGAGGCTACAGAACGTTACAGAAGAATGAGATAAAAACACTAAAACAGGCAGCTGGTCGAGAACTGGAAATTAACCGATTAAAACAAAAGTCCACATTACAAGTAGCAACAACTATAGCAGAACAAAATCATCTTCAACATAAAAGGGAAATTACACAAAAATGGCCAATCCCTTACCCAGGAAAGGAATAAAACCACATATAGTAAGAACCCTGCTTCTGGAAAGTACAATGACAAGAGAAACAAACCCAATAATAATAAAGACAGCTACCTTGGAGACAATAGACAGCTACTCTAACACTGTGATTCATGCATATACATACGGCTCTGCTTTTAAATTCACTATAAATCCTGGACTTGGAGCCTTAATAAAGTACCCAAATGGTGATTTATCCGAACTCTATGAGCCATGCGGAGAATACTGTTACAACCACCAAGCAGAAATCAAAGCAATAAACACCACCATTCAGGCAATACTCAAAAAGTTTCAGCAAGAAAAGAAAAAAACCGTCTGATATTGTAATCTTTGCCGATTCAAGAATTGCTCTACAAACACTAGAGACACACCTACAAGCACTAGAGACATACCTACACGCACTAGAGACATACCTACACGCGTTAGAGACATACCTACAATCATTAGCGACATTCCTACACGCATTAGAGACATACCTACAAACACTAGATACATACCAAAAAGCACTAGAGACATGCCTACAAGCACTAGAGACATACCTGCAAGCCTAGAGACATACCTACAAGCACTAGAGACATACCTACAAACACTAGAGACTTACCTACAAGCACTTGAGACATACCTACAAGCACTAGAGACATACCTGCAAGCCTAGAGACTTACCTACAAGCGCTAGAGACATACCTACAAGCACTAGAGACAAACCTACAAGCACTAGAGACATACCTACAAGCACTAGAGACATACCTGCAAGTCTAGAGACATACCTACAAGCACTAGAGACATACCTACAAACACTAGAGACTTACCTACAAGCACTAGAGACATACCTACAAGCACTAGAGACATACCTACAAACACTAGATACATACCTACAAGCACTAGAGACATACCTATAAGCACTAGAGACATACCTGCAAGCCTAGAGACATACCTACAAGCACTAGAGACATACCTGCAAGCACTAGAGACATACCTACAAGCACTAGAGACATACCTGCAAGCCTAGAGACTTACCTACAAGCGCTAGAGACATACCTACAAGCACTAGAGACAAACCTACAAACACTAGAGACATACCTACAAGCTAGCAACAAAGGAGTTACAACAGTGGTTGGTACGATTTATAAGATTCTAAAAACACACATCATTACAGTCACCCTCACCCACATATCAGGCAATGAGAAAGCAAACATACTAGCAAAAATATGAGCAAGCATGGTTCAAATAAACACACCAGCCAACTTACAGACAGCAAAGCAGATACTTCAAAACAGCTTCAAAGAGGATTGTCTGAACCGATGGACGAATGGACCAACTGGGTTTGAAATGTATAAAGAAATGACACATCCAAACAAAAATGATAACATCAACAGACTTCCCCGCAGGTAGCAGAGCATAATCTTCCAACTTAGGACATAACACATCGGACTTAACACTTACATAAACAAGTTAGACCCTACACACAAACCTAACTGCTGGACCTGCATCCACCAATACGAGACAGTGACAGTGTAACATGTGCTGCTCGATTTTCCAAGACTTGCCACAGACAGAGACAAGTTATTGCCGAGCACATTAACAATCACCAACACCTTTTACAGCTCCACTCACCAGCTACAAAACACTTGCAAGTTCTACAGTTTGGCATTAACTGTGAAAGAGCGAAAAACTTGGCAGACCTAGTTAATCAACAACAACAACACAACGTTAACCAGATGCTGCACGAATATATAGCTCTTTATTTAGGGATATGGGTTTGTCTCTTCTATTCTAGTCCAAGCTATTATGAGGTTATAAATGCTTGTGTCTTCATAGGGATTCTCATCAGTTGTCAAGAAAACAAAAGCCCCTCCTCACACCCCCCCCCCCCTACTATTGAATATTTATTCTTATTAGATGATGGATTGACAGAGGATTCGTTTTAGACAAGCATGTAGCATATATCGTTGACTTCTTATTTTAAAAAGTATATGCATATTTCTTTCTCTCGCACTTAGTTTGAGGTATTTAAGAAGAACCCATACGGATGGACCACGTCGCACGTTCATGGAAACTTGCCAGTCGTGAGAGTCACCTTTGCTAGACACGCGGAAAAAAACCTCATTACACCAGCTCAAGATAAAGTTTTTCGCTTCAGCAAGCCAGCAGATGTGTTCATAAAATATAATGGTAATTTTATATTCAATAATTGTTCTGTAAATGTTTGATAAAGAAATTAATCTGATTAGAATTGGTACACGTGACATCTGTTAACATGCAGCATTCCCTTAATTTTTTCATGAAAAAATATAATGAAGGGGTCTCTCAGTGGGAGGTGTTGACCTTCATGCACATGTGTGAATTGTTTCCTACTAACAAAAATCATCAGTCAGTCATTGGCAGTCAGTCTGTGAGTCAGTGTAGTGAACACATGTTGGAGATTAATTTGCAGCGAAATGACGGAACGACTTTAGCAGCAGTTTCGCATCAAATTTTGCGAAACGCTTAGTGATACCCAAGTGGAAACTATTTGGAAAATTCAACAGGCTTCCAGCGATAATGTCATGCACATAGCACAAATTACGGAGGGGTACAATCGCTTTAAAGATTACCAGACACCAATGGGTCCTCAACAAGTCAAAATGTCGAGGTAATTGACCAAGTGCAGACATTGGTCAAGCAGAACCATCGTGTCGCCATCCAAGAACATGCGGACGAGATAGGAATAAATATTGGTTTGGTGCACTTCATTTTGAGCATTGCTTTGGTCATGTGGAGAGTGTCTGTGAAATCCATGCTGAAGCTACTAAAGGTGGAGCAGATATACCTCCATCTGGAAATCTCACAGAACATGCTGGTCTGTGCAAATAGTGACCCCAACTTTCTGAATACCATGACGACTTCTGATGAGTCGTGGGTTTATGGGTATGACCTGCAAACCACACGAGAGACATTCATCATCCCTGAGGCCAAACAAAAGCATGGCTGGTGTGCAGCAATATCAAAGTCATGTTGACGTTTTCATCGACTCCTGCGGGATGGTGCCTCATGCGTACGCACCACAAAGCCACAAAATTGTCAAAGCGTACTACCTGAAGGGCATATGTCACCTCTACGATGCTGCTCATTGCAAATGAAAGGACCTATGAGCAACGAGAACGCCCTCGCCTATTCTTCGCATCTGATTCAGATTTTTTTGGCCAAATACAACATTCTTTTTGTTCATCAGGCTCTTTACTCTGTCGACATGTGTCTTGTAATAGTTGGCTGTTCCTCAAGCTGAAAATGCAGCTGAAAGGAACCTGATTTTATTTATGAGAAGACATTATATGGAACAAGACGGCCCAGTTGTATTTCATTCCAAAAGAGGCTCTCCTGAAATGCTTCCAACCATGGTGGATCCACTGGGAGAAATGTGTGCAGTCCAAGGAGTGTACGTGGAATGGGATTAGGGTTTCAGATCTCCATTAAGCAATTTTTCCACCCGGAGATCAGATACTTTTTGAACAGACCGACCTCAAGTAAGATTATAATATATACGAGACGTGTTCAAATGAAACCAGACCTAGCTGCACCAAGTGAACATACGTTCGATGCGCATGATGACGTCATGTCGGATGTAAACAGCACATACCAACCGTCAAGTTTGCAAAATCTTATTATCCTCCGACTCATAGTTTCCTCAGCAGACCGTTGAACAAATGGCTGATATGATACAGAATCCGTCCAGAGCTGATCAGCAAGTGTTGATTCGGTTTCTAACGGCTGAAAGATGTCGACCAGTTGACATTCATCGCATAATGCAGGCAGTGTATGGTGACAAAAGTGGGGCGAACATAAACTACGGCGACGGTCCATCCGAATTGCTGCATCATATTTGGCGATGGCACCTTCTGACGCAACAATATACGCTTGACCTGGTGTCGAAAGATCTTTCGCTAACTCACGTCCGTCTTTAAACATCGTTGTCCAGTTCTTCACTGCTGTCTTCAACATTCTACGTCTGAGAGCAATATAGCCGGACAGACTTTACATTTGAGTTAAAAAGCCTAATTTTATTCTCAATGGAGAATGTTGCAGAGTTCGAAATTGGGAAAATAGAGCTAAAAGCAAATGTAGCCTTATCGATCCTGACATTAACATCTTGATTTGGTCCTTGGTCTTTATCAATGTTACTTCACAGAAAGGTAAAACTTTGCACTTCCTCAATTATCTGGTCATTTATCGTTATTGTATTTATGTGTGTGTTGTTTATTCTCATTTTTGTTTTGTTCACACTAATCTGCAATCTCTTCTTTGCTGCTTCATATGTTGGTCTGTCTATTTTTCTTTGTATGTCCTGCTGTTTATGGGACAACATTCATATACTGTATGAAAAATCAAGGCCTTACAGTTGCCTATCAAATGTTCAATATATTCCTAGTTTTCTAACCTCTGTTGTCACACAGTCCATGACCATGAAACAGATTGTTGCAGATTGTAGGCATCCCTGTCTGATGCCAGTTTGAACTGTAATTTTTGTGGATTATTGTGGATTTTTTTAGATGTATTTTCAGATGGATGGAAACAGGCTTTTTAGAAAAGGAGAAACAGATATTCATATACTCAGATGGATTGAACAATGCCAACATGGCGTTGGTTTCCTAATAAATAATGAGTTAAAATGGAAAATTAAAGGATACTGGAAATACAATCAAAGAGTGACACTATTAAAAATAAGCACAACACTTTACGATTTGTCCATAGTGCAATCTTTCACCTTCTCTCAACCACACCTCCCCCCCCCACCCCCACCCCCCCCACCCCCACCCCCCCCCCCCCCCCCAAAAAAAAAACACACACACATCAGATAGAAATCAGATGGACTTTGTTATGATCAGGGACAGATTTAGGGTTTGGATGAAAATATAGATTTAACCAATACGACATAGTGAGCTTTTCTCATTCATAGGATTGTCAACGAATTTAAAGTCTTTGAAAAACTTTTAGCATTGCACTATGTCTCTTTAAAGAAACGACGCACATTAAAGAAGATCTGAAAACCACTTCTGCTAGATATCACCTCAGTTTTAAAAATCGAAGAGGGGATGGGCATGAGAATGGCTACCTCACCCTGTACAAAACTTAAGCTAAGCACCGACACTTCAACAGATATGGACCAGTCCAGTAATATAAGACTTTTGTTTTCTCACAAATCCACGTCCGTTTGCTACTTGGAGTGAGCGTACAGTGTTTGAAAAAGGAAAAGTAATTCAAGTGCCTCCGGAAATGCGCAACTACGTCATCGACATCCTTGGTCTGGTGGTTGGGAGTGAAGAACGTGAAGCTGGACGCAGAGGAACTAATACTATCATCGGGGCACGCTCAAGTGCGCGCATACCAAAGAGATGGAGTGACCCTGATGCTCTCCGCAGATGCTCAAATAACGCTCATCGAATGGGAAGCGTTAGGATCAAGTTTGTTGTTGTGAAAGCCCACAATGAATAAGTTTACTCTTTTGTGCGCCCTGAAAAAGACGTTCAGTGGCGAGTTACAGTAACTGTCCTCACATACCGAGCGTGCTGATGAAGGTGGACTGTGTCCTCCAGACAGTTGTGCTGTGCTTGGCTTCATCTACGAGCCACTCACTAATACGGGGATCACGTCGATTCCCCACCTCGTTAGCCAGACTGCCAAACAGAACAGTCGGTTTCCAGGGATGACCACGTGGAAGTCAATGTGAGAGTCGTATCCAGTATATATTACATGACTCTGGCTAACATGTCTGATCAGTATGTTGTGCCTGACCCTGACTAACATGTCTGATCAGTATATTTTACCTGACTCTGGCTAACATGTCTGATCAGTATGTTGTACCTGACCATTTGTTAGTCTTCTTCCCCTAGGACCCAGATTGATACTACCCTTTTCAAAACTGCCAACAGCAGAAAAAAAATAATACGTGTCAACATTATCAAATACTATGCTCCAACATATGACAAAGACGACTCCGTACAAAGAGAATTTTATACCAACATTAGAAAAATGATAGCAAAAAGAACAAAACAAAAAACAAAACAGACAACGATTTTAATGTGTGACCTAAAAGCCAAGGTTGGGATTGTCGGGTTTGAAGAGATGAAAGAGACCCGACACAAATCGTGGATAACAACTGAAACTATAATCAAGCTAAAATGACGACAAATTAACAAGGGATATGTAAACGGATGCAGGACTAGGAATATCCAAGCCTTGGCACAAGAAATATACACTGAAACCAACAAACAAGTAAAGAGGATCATCAAAAGCGACAAGATAAAATATATTGATCAGTTGGCGACAGAGAGAGGAAGCTGCTGAAAAAGGAAATACGAAATATATATACGAATACTTGTGTGGGATATGAAAGAGCTTCTGACAGCTTGGACAGGGTATCACTGTGGAAGATGTTCAGATACTATGGAGGGCCTCCGAAGTTCTCAAATATGCTCCAGAATACATATGAAGCAACGAGATGTCGAGTGCTACACTAGGGTCAACTTTCTGAACCCTTTAACATAAGAACGGGCATTCGGCAGGGCTGTCTGGTATCACCATTACTCGTCCTGTTGGCAATTGATTGGATTATGAAGTCAACATTATTAGTCCAGCCACAACAGCATTAAATGGACATTGACTATCCCGATCTTTGCCGATGGTATGGCTCTTCTGTCACATACGCACAGTCAGATGTAAAATAAGATACGCATACTCGAAGAGAGGTCACTATAATGGGGCTAAAAATTCACAGACAAAACACAAGCTTTGAATAATTGAAAATAAACGCAACTACCAATGATATAATTTAGTTGGGAGTCACCGACCTTCAAAATGTAGAGTCTTTCACGTACCTTGGCAGCAAAATAGACACATTGGGAGGTACAGAAAACGATGTTCAGTTAATAATGAAGAGAGCGAGAAAAGATCTCATTGCAATGAGGACATTATGGAAGTCAAAATAAATTAAAACCTCCACCAAAATAAAAATCTTCAACTTCAACGTAAAATCGGTTCTGTTATATGGCTCTGAATCATAGAGAACATCACAGGTACTTATGAATAAGGTACAGACTTTCGTAAATGGTTGCCAGCGCAAAATACGATGGTGGAAAAGGTACGGCAAGATCACCAACGTGAAACTGAGAGTGGAAACGGGACAAATACCAATTGAGCATAAAATACGGAGGCGGCAATGGCGATGGAAAGGCCACACATTACGGAAACCAGTGGATTGCATTAAAGAACAAGCTCTGTTCTGGAATCCACAGAACAAGAGAAGTAGAGGAAGACCGCAGCACTCCTGGAAGAGGGAACTTGAGGCAAATGTGAAGGCAGCAAGCATGACGTGGACAGCATTGGCTCAGATGGCTCATATGATAAGAAGACTAAGACTTGGCGAGTATTTGTTGAGGACCTATGCTACACAGGGAGCTGACAAGTTTGATATATATATATATATATATATATATATATATATATATATATATATATATATATATATATATATATATAATATATATATATATATATATATATTAATATACACGCGCACAGCTGTGCAAGCTAACATTAGTGCCAGGTTAATGATACTGTGATCCCCGTAATGAATAGCCGAGAAGCTGTTCTTTGCACTACAGCAAAGTTTATCCAAGACCACCTTTTTCAGGGTGCATTCAGTGCTTTCAGTGAAAATTCATCAGAAGTGAAGAATCAAGTAGTTTTATAAAAAAAACAGCTACACACTATAAGGACAGAAAGAGCAGTATGGAAGGGAATTGTTCATGCTACATCAGAAAAAGCGGAGACTTTGTACATTAAAGTTTGTAAAACCTAATGAACATCAACATCGTCTGTTATGCAATTACCTGTACTTCTGTAGTTATATTTCCAAAGAAAGTTGGATACAAATAAGAACTTTGAATCTTTCATTGTTAAATATCTTGTCTCTTTTATATGTTTTTAGCTTCAGCAGAAGAACATAACAACACCATAGTAATTAAGGTTGGCACAGAGAAAGTATTTCCACTTATTCTCAAGTCGAGCTGTCTCTTCATGTCAGTTAAAGTGTCAGCATATAGTGCCACAGTCATGAAGATAATAAGCCCTGACAATCTGATAATAAAGGTCAAGGCCTTGTACACAAACACTGTAAGCCTTTTAGAAAATGTGAGTAATTTTGCTTATTCAAATAATTAGTATTTAAAGTTAGGGGAATCACATAGAACCCCTGCATCCCTGGGTAGATGAGGAGCTACTAAGCAAACGTAATAAATCAAATAGAGACATTAGGTAAGAATAATTTACACACAAGCCCCTACATAATTATTTATAAATAAGTAAAACCTGAATAATTTACATGATGCTGACAACAGAATAATGGACACAAAACTCATATTGCAGAGCTTCAATCAGAACAATTTGCAATAATTTACATAAACCTCATATAAGGAAACTTTGCACAAAGCTCACATCATAATAATTTACACAAAAAAAGACACGAGAATAATTTTTACAAAGCTAATTTTACAATATTTTGCACTAAGCTCACATCAGACTCATTTTGTGACATTGCCAGGTATGAAGCATTGAAGATATAACTTCTAAATCGGCCACTGAAGACTAGCGGTATTAGAAATTGGAAGTTAATTTTAACTTAACTTAACGTCTTTATACTTGTTTAGATAACTCTACAGAGTCTCTATACAACCAGTTTCATGTACATTTCCTTGCTCTAACAGCTATGCGCATCCAATGTATTTTTAAATGCATTAATTGTCTCTACCTCCACTACGTCCTGTGGCAATGCATTCCAAGCATTCATCACTCTCTGACTAAAAAAATATTTCCTAATATCTAATATGTGCCTCTCTTTAGTTAATTTGTATCTATGCCCTCTTGTTCAGGTTGGTGGTTGCATTTTGAAAAACTTGATATAGTCTAATTTATCAGTTCCTCTGATCATCTGATAAACCTGTATTGTCACCTCGAATTCTTCTCTCTTCTAGACACTGTAGGTCGGTTTTGCTGAGTCTTTCCTTAAAACTGTAATTCTGGAATCCCACTATCAGCTTTGTCGCTCTTTTGTTGTATTCTGTTTATATGCCCTATTTGATAAGGACTCAACACCTGTACACAGTACTCCAATCTAGGGCTAACTAATGTTTTATACAGTTTGACTATCACTTCCTTACTCCTATGTTTAATTTTTTTCTTTATCAAATCTAACATTGCATTTGCCTTTTTCACTGCTACCTGAACTTGCTAACTCACCTTACTTGTGTATGATCTATTATAACATCTAGGTCCCTTTCCTTATCTAACTTTCTAAGATTGTTCTCGCCCTTTCTGTAATTATGGTCCATATTGGATCTACCAATGTGGAGGACTGTACATTTATCTACATTAAACTCCATTTGCCCGCTTACAGACCATTCTTGAATTTTATCTAAATCCGACCTCAATTTATCCACTTTTGCATTAGATGAGACACTTGGGGCATTTGACATATTGGCAGACAGTGTAAGCCAAACGGAAACGGGCTGACCAACGAGGTGGTCAAAAAAGTACCCCGTGACTGACGGTCATGTTTGATGGGCGGAGATTAAGGCGGGGTCTATGGAACATAGGCGACGGATAAAAACGAACGTCTCAGGTTCTACAAATAAGGTGAAGTCACCGAAACCCCTTCCCAAACCTGTCGATCTAAGGTTGTGTAAATAAAGTGTACCAGAGACAACTTGGATCAAATCCTGAGAACGAATAAGTAAGGTGTAAGATGTACACCCCGGACCGCATTCCCAGACCAAGAATACGAGGGATATAGTCTAAAGCATAGGGAGCACATAACAAAACACATGAGATAGCGGATTCTAGACGGACAGAAGCTGCAGCTGTCAGAGGCCAAAGGGTTTAATTAAGTTTTTTAGTTGCGATTGTTAGAAAAAATAGGGACAGATAACTTTGAAACGATCTTGGTTTCTATCCGGAGATTCCATCAAGTTAATTACTAAAAGTCTCCAAGATAATGTTGTCATAGATAGATCAGTTATAGTAATAACTAGTCTATGCAAATAAACGTATAACCATGTTGTTATATTTAAAGAAGAAGAAGAAGTTGTGTTTCCTATGTTTTTACCGCATATGGGAATTAATTAAGATAAGGGGGATAAGTTAGCTTTACGGCATTGTAATATAAACTGGTCGACTGCCTAAGTTAGGATCTGTTATATACGTTTTAAATGGTCCCAATGACCAGTGATGGCTAGTCATCTGTACGATTTACACAATATTAATATCAGAACATTATACGCAAACTTAATATTAGAATAATTTACCCAAATATCGCATAAAAAGAAAGGACATAAATTGCATCAGATTAATTTAAACACATATCATGATAATTTACGCATAGCTCAAGAGAACACTTTATAAGAACCCTTCTCTCTCTTCTCTCACCTCACTGTTTCATTTGACTCTGTCCTACAGTCACACCCTTGCACAACTTTCACACGCCCCCTCATGGTGAGGCCCTTCCATTGCACTTTGGTTGGGCTAGCTTCTGAGGGCGCACAAACCTAGCATAGGTACATACATATGCACACATTCATCCAACCACTGGTTAATTCGTCCTGATATCGCCCAATGGACTACGGTCTGGGGTGGAAAATGGCGCTAACTAGGTCTATGAGACAGGGATGCTCTCTCTCACCTCTACTCTACACCCTAGCCATAGAACCCCTTTTGGAAAAAATTAGATTGGATAGCTCCATAAAAGGCACTTTTATCCCAGGGAAAGGCGAACGGAAATTACTTGCATACGCAGATGACACCGTCTTCTTCCCACCAAACCACAAGTCAATAGAAAATATCCTAGATACATTCACAGATTTCGGAAAAGGCAGTGGTGCAAAAATAAACATCATAAAAGCAACAATAATGGGCATAGGCAAATGGAAAAACAAAGCAGACTTCCCATTTTATTTAGCAACAACAAATAACATGAAACTATATGGCATCACTTTCCCATCTCATCCAAACCGCACACACAATGCCACATGGCAGAAAGTAATCACACAGATTACAAACATGTTACACATATATAAGTTTAAAACAACAACAATTTTTGGCAGGTGTGTAATAGTCAACACGTATATCATTCCCAAACTAATATATATAGCTACAGTCTTTAACCCCCCCTTCCTGGGCGCACAATAAAGACATAAACATACAGATTAGGCGTTTCATATTTGGGAACACCTACAACAGCATACAACACAAAACACTGATACGAGAAAAAAAACAGGGAGGCATTGCACTTCAAGACATACAAACAAAAATACA
>JAVGWX010000001.1:159005787-159173287 GCA_036924085.1 Ariolimax columbianus
TGTATAAATGAATATGTGTGTATAAAGAAACATATGTAAGGGTGTATAAATGAATATGCATGTGTGTGTACAAACAAATAGGTATGCGTGTATAAGTGAATATGTATGTATGGATACACATGTGTAAACATATTGCCTTTGCAAATATCTCAAACAAACAAAAATGTACATTACTAACTTTTTGAAAGTTTAAATCATTTTAAATTGATGTCACCACTCAATTCACAAAATGTAACTCCCACCATCTCATGTTTCATCTCATGGGAAATTATCATTTTATTTCACTTCACATTATGTACAAATTTTATTTGAAATTTGTTGTTCAAATTTGAAAATTGTAATAATTTATTATGTGCAATAAAGAATTTTCAAAACCAAAAAAAACACACAAAAAATGTATGAAAACCTAACATCTGAATAGTTTTCACAAAGCTTATATTAGAATGAAGTACACAAAATGTATCAAAATCATTAACTCACAGCTCTCCTTTATTTAATTTGCACAAAGCTGATTAAATAACTGATGTAAAGATAGTAACAGAATAATTTCTGCAAAACTCTGTAACAGTTCCAGCTGAAGCATGGGCGCTAAGGGCAAGGGTGATGGGGCTGGCGACTCTGGGAACAACGCTTACATGAATGTGGGACAAGACCAATCACCGTCTCGACACTGGAAAGGAAACGAGGGGTTATGTGGTAAATGTGTTTGGTACAGGTGGGGGTTAGGAGCTGACCACTCTGGCGTTCCGATTTGGGTAGTGGGGGATTGGTGACAGTCAGAGATCGCCACGATCTGCTGGGACATTTAGAGTTACAGGAATTCGGAGTTATTCGTCCAATGACAACTAGTTGGAGGTAGATCCAAATTAGAGTGATGGAAAAATCGACCAACAGAAAACCATTGGACAGCCATGAAGTTGCTTGAGACTATAAAATACTTGGCAAAGATGAACTCAGGAGGCTGGCCTGGAGAGAGAGGGATGGTGAGACTAGCTACCAGGCTGACTAGGAGAGCGAGTGATAGGCTGCTAGTAACTAACAGGTTGAATAGGAGTTTGTGAGAGATAGAATGAGTTGCAGAGTGACTGAACCAGCATACACCTTCGAGTTTTGGCCAGTCGCTCTATAAGAGTGCGTGTTAGACACCCTGTGACTAGAAGAGATCTGAATGTGTGTGATGGTTGTGTGTTCTGAAGTATGAATATGCACAGACCGTCTGAGTGTGTGACCACAAGTGAGTACGCGATTCCGACTATAGATGACGTGTTCTAGTTTCGATTGAACGCACAGATCATCTGAGTATACGTGAATAGATCGAATGTGGACGTACAGATCATCTCTTCTTCTTCTTCTTCGTTCGTTCTCAATATCCCACTAACAAACACTGAAATGGCTTAAGTAGCAGAATGTAGTCCAGAGAACGGAATGCGTTGTGTCGTAGTTTACAGCTTGGCTGCGATATTTGTATCATTCGGTCCAACACATCCGACTTCAGCAAGTATTTTTTGAGTACCGGGTTAGCATTCCCTCTTCGATCCCTTCTCCTTAGCCAGTCTGCCCTGATGCAGCCTGTTATCCAGGATCACCGCGTGGAGGTGTAGAGGGGTCTTGGCAGCTATGGTTCGCTGGCCCTGACGCTAGCAGTCAGCTATGGGTCGCTGACCACTGCAGCTCTTGCGCTGCTCAGCATCTTGATCCCGTACAGATCATCTAACTGTAGAGATCTGAGTGTGGATGAATGCACACAACGACAGAGTACTTAATACGATCTTGAAGGCGAGTTTGTGAGAGTGTGTTAAGCGTACATATAAAGGGAAGGGAATGTAGCGGCCAGGATCTGAAGTTTGGAAGAGTTAACAAAAGCTAGTGCTTAAAACGTCCGTGGTATTAAGAATTATGATATTAGGATTATTTAGTTCAGATGAATTTTTTTCTTTATACTAATATTGTTTCTGATGATTTTTGCTGATATTGTTTCTGTTGAAAATTTTTATTAAATTTGCCACATTTTTACTGGAGAGTGTTTACTATGTTATTTACTGTATGTAGTCGTGTCGTGGTGTGAATACATATTGTAACACTGTAGTTAAAAAAAAACTACTCAGCGAACCCTCAGACTCTGCCACAACTCATCTCAGAATCATTAACCCAAAGCTAAAATTAGAATGTTTTACACAAAGTTCACATTTATCTATTTGCTAAAAAATGTAAGTATTATTTAAAAAGTCTCATCAGATCTGTTTAAATACAAAAGTCATATTACAATTATTTACACAAACATTGCACTTAAGAATGATTTACAGAAAAATCTCGTATCAGTATTTACACAATGCTCGTTTTAGAACTATTGACTCAAAGATCATAGCAAAATTGTTAGCACAGCATTTCATGTAATAATATGTTATGTAAATGTCATATCATATTTATTAGCACAAAGGTCATGGAAGAATTGTTTGCATGCATTAGTACATCAGACTTATTTGCACAAACATACATTTCTGAATAATTTGATCAATTCGCATATCAGAACTATTTACACAAAAAACACATAAGAATATTTACATAAACAATTTCAAACACAGTAATTTACATACAATTCTCAAATCAGAAGTATTTTCTCTAAAATTCAATATCATCATTATTTTTAGGAATCTTATATCATAATTGTTTATACAAAAATCTCATATTATGATTATTTGCACACATATCTCCTATTTTAATTATTTATAAATATCTCGTATCAGAATTATTTGCCCAAAAACTCATAAGAATAATTTACATAAAAATCGTCTGCCGTAATAATTTTGGGATAATTCTTATTTAAGAATAATTTATACAAAAATCTCATAATAGAATATCTTCAAATATTGCTGAAAAAAAATGTAATTTTTTATATCAGTGGTTCCCAAACTGCTTCGGTTCACGGCAACCTCAGTGTACTAGAATGTTTCCACGGCACCCCAAGTAAAAAAAAAAAAAAGCATACTTAACAGTTACCGAGTGCATTTGATGAAAATATTGAAATGTTTTGTAGCACACCTGTAAATCCTAGCGTGCCGTAGCACATAGTTTGGGAACCACTGGTTTACATGTAAATATAGTGCATCAATTTACTAGGATTGAGAATTCAACTAGTTACTGCAAATCTGCAGCTCTTGTAAATATAATTTTGATTTAGCCAATGCGAAGATATTTCATAGGATCTATTCACATGTTATTATTTGTTTCTAAATGTTATATGTTCTTTTTATAATGTTCTTGGTTCTCTCTCTCTCTCTCTCTCTCTCTCTCTCTCTCTCTCTCTCTCTCTCTCTCTCTCTCTCTCTCTCTTGTGTGCGCAATCTATGCATGCTTTTTTTTGTCAGTGAAGATTCATTTTGCTATTTATTGTAGATCCTGCACTTTTGCTGTTGAGGTTATTATTTCTGCAGTCGTCTGTGATTTAGATCATGGATATCATTGGAATTCCGTGGCGAAGTGGTTAAGCCGTCGGCCTCGCAATTAGGTGGTGTGGGTTCGACTCCGGACTCCACCGTCTTTTTCATGGGTGCTTGATGCGAAGTCCCCTGCATCTCGTAGTCGTCGTGTCCTTGACTTGCCACTGGGGTCGAGCCGCTCGAGGCGAGAGAGTGAGGATAAAAAGTAGCGCAGTTAATCCTTGCTAAAAATAGAGCTAGCAAATTTAATTATGTCTACGATGGACGGCGGCCTTTGCCTTTATTTTTATTACTAGCTTCCTCTCTTTCTCTCTCTCTCTCTCTCTCTCTCTCTCTATATATATATATATATATATATATATATATATATATCTGTGTGTGTGTGTGTGCGTGCGTGCGTGCGTGCCTGCGTGCGTGCGTGCGTGCCTGCGTGCGTGCGTGTGTGTGTGTGTGTAAGTGTAAGTGTATGTTTGCTCGCGCATGTATTCACGTGCTTACTTGTATGCGTTACTGCAAACAGAAACTTTGATTATTTAAAGTCATGTACAATAACTTGTGTTCTAAGGATTAAGCAAGCTGTAGTCACCGACAGAAGCAACACCAGAGTAGAAGACACGTGCTAAAATATTTCTTATATGCAGTTCAAAACAAAATAAGACACATAGACTTTGGCCTTGTAGAGCTTTAGTGACAGAATACTACAGAGTGAATCTTATCTTACGCCATAAAATATTTTAGGTTTCTTTTGTGTTGTATTGTTTATACTGTTTTGTTGCATTCGCAGCTTGCTGATGATGATATGCTGGATATGCCATTGTCAAATATTGCAAGTCTCAAAACTTCTAGAGGTTTATTGCGCAGAGATAAAAATCTGCTATTCTTACCACAGCTGACAAAAGTAAGCCTGAACAATACATTATCTGTTTTCATCTCTGCACAATTCTAAGTATTGAATATTCAAACTAGAGACATACTTGTTCTGTTCATTTTGCTTCAAATGTTTCTGTTTATTTGATTAAAGGTTTGCCTTTCTGGATTTTACTGGCAAAGGAACCCTCCTCTACAGCCAATGCGTAGTTCTTTGGGCTATATCAGGACGTATTGGCCAGTGTATGGATGCGTGTGTGTATCTATGTGTAGTGTGGATGCATGTGTCAGTGTGTTTATGTGTGTGTATCTGTTTGTAATGTATTTCCCCATGTCAGTTTTGCATTAAAGTAGATTTACCAATTTATATTTGTGGAGAAGTGGTCATAATGAGAAAAATCACAGACATAGCCAATCAAACTGGACACAAAGTGATTTCGCACTCAGTATGTTGGGATTGCAAACCAATCTTGCGCATGATTTCCAGCCCTACACTATGCTTCATATATTCACTTTGTAATAGTTTATTTATATTTTAAGCTGACGTTAACCGGTCTAAGACACGCGACTCTTCAACACGTGTATTTAGTACACCAGACCTTTTCAATAGTATGCTTATGCGACCAGGGCCCGTCGCGTTGAATGACCATATACATGGCCACGTCTTTTTGTTGTTGTTGTTGTTGTTGATGTTTTGCGTTCGCCTGATTTCTCTTATCCCCAAGGAGGTGTGAGTTGCACTGTGGTTTTTAATTTGCGCCTGTCGGCCTAGTGTGTCCGACTTCAGCATGCATTTTATGTAAGGGTCTGCTTCCTCCTGCATTTTCTAAGGGTTTGCTAAGCCGCTGCTGTGATGGGGATCGAACCTAGCACCTTCTGGCTAACCACTAGGCCATGCCGTCCCGTTGATGGCCACGTCTGATGGCTGCATCCCAGGCCGCCTGCAGTTCTGTTGTGGAGGTGGCGATCTGTTTTAGCCAGGTGTTGCGAGGACGGCCCTGAAACGTTTCCAGGATGACCACGGCTGCTTCCCGTCCCACACATGCACAGCCTACCGGAGCATCTCGTGTGCTGGGACTTCCAGGGAAAGTCCAACAACGTGACCAAAGAGTGATCAATAGTTTTGGCAATGCCTGCAGATAGAGGGCGACGGTGATCAATAGTTGAGGCAATGCCTGCAAGTTGAGTAAGTTGAACTTCTTCACTGTTGAAAATGATGTGCCAGTGAATCCCGAGGATGTGGTTCTGGTTGCGCAAGTTGAAGGCCTCAAGGCTCTACCCGTCCCCCTGTAGTAGTGTCTAGGTCTTGCAGCTGTACAGTAGAATGAGGACCATGCAGGAGTATATACAAAACCTTTTACACAATTCAAAAGACTGCCGAGTGTTGTAATGGGTTAAATATACCTGATATATATATATATATATATATATATAGGAATCAAATAGTGAATGACTCATTTCCTTGGAAGATGAAACTAATGTAGGTATGTAATAAAAGCAGTGCAATATAAAAGATAGACATTTGAAGTCTACAATCTGTTGTTTTTTTTATTCTCGCATATAACAAATGAACCACTTAACAGCTTGATGCAGTCAGTTAAACAGACAATAGTTCAATGACATCAATAATACTTATAACAGGTTCAGCTCCTTACCAGGTGTCATAACTAAAAAACTGTCGTATCTTGAAACATTTACTTTTTCGCTAATGGAATCATGTGCTGCTGTCATCATATATGTACACAAATGAAGTGCATATGTCCAGGTAAAAAGAACACAGGAGTCCTTATTTTGCAAAACAGGATAAGCACAGCAACTACCACTTATTCCTTAACAATCTTGCAAGCCCTTCGGATACTTGAATTTGTCATTTTGTGATTGGATTTATGAGTTTTAAATTTTATTGCGTAGCATTTTTGGGTGATTATTATTATTTTATTTTATATGTATTAATTACAGCAAAACAGAAAATACCATTAATAAACACTTTGGAATTAAAACTATCCATTAAATCAGAAAGTATAATATATCTACGTTCGATGCAATGCAAACCATGTCTGTATAAAAAAAACTACTGACATATGACATATGCGACAGTACAACGGTTAGTGAAGAGAATGACATTATGTCTCTTTGGTATCGTATCTTCGAAACAGCTGTTGCATGTCAAGGAGTGATGTCAATGCAAAAAGTGTTGTAAATGCAAAATGTCCGAAGTAAAAATTTGACAAATCTCAAGTTGAAACTCAAGATAAATCGAGGTTCGACATTATATTTTCATGCTACGTATAGAAGTCTATGCCAGATCGTTGTATTTCCAGTCTGATATTCAGACGGGCCATACGTATTCTCAAAATATGATCTGGATTCATTGCAGCAACAATTGTACAGGAACAAGCCGTATTACAGAATTAAAATCAGCGTGAAGCTCAATCAGAGAGTGGATATAACAAAACTTAAACGTTTGCCTGTTAACACCAACAACAAGAGTGATGATGAACAAGAAGAACCTGGCGTGTTCTACAGCCTGAACGTTTCAACAACACCGTATGTTATGTCTTGCTTGCACTTTGACAGTGTATATAATGATTATCTATCAGATGAGTGCTCGGTAAGCATGCATTTATACAAGTGTATTTCTTCTTCTTCTTCTTCTTCTTCTTCGTACGCAGTCAGACAGTTACCATTATTTTTTCGAAAAAAGCGGCGGTCATCCTAAGGCTGTCGCCGCTGCCATAGAGCTTGTCTTGCAGTTCCACTGGTGATGGCCACATCTGCTCTCTCTGATCCTCGTATGTCGGGCAGTTCTGCAGCAGATGTTCAGCGGTCATTTTACCGGTACCGCACGGGCATTCGTCGGTACCACTTATCTTCAATTTGTTGAATAGGTGGTACCTCAGTCTATTGTGGCCAGTGCGAAGTCTGAAGACAACGACCTGCTCTCTTCGGTTCAACTGGTAATAGGCATCGTTTTTGGTGTAACCAGTATGTTCGGTTTCCCATTTGGTCATGTATCTGGCTTTGATAAGCCGTTTTGACTCTTCGTACGTCATACTAGTATCTGTTATACAAGTGTATATGATATCTAGACATATATATAGTGTTGATTATATATCATTATTTTAGACAATCAGGTTTTAATGGAGCTAATGGTAAATTTAAAAAAAAATATATATCATTTTAATTACTGTTGCAAACTTTTGCAAGAATAATGTGAATATGTTTAAGAGTAATAATGTACATTAAAATATTTACAAATGGTTGTTACTCCAAGCAAAATGTAGTGTCATTGAAGGTCGCCTGCAATGGAACTTCAACATACTCTGTCTCTTGCCATTATTGTGCAGTTTGCTAGGATTTTGCCCGTCCATCTTTTGAAGTTATCCTCCCTTTTTAAGCATTGTTTGCTTTGGCATGTTTGCATACCACCTTTATTTTCAGTGTTGTTTTCAGGAAGCTGTTATGTCTTTTATGTGACCAAAATATCTTTACTATCAGTCTCTGGTTTTGCTAATACATTCTTTTTGCACCTTTAATTTGTTTACTTTTCTTTCCAAGATATGCACCCCATTCTTCTATAAATCCACATTTTCAATGTATCAATTCTCTTCTCCAAGCATTTGTTTATTGTCCACGTATACTGTAAAGGCAAATATATATAACACCTGATCACTCATTTTTAATTTATGATTGACTTGCCTGGTTGTCAGTACATGAATAATGTTGGTGAAACAAGATTTGGTCAGCCCTATTCTCTTCCTTGATCATCTAATTAGTGCAGTGGTATGGCAGTGGTAGAACACTCACTTTTGAATGCATAGGTATGGGGTTAAACTCCTGCTACTGGCATGTTTCAGTTGACTCAGCTGTGTAGGAGATTCCTTTGTAAATACATACCTGACCTAGGGTCAGGGAAACGAAGGCAGTGAGAGAGAGAATTGGCCACCCCACATAAGCTGTGGATTAAGTACAATGAAGTCTCTAACACTTCAACCCCGATAACAATTTCTGCTATATGACTTGATTTTCTAATTGTCTTCCTAATTTCCATTTCACGTCTCCTATATTTTCAATTATTATATTTCCAAATTAGGATAGCTCTTGATCTGATCAAGTATTTGAAGTATTTGTTTCTATTTATATCTGTAGATTTTATTTAAAGTATACTTTGCTAATTATCATAGTTTACAATTTATGTGTTAATATCCAATCAATAAACCTGACTTCTGTTCTTTACTTGAATATTCAATTCCTGAAGTTTTTTATTTTCTTTCACCCTACTGGCTGAATGTGTCATCTGCAAATGTAAGATAATTTATTAATACTCCACTGATTATGAGTCCTGGCATTTCCTCCATATGTCTAATAATATGTTCTGTGTAATTAATAAAAATACAAGGGGACAGTAGTAATAGCAGTATTAGTTGCCAAACACAAGCAAAGATGGCGATGGCATTAGACTTGGGCTGCAAGATTTAATATCATGTGACTGTAAAGTCCAATCATTGCACACCAGACTCTGTTGCACTTGGAACACACATGCAAGGTGTCCACCGTGGGGTCATTATACATTCTGTTCTCGTGGCTCGTTTTATCTGAGTTTTTGTGATGGGGTTTGGCTCTGCAATCGGAGCAGCTTGTGTGATGCTAGCGTGCCTGGTAAAATGGTTCTGTGCAAGTATCTCCCTGGAGTTTACCTCAATGTTGAAGCTTTCCAGTGACATTTTGAAGGAGTCCCTGTAGCATTTCTTGTCTCTCTGGTTACTGCCTGCCTGTTCTGAACTCATCATATAGCAACATGTCCAATATACCCTATCTGGGCTTTTCCCATAAACTTATAGATGCTCAACATGTTTAACTTAAGCATTTAGAAATTCTGAACTTTGTCCTGTCACTTGATTATTGTTATTTCATAGCTGCTGAGCAAGCCTGCTCTTGGCAGTCTAATGTCATTCTTGTATAAGATACAGGTCAGTGGCGAGGCGCCCATATAATCATTGTAAGCTTTGCTTACGTTTCCAAGTTCGATTTCTTCTACTTCTTCTTCGAACGCTGCAAGTTCGATTTAATTTCTTACAAAATGCAGTATAAAATGATTACGCTATCATACATCTTACAAGCGCATCAATTGTGTATCTTGTCAATTGTTTACAGTTGAAAAACACATTAATATATTGTTAATAGTATTAATTCAAAAGCGCGTGTCAACAAAAAAACTAACAAAAAAACAAACACATCCCAGCGAGCAAGGTATGGCATTTTGTAAGCAACACATCGGACTTACATTTTTTTGTTAAATTTTACGTGTTTGCCTAACTAGTTTTTACTGGTGGAGGCCCGCTTATTCCGTCCCAGACCGTCGTCAATTGGGCAATGTTAAGACGCATTACCCAGTGCTTGGAGGTACGTGTGTGTCTGTATGTAACTATGCTAGGTTTATGCGCTCTCGGAAGCCAGCCTAACCAAAGTGCAATGGAAGGGCCTCACCCTGAGGGCACGTGTGAAAGTTGTGCAAGAGTATGATTGTAGGACAGTAAAATTAAACACAGACTTCGCTTTTAACAAAGAAAGGACTTTAGATTTCTCCAAAAGAAGAGAGCTCATATGCTAAATTCATTAGGGCGTGTAAGCACTATCGGGAGTTAACCTCCAGCCCTCCATTGACCAGTACTCAGTTCTCGGTGCATGTCTATCATCGCCACCTCAGCCTTCAACAATGGTACCACACCAATCCCAACTATTGCTCTTTTCCTGGCCCCGATGACCCTTTCTCCAGTTATTTCCATTGCAAATCTGACTGGATCCCGCCTCCTGGGCATTCCCGTACCTTATATATTAAAACTACTCTTCACGATATCAAGGCCCTCTGCCCTCGGTGTTTGCGAGGCTCGCGCTCTGGCTAGCCTCATCCGGCGTACGGATCTAGTGATTAAATCTGCTGGATAAGGGGGGAGGGGAGGTGGGGGGGGGGCAGTGGTGGTTTGGCGCAAAGACTTATATGTTCAGGAGGGCAGTCTTCAACCATCTGATCCTTCTTTCTATAAACCGTGCGCCGATGATGCCACTGTCCGCTTCAACAAGGAGATTATCTATTACTATCCTTGATATGATCAAACGTCATCTCCTCCGTATCTTTAACAGTTGTTTTGGTAAGCCTTTATTCTACATGCTGCCCAAGATTCATAAACCCGACAACCCTGGCCGCCCTATTGTCTCTGCTTGTTCCTGTCCCACCGAACTGGTATCTGACTTCCTGGATAGTATCTTCCAGCCTATGGTTGAGAATCTTCCCACATTTCTAAAAAATACTAACCACGCCTTAACCACTTTCTATGTCTTTGTCCTCTCCACCGACCGCACATATCGTCTCTTCCTACTTGATGTCTGTTCGTTTTACACCTCCATCCCCCACTCCGATGGCTTACTGGCCCTCCGTTTCTTCCTTGGCCGGAGTGTTAACCCATCTATCTCTAAATCCGAACTTGTCCTTACCCTCAATACTTTTGAGTTCAATGGCCAGTTCTTTGACCAGATCAGTGGTGTAGCGGTGGGTTCCAGCTACGCTTGTCTTTTTACGGGTCATCTGAAATACTTGGTCTGCTTCAATATCAGGGCCCTTTTCCGTTGATGTATTATCGATACATCGACGATGGGATTGGCATTACCGACATGTCTGAGAAGGATCTCCTGAACTTTATCGACTTCCATCCCTCTATCAAGTTCACGTCTGACATCTCCCTCACGTCTGTCCACTTTCTCGACATCGCTGTCTCTATCTGCCCTTCAGGCCTCTCCCCCACTGTCTACTACAAACACACTGACGCCCACAACTACCCCCTCTACACTTCCTCCCATCCTCAATCCTGCCGCGATTCGCTTCCTTTCTCCCAACTCCGACGCCTCTGTCAGGATGACGACGACTTCCTTCGCAGGGCCCACGAGATGCTTGACTTCTTCCACAAGCAACTCTACCCTGAAACCACTCTCTCCTCCGCCCTCTAGCGGGTTCTCCCTATTTCCCATCACGACTCCTTCACTCTTACTGACCGTCCTTCCTCTGACCGTATGAAACTTGTTCTCACTTATCACCCCCATTGCGCTCTGTCCGGAATATCCTATTTCGCCATCTCCCTATTCTTCACTCTGATCCTGCCACTCGTAAAGTTTTCCCCGATCCTCCCCTTGTCGCCTACAAACGGGACAGAAACCTGAGGGACTTGCTGGTCAATAGTTCCCTACACACTAGCCCTCATAGCCTCCCAGGCACCAGGCCGTGCAAAAATGCCCGTGGCTGTGTTAACTGCCCTCATGTCATCCTCTCTCGCTCTATTACCTTTTCCAAAGCTGAATTCTTCATCAAAGAGGAGTTCACATGCAATTCCCATAATTTCATCTATTCTATCATCTGCTGCAGTGTGGTATTACATACCTTGAGGAAACTGATATGGAACTGCGGGAGCGTTTCCACCAACACCTCAATGATATCCGCAACCGCACGGGTTCCCCAATTGACAGCCACTTCAATGGCCCTGAGCACCGGGGTAAGGCTGATGTTAGTGTCACTGGTCTAGTTTCTTGCTTCTCTGACGATCGTCATCGATTCGCCCTTGAGAACAGACTTATCTCCAGCATGGGTTGCCTCCAACCAGATGGCATTAATATTTGCTATAGCTTTTCTTAAAATCTCATACTGGCCCCCATCTATGTGCCTTACTTTACCCCTCCCCCCTTTTTTATATCAGTCACCCCATTCTTATATCAGTCTTTCTCCCCGCCCCCCACCCGGCTTATATCACTTTCTTTTTGTTCCCTCCACTTGGATCACTAATTTGTCTTTTCCACTGGTTTATCCGGTCCTTACCCCTTCAATTCTTACGCTCTCCTGGCCACCTTAATTGACCACCGTCCTTCAATTACAGTCGAGCTTCCGACTCGACATGTCGCTATGGAAGACACTATATCAGATAGGTAGACTATTTTTTCCTTATATGTATTTACCCCTTTTTCTATGATTTGCTAGTTCAGCCTTGTTGTTATTTGTTGTCTCTGATGAAGGCCTATTGGTCGTAACGTGGGTTTTGTTCGTGTTCTCGTCTCGGTGCGGTATCTGACCATACCCCATTTTTAAATTTTGATTAAACTTAACTTTTTTTTCATTAATTTGTTTTCCCATTAAGCACAAACCTCACCGCGCCGGAGTCTTACGTCAGCCACGCATTCACCCTTCACCTTTTTTTAATAAATAATTAAGCACGGAGACCGTACAAATAGCCATTATTTTACTGCTGAATACACCACGCACATCTACACAGGTTTATTGCCGGTAGAAAAATGAAATGTTCGATTACAACAAATGGATTTTGAACGATTTATTTTCTTATTATACGGATTGAAGCCAGCCGTTTTTTTTTTGGGGGGGGGGGGGGGGGGGAGTAGGTGTTGTAGAAGATTTTGTAAGGTAGATCTAGTTATTTTGTTTATTTATATGTAATAAATACGTTTGAATTGGATATTAACAGTTGTGTCGATATTATAATCACAGTATTCATACGATGATACGTTGTTGTGGTTTCCATGGATCTCTATACTATCGGAGCGACTAGGTCTAGCGGTGGAGTCCAAATTTAAAAAAAAAAGAAAGTGCACCTCCATCTTCGTGTGTATCTCAGAAACTAACAAACACACACAAAAAGCAAATAACACCAACAAGTTCGTTATTCAATTGTGTCTCTACACACAACAAAATCATATTTAATGACCAACAAAAAGAAAGATTACATGATCTCAAAGTCAAAGTGAACAATCTTCGAAAAACCTTGAAAAAATAATTCGGTTTAGTGAAGTTAGCGGTTACTGAATTTTTAGTTCCATTTCCAAACATTTATTAACTCAAGCAAAATGTCGTCTCTATCCGTATCATTAGAGAAAGAGAAAATGTAATTGTTAAATCAATTATTATTTTGAATATGAGATAAATATTATTGATAACCTTGTAACATTTGTCTTTAGAAGAATGTGTTACTGTTACTTAGATAATATAAGTAACAACAAACAACGTTACAGTAAAATCGATATGGATAATCATAATGGGTGTTGTGTTCCCTAAAATTGCTTACAGTTCTGAGAAGGTCACTCCTCACCACTGATACAGGTTTTCTTCAGTTATTTCACTGCTCCATATACTAATATAGTGTGTTGGCAATTGTCGGCAGTATTTGTAAGAATCTTTTTCTCATGTCCGCAAGCGCCTTGTACTCATTGAGTATGTGTCATCAGGATGAAAGCAATGTCTGCACAAGGGCGGGTGCTGGTTATTAACGCTGGTGTGTCCTGTTCGAAACTGAAAGATGAGTCTTTGATCTCTTCTATGTAGTTTATTTATGTCATACTTTTTGGCTGTGAAATTTCGCTAGTAACTACACTGCGACCTGTTGTTCCCGTCGCCCACCTGTCATTCCAGATTTCCCTGATATTATTCATAATAATTACTGATCCACTTAGCTCACCTTTTTGACCCAATGAGAGCGAAAGAGACATCAGCCTGTCTTGACATCTTTGGAGAGCTAAGCAAGTTCTTGGTCCAGTCGGAATTTTACATAAAATCTGACACCAGAATTGCGTGATTCTGTGCTAGCATGTCCACTCAAGAGGAATGCAACCACTACCAGCCTCTGTAAGCTGATCCTCGTCAGGTATTCATGTCTCTCAGTGTAGTTACGTCCATCCAGTATTGCACAAGCTGTCTGGCTATGAGTGCTGTATTTTGTTCTGACCTGTCATTCCTGGCACTGCCCAGCAGGGTGCATACATTCCAAGCACTGAAGGTGAGAGCCTTAATTTCTCTCTGATTTTTTTGCAGTTTGCCTGTTTTATCTGATGCTATAACTTGCTAACGCTAGAGCATGGGTAGATTAAGGTGGGAAAGATTGTCACAGAGTTGCTCGTGCCCAGTCAGCTAAGCAGAGAAATACACCTGGCTACTACCAACTTGCACATGAGTTGGGGCCTGCACAAAGGCAAATGCCCTTGTAGATGCACAGGTCGACTAAGACCAAGATTGTCATTAGCCCCACTCTCTCTCTCTCTCATCCCCAGCTAATCTAATCCAATGGGAAGTCATAATTAAGACAACTGCAAAGTAGCACATATGCAAATTTTTCCTCAGGGCTTACTCCCAAGCCTTTCACATACTCACAAAGCTGCAATGATAAAACCACTGACAGGGTCATTTCATTCAAGCCCGTGTCAAAACAAGACGTTAAACTGCACTCATAGACATCATTTCAGTATGGCAGATGACTATTATTCCATAAGCATATGACCTATGTCGCTATATTACTTCAATCAAAATGACTCTTCAACAGTGATAAGTTCATATAACGAACATATATTCTCCAGGTACTATAAGTACACGTCCTTGTTACATCTACAAATGTTGAGTAAATCCTACCAGATCTTACAGTAACATATTTCTCTCAGTATCATTGACTGAGTATCCTTGGGTCTTTTCCATCCCAACCTATGTTTTCCAGACATGTAATTAGTTTCTCATGCTGGAATCTGCAAGGCCTTTTTTTGTAGTTTATAAAGCATATATACATTTTTTTTCTTTACTTCCTATAAATGTGTCTGTTAGTTTTCTCAGTCAGAATATTGCTTCTTGTGTTCAGTTTTTCTGTCTAAATTCAAATTGTTCATCCTGATCTTCATTGTTCATATATAGGGTACTTCAGTGTACTTCTAGCACTCTTGAACAATATATCTAATTCTCTCTTGCATAATTTTAAGCAGTATTTTTTTTTTTTTTGCGTCGCCTTATTTATCTATTCCCCAAGGCGTGTGTGCGTTACACTGTGGTTTTTATTTTGCGCCTGTCGGCCCAGTGCATCCGACTTCAGCATGCATTTTATGTAAGGGTCTGCTTCCTCCTGCATTTTCTAAGGGTTTGCTTCCCCGGGGTAACGGCCGGTTCTGTGATGGGGATCGAACCCAGCACCTTCTGGTTGTGAGCCGTGCCACTTAACCACTAGGCCACGCCGTCCCCTAAGCAGTATTTTAATTGTGTGGCACATCAGGATGATTGTTCTAAAATCTGAACATTTGGTTGCAGGGGGGGGGGGGGACTTCTTGGGTAGTGTTATAAGGGCAGATGCAATCATGTTACATGGTATATATCCAATATTGTAAATGTCTTAGAGACCAGTGATTTTATGTACACTGAATTCTTCTAAAGCTTCTATCGTTCTTTATTTCATAAGGGCAACTCCCATCAAAAATGATGTTGGTGCCCTAGTTTTGAAATGAATATACTTGTTTTAGTTTCTTCTCGTTCACTTTTATGCACAATTTTGGAGATGTGTGCTTCTTAGTTACTACCATTACTTCTGATCTCTTTTGATTTAAGCTGAGGCTTTTATTTTTTGTTTTGAATAATTACCATGTTGACCAGTTTGCTGTTTATCTTTTTGCTTATTTGTTCTAGAGGCTTTAATGTATTTCTTCCACCCTGCTGAATATAATGGTTGACATTTGACTTCATCTTTGTTAGCTCTACTACCTTAAATGCCTTCTGCTCTGAATATTATCTTTAATGTTTCACTACATATTTATTTGTTCTACTGCCTTCAGTGTACTTCTTGCACTCTTGAATAGTTTGACTACATATTGTTTTGTTCTACTGCCTTCAATGTACTCCCACAACTCTGAAAATGATGTTTGGTGTTTGATTACATCTTTATTTTGTTCTACATTACAAAGTTTAATGTGTTCCTTCTACTCTGAGTTTGATGTTTGACTATATCTTTATTTGTTCTTCAGATTTCAATGTATTCCGACCTGAAAATGATGTACTGTCGATGTATGGTGGCTGCAGCTTTCACTGGCAGTGTATTGGTTCTGCCAAGGCTAATTAATCCACTTGATATTGGACTCTTATTTGATGTTTTTAACAATCCTCTTGTGGTATGTAACCCTTATATAACTGCAAATCCCATCAAACAATAAAAAAGGACTATAAAATAGTATGTCTGATTCTTAGTTCTTTATGTTTACTAATGTAGCACTTTTAATTTTTCACTTTTTGGTGTACAAGTTGAAACAAGAAGTTAATGTATTCATTCCAAGTGGGGTCCAATTGTTGTTTGTGGATCCTAAATGAGGAGGAAAATATTAATTTTGTGTGACTGGCTTGATGTTAGATCTTGTTCTCCCAGCTGCATGTTTGGTGTGTGCTCTGCTAGCCTTTAAATACATTCATACCCACAAGATGATATACATAGTTTCATAGCACACATTGCCATAGAGGATAAAGTGTTGATGCTTCTATGTGTTAAGTATCAGCCGTGCATTTAGACAGGGATCAAGCTCTCTTCATTTGCCATAGCAAACACTTTAGTTGTTTTCCATTCAGATGATACAAGACAGTATACAGGGAAGAAGCTAAGATTTCCCAATACAGTTAGTTTTTCATCACGACCTACATAACTTCCAGTTTTTATTGTTTTCATAGTTTCTCTTACTGAGTTCTTCACTGTTGATGAATGACGCTTGATAGTAGCTTTGCATTGACTTTTACATCTGGAGGCATACTATAGAATGTTGACCTATAGTAAATACAGGCTCACCACCACTGTAACATATGATGTTTTCAAGTTCGTGGCGCTGGCTTGAGATGAAATTTTGTAAGCTCATAGTAATGGCTAAGCTGCAACTGATATAATGATCTAATTGCATGCCATTTTTTAAAGTGTAAATATTACGCTACAAGTACAGTATAACATTTCTGCTATGATTATTTGATTTTCAGGTTTCAACAGTCATAGCAGCTTGGATGATATTTTTTACTCTGTTATCATGGGGCCGTATCAAAGACAGGGAGGATGAAAATAAAGTAAGCTGGTTAGGCGTTTCTTGTTCGCAGCTTCATTTTAAAATTTGTTTGCACGTGCACCAGTGTGTATGTGTGTGTATAAATTTGTTATGACAACTGATGTGCTGACAGATGATGTATATCAAATCAAGTGTCTTCTGTCGAATGTATTCCAGGAGTTTAGGGAAAGGAACTGATTTCTTGCCCTTGATATCGCTAAAAGCTATGAGGTATAGCTATACTTGAACTTGGAGAAATTATTGGAAGCACGCGTCTAAATCATACAAAAACTGAGACATAATAGATGCTGAGCACTTAATGTCTCAACCATTAGTCATCATTATTTTTACAGTTTGGTTAATGTGACAGAGTCATGGATCTAAAGGGGATACAGGTAGAATTGACCAAGCCGTGTTGGGTCCAATGTGGGCACGAGAAGGGGATCCTTCTAACACAGTTTTTCGTACTGATAATTTTAGAATCTTGACTGAGTTGATATTGCTGAAATGTTACCCATCAAGGATCCAGAGGTTAGCAGAAGGTTATCAGAGTGACTGAAAAGTTACACAAGCAAGTTATTATTATCCAAATTGAAGGTTGACTAAAACAAAATATTGTTAGAACTGCCAAACTATTACCTACCGAGAGTCAAAAAGGGCCTACCAGGCCATCATGCCACCTATCATTGCCAGAATGACTCAGAAAATTTAAACAAACAAGTTAGTGTTCCAGCTTATTACAGACCACTGGTCAAGGTTATTCTAACATATTGGGGGTAGCGGCGTTGGCCAGAGGGAAATGTTCAGGAAAATGGATAAAATGAAGTGAACTGCATGTCAAAGTCAGATGCACATGCTGACAAAATATGCACAAGTGAAGGTGACATGATCACTACAGACAAGTAGGACAGGACTTAAAGCTGACTCCATAAGCAATTGCACCTTTGCAATAATTCTATTGAAAACTCCACACTCTGATTCGAGACTAGCACATTTGAATCGAGTGGAAGTTTGACATAGAACCCACTGATTTGATAACAAACTTGACAGCATGTCAGCAACATGGACCTATTTGTGAGTGACTGAGTATATTGGGAACGCTATGCAAATAAAGATCAGAGAAGAATTGTGTCTGAACAACGATATCAAGAAAATCAGAGCAGCATTCTTTCCAAACAGAAATATCAAGGAGATCAGAGCAGCATATCCAAACACAGATATCAAGGAGATCAGAAAAGCATTCTGTCCAAACAGAGATATCAAGAAGATCAGAGAAGCATTCTGTCCAAACAGAGATATCAAGGAGATCAGAGAAGCATTCTGTCCAAACAGAGATATCAAGAAGATCAGAGAAGCATTCTGTCCAAACAGAGATATCAAGGAGATCAGAGAAGCATGTCCAAACAGAGATATCAAGGAGATCAGATCAGCATTCTGTCTAAACAGAGATATCAAGGAGATCAGAGAAGCATTCTGTCCAAACAGAGATATCAAGGAGATCAGAGAAGCATTCTGTCCAAACAGAGATATCAAGGATATCAGAGAAGCATTCTGTCAAAACAGAGATATCAAGGAGATCAGAGAAGCATTCTGTCCAAACAGAGATATCAAGAAGATCAGAGAAGCATGTCCAAACAGAGAAATGAAGGAGATCAGAGAAGCATTCTGTCCAAACAGAGATATGAAGGAGATCAGAGCAGCATTCTGTCCAAACAGAGATATCAAGGCGATCAGAGAAGCATGTCCAAACAGAGATATCAAGGAGATCAGATCAGCATTCTGTCTAAACAGTGATATCAAGGAGATCAGAGAAGCATTCTGTCCAAACAGAGATATCAAGGAGATCAGAGAAGCATTCTGTCCAAACAGAGATATCAAGGAGATCAGAGAAGCATTCTGTCCAAACACAGATATCAAGGAGATCAGAGAAGCATTCTGTCCAAACAGAGATATCAAGGAGATCAGAGAAGCATTCTGTCCAAACAGAGATATCAAGGAGATCAGAGAAGCATTCTGTCCAAACAGAGATATCAAGGAGATCAGAGAAGCATTCTGTCCAAACAGAGATATCAAGGAGATCAGAGAAGCATTCTGTCCAAACAGAGATATCAAGGAGATCAGAGAAGCATTCTGTCCAAACAGAGATATCAAGGAGATCAGAGAAGCATTCTGTCCAAACAGAGATATCAAGGAGATCAGAGAAGCATTCTGTCCAAACAGAGATATCAAGGAGATCAGAGAAGCATTCTGTCCAAACAGAGATATCAAGGAGATCAGAGAAGCATTCTGTCCAAACAGAGATATCAAGGAGATCAGAGAAGCATTCTGTCCAAACAGAGATATCAAGGAGACCAGAGAAGGGTTTATTTCCAAGCAAAGATCTCATGGTGATCATAAAAAACACTGCTTATGAATAAAAGTTATAAAGAAGACCAACAAAAATGTTGTGTACGAAAAACATGTCTGAAATTCTTGTTATACTACAGCAGACCTGACAACCCAGACAAACCTACAAAAATACCAGACAATGCTGATATATACAGCTGCTGTGAATTAAGAACTGGCTTTAGTAGATTGTTAGGTTGTATTTGGAGTAGAAGGAATTCAGACTAGTTAGACTGACGGAGAGAACCTGTGTAAAAGATATAACAGGGGGCTATCTATGAGACATGCAAGTAAACATTAAACATTATAATTGTATAATGAATTGCCAAACTAGAATAATAGTGTGCAGACAGAAGAAGAAGTAGGAAACATTTCTTATATATAATTGATCCATTGTTGATTTAGAAAAAAATTACATGCATTGTGTAATATGTTTTATGTATATGTGAAATAAATCTGTTAATCTGTTGAGAAGCTGAGAACTTTAAAGTGTGCTGAAATAGTGAGGTAATTGATACATGTTAGGCTTGCATTTTAAATTATGTCATTGTAAAACATAATGTCAAAGAGCAGTCGGACAAACTGATTCGAAACGGAATACAGAAGATGAGAGCAAGTATGTTAGCCTACAAGTAGTTAAATATATATCTTTTGTTATGTCTGACGTGTCTCTTTCTAGACCAGGTGTTATGTAAAGTGATGTTATGTCTGGCATGTCTCAAGCACTTGTCATGGCGGAACAATTGAAATATTTGTCATGTCTCATGGAACTCCTTCATAAAGGTTTTTATCTACGAATCGAGCAAATAGTCTAGTATAATGTAAATATAGCAATCTAATGAAAATTGAAATAAATCAAGATTGTCACATTAGAATCATCATCATGCTAAGTGTACCCTGTAGTTTGAAAAATTGCTTCAACATACATCATCTTCATTTTTCCTTTGGTTTTCCTGGGGCCGTAACAGATGCTCTATCCATTTATTCCCATTCTGTTCCGTCCGCCCATGGGACCCCCTTCTCAAGTGACTTTCTTGTCTACTGTTTTTCGTTAGATGTTTCTTGGCATTCCCACCTGTCTCTTTCCCTGTAAGTTCCGATCCAGTCCATGTCTGGTAATACTGTTTGATTTTTTTCTGAGAATGTATCCAATCCATCCATCTCAACTTTCTCTTTCCAATTTCATGCTTTATTGATTGTTGCAGTGTTCTTTCCCACAGAACTGTGTTTGCCGTTACCTTTGGCCATCTAACATGAAGTATGTGATGAAGACACTTCTAGATGAAAATCTGCATTCTGGTTTAATGTATATGTTACACTCCAATAGTGTGATTGGCCATTTCATAAATATCTACACATTCTTTGAACTGACCTTTTCTCTTGTAAGTCTAAGGGTTCTGGCTATAATGACATGTTTTTGTTCTGTATGTGAAATAAAGCAACAACGCCAGTTCATGATGGGAAGAAATTCGCCCAAATCATGAAATAGCAAATTTCACTAATAGGTTATAATATATGCAAATAACTCAACTAGGAATGTTATAATATTCTATTCTCACCATTTACAGAGAGTGGTTACTGTATTAGATGACAACGCAGAAGCTGACAACTACGTGTACCTGATATGTATTGTCACTGGATGGTCAGCATCGGCCTCTACATCTTCCAATGTGTTTATTTATCTCAAAGGCTCATGGGGCGTCAGTGAAAACCATTCTCTAATAGATCCTCTTCATCCACTATTTGAGGTATCTGCAGAATTATTCTGTTTACTATTGTTATCAACTGGACATATCAGTTTATATTTCTTTATTGCATGTGTTACAGGGACCCATGGAGCAAAGAATAGAATAGGCACACTGTAACCTGCCATGCATGCTGTAAAAAACAATGACTAAAGAGGGTTTGGCGTCAAATGAACTACCCCATCCTGTAGAAACTATAGCCCATAAGAACAAAAATAAACAAAATGTTAAACGTTATGTGACTATATCATTCTTGCATTTAAGATGTAGTGCTGCACTATAACTGCTTGTAACATATTCAAATGACAGTCTTCAGGAGACAAACATGAGAGAGATAGAGCGAGAGAGAAAGAAAGAGAAATAGCTTCAGCTAAGAGTACCCATGTTTAATTGACTGGAGATCAAGATCATATCTGAACATATATCAACAGGGAGGTACTGATTCAATAGTTATCAAATGATATTTTGTAAATATCAGCAGGTGTTTATCAAATTTTAGATTTAGCTAACGTTCTACTTTTTGTCTCATTCTGGTTTATATTTTTCTTGGTCCGTCCTGAATATCACATTTTGTTCCATTGTGTTGTAGTCTATAGCAAGGCTGTTATATTTGTGCCTTTCAGCATGACACAGTCAGTTTCAGTATGGCATAGTTTTTGAGATTGGGTTTGTCTTCCATCTTTGATCCATACGCTCTACTTTCAGCTTATCTCTGGTTTCAAATCTTCATTTAAATGTTCTCTATTTTTCGTTTCAATCTTAACTTCTTTATACTAGTTTAGAAGACTCTGCAGAGTCTGTATACAACTAGTTTCTTTTACTCCACTTGATCTAAAAATAACTGCATAAAATCTATTTTTGATTGCATTAACTGACACTGCCCCCACTATTTCCCGTGGCAATGCTTTCCAAGCATTCGCTACTCTTGGACTAAAAAATGTTTCCTAATATCAAACCTGGACTTTTCTTTAATTAATTTATAGCTGTGTCCTCTTGATCTTGTAGCCAGCTGTACTTTGAAAAAAACTTTTTATAGTCTTTGCTTCATCTTTCCTAACATCTGAGTTTTTAAAATGACCAAATTCAACAACGTTATCAGTTCTAAGCCTTTCATTGTTAATTAAAATCACTCTGCACTAATTCCCAACACAAATATTGCATTGCTCCACAATCACACTTTCTGCATTTGTTACAGTGTCATCCCTTATGACTGAGAGTCACCGTCAACTAAATCTAGTAATATCTTCATCCAGATAGATTTTATAGCTATAGAAAAAGGCTTTATCCTAAAATGTGTGCAATGTTATTTGTTGATTTTTTTTACATTAAATGATTTCTTTTAATTTAAGTTGCCTTCTAAAGTGTTATGATTCTGATGATATGATGCGGATGATGCAGCAATAGGAATTTCCATTGCGGAAAAATCTGCTGACATGTTAAATCAGTGTTTCTCAACTTTTTGTCATGGAAGAACACATTAAATAATTGTCAGGTCTCAGGAAACCAGTGCATAAGCAAGACATTATTTCTACAGATCGATGGGTGCTAACGTTAGGCTGTCAATGTAATAAACTAATGCAAATTGGCAATGCTCTTTTGATTTTTTTAAAAATGTATAATATATAATAATAATGTTTGCTTAGGCGTCTGAGGTCCGTTGCATCGGTCAGCCACATCCATGACCCACAGTTGGTGCATGGTTACAGGGCGGAGGAGGAGGTGGATATTTGCTGGAGCCATACTATACGGGCATGGCCACTTCTGCGCCTCCATCCGGTTGAGGGAAGATTATTGACCCTGAAGAAAGACTTGTGTAGTATCTTGTGGGTTGGTGTTTCCTGGTCCAGCTGAACAAAGAAACTTGGCATCACTCAAGTGTTTCTGATATTGGGTGGAGGCCTGTTTTAGTGGAGACCTCAACGTTGCAGATGTAGTCATACCATCGAATGCCCAGGATACGCCGCATGTGGGAGGCTTCCAATCTCAACATGTCATGTTTCAACAATGTCAAGGTTTCGGAGCTGAAAAGCAGGACTGGGACATGCAGGACTTGTAGATGCAGATTTTTGTCCCAGGGGAGATCTTGCCATTAATCCACACATGTCGAAGGTCGTGCATAGCAGACGCATCTAGTTTGGTCCACCTTGACATATCGGGACCTCTGCGCCCATTGGATGATATCATGCTACCGAAATAGATGAATTCGTTGGTGTCCTCCGCAGTGGGACCTTGAATTTCAATACCCTTGGTTGCTGTGTCGGAAATGAGGTTCTGAACTTTGGTCTTGACCCAGGATATATGCATGCCTAGGGAGGGCGTTTCGCTGTCTAATATTTCCAGAGCTGTCTGTGCCGAACATGACAATGTCATCCGTGAAAACAAGATCAGTGAAGATTGACTGATCAATAGCTATACCCTCCTGATGCACGCTGAGGCGGTCAAGAAGCCAGTAGACTGCCCGACAAAATAGGTCATGGGCAAGAACACATCCCTGTCTGACACCCGAAGTCGTGGGAAATCTGTGAGAGAGAGTGCCACCAAGTCAAATTCTGGCGCAGTGTCCTTGTGTAGCTCTTTGATCAGGTTTAACAGGGGGGGGGGGGCGGGGTGCCTATTCCCGGGAGGGCTTTCCATAAAGCCGGCCGATCAACTGAGTCGAAACCGGACTTCAAGTCTACACAGGCAGCGTACAAAGGGCTATTGAAGGCACGTCACATTTTGGCGAGGAAGCGCAGAGCAAGGAAAGCGTCGGTTGTAGAACGACCCGGGATGAAGCCAGACTGTTCTGGGCGATGTTTTGTGCTCAAGAGAGGCTTGATTCTAGCCAGTAGCACATGGACAAACACCTTCTCCGAAACCGAGAGGTGTTATAGGTCTGTAATTACTGGGGATTCCGTGGCGAAGTGGTCAAGCCGTCGACCTCGTGATCAAGTGGTGTCGGTTCGACTCCGGACTCCATCGTCTTATTCAACTCGTAGTCGCCCCCTAGTAAATTAAAAAACAAAATTAATCAAATCATAAAGTAGAAACATTACAAATAGAAATATAATCTATTAATTGTGGATTGACAAACAGAGCTGATCTACTTCTTCTTTCTTCTTTTTGCTTGTGTCCTGTTTGTGCCTTTCACCGTCAGATTTTGAAGAGGTTTCTTGACCAGGCCCTAGTATGTGCTTTGTACACGCTGAGCTTTACTGCTTCTGTTATTTCTGCTATCCAAATTTTGTGTGATCGGCCCTTTGCTTTGTATCCACTGTATCTGTATATCTGAGGGATAATATCTGGTGTTGGTTGTGTCATGTGGCCGAACCATTTGGTTTGTTGTCTCTTGATATGGTTTAGCGCTTGTGTTGTACCTACTTGTTTCCAAATATCTTCATTTCTGATTCTATCCATTCTTGTTACTCCAAGCATTCTGCTTAGGCATTTCATATTTGTTGTTACAGTGTTTCTTTCATCTTTGCTTGTCAATATCCAATTTTGGCACTGATAGCACAATGTAGATAGGAATATCGTCTTGTATTGCGTTCTTTTTGTATCCATTGTCACATGTTTACACTGTAATATCGGGGACATTTGCCCAATGATCTAACTTGCTTTATTACATCTGTGTTGTATTCAATCTTTCCTTTGCCATCTGCTAAGATAATGTTACCCAGGTACGTGAAATTGTTCACTTGTTGATTTTGTATAAATATATTTGTTTTTCTTTCTTTTCTTGCAATCGTCATAACTTCGGTTTTCTCTATGTTGATTTTCATACCGTAATCCGTACAGGCCTCATTAGGGTTGTTAATATGTTCCTGCAGTTGTTTTTCTGTCAGGTTAGGTCAGGTCATCCCGTAACCGTAAGGTCGTTGGGGCACACATGAAGACATCCTCACAACTCCACGCCATCCCTCTCTGTCAGAAGTCGCTGCCTGTGACTCTTCTGGTCGGAGACTGGTCCATTCTTTTATGTTGTCTTCCCATCTCTTTTTGGGCCGGCCTCTTCGTCGTCTGCAATGCACCTTCCCGTGGAGGATTGTGTTTGCAAGACCATTTGATCTCGATATGTGACCGTACCAAGTGAGTTTCCTTCATTTGACAGTTGCCAAGAGATCTTCGAAAGGCCCTATTGCCGTCATAATTCTATTTCGGATTTCCTCGTTTGTAACTCGATCTTTGTACGTGACGTTTAAAAGTCTTCGGAAACATCTCATCTCTAAGGCATGTATCCATCGTTGAAGGTCAGCTGTAACTGTCCATGTCTCACACGCATAGAGAAATATTGACAGGACCAGTGTACGCATTAATCTGATTTTCGTGCGTAGTGCTAACCATTTATCTTGCCAGATTTTGTTAAGCCGTGCAAGCGCCGCTATTGTCTGTGCTATTCTGGCCAATACTTCACATTTTGATCCTTCATCACTGACAATCGACCCAAGATATTTAAAACGGTCGACTACTTCGAGTTCTTGACCGTTTGCTTTTATCTTGCTGTTGAAGCCCGTAGCGTTGTTTGTCATTAGTTTTGTCTTTCCAGTGTTTATCTCCATACCATAGTCAAGAGCTGTTTCATCGAGCCTTCTGACCCATTCCTGGAGTTCTGCTTCTGAACCCGCCAACCTGTCGATATCATCTGCAAAACGAAGGTTAGTAATCGTTCGGCCCCCTATCTTGACAGTACCAACGTGACCTCCAAGTGCCTCACTCATAATTCCTTCAAGAAATATATTGAAAAGAGTTGGAGAGAGTGTACACCCCTATCTCACACCAACTGATGTGCGAAACCAGTCTCCTCGCCTCACATTCACAAGAACTGCACTAGACGCCTTGTTATACAGGTGTTCAAGGACCGTTATAATATTTCCGTTGATATTATACATCCTCATGGTTGCCCAAAGCGCTTTATGCCATACCCTATCAAACGCCTTCTTAAAATCCACAAACACATGATACAGTGTTTGCTGCTGTTCTAGATATTTCTCGCTTAGCAGCCTTAAATTAAATATCTGTTCTGTAGTGCTTCTTCCCTGTCTGAACCCTGCTTGCTCCTCGGCAATAATGTTCTCTGCTTGGGGTTTCAATCGGTCGAGGATTAATTTAAGCATGACCTTGCTAGGGTGGCTAATGAGGCTTATTGTTCTGTAATTTTGGCACAGCTTTAGGTTTCCAGACTTATGTAGCGGTATAACTATAGATTTTGTCCATAAGTCCGGCCAGTTTCCTGTCGCCCATATTTTGTTACAGATGTGTGTCAGGCCTTCCACCACTACCTCTCCACCTGCTTGTAAGAGCTCTGCTGGTATATTGTCCACGCCGGCCGCCTTCCCTCTTCTCAATGTCTTTACCGCTGCAATTACCTCTTCCTTCGTTATCAGTTGGTTATCCTCTATATTTGTTGGTGTTGGGGGCAATGTTTTCTCAGGTTTGTTTCGCCCTTCATAGTTGTAAAGCTCGGAACAGTACTCTGTCCATCTTGCCAGTACATCATTTCCCTCAATGAGACACTTGCCGTTTTTATCATGAATCATAAGGTTCCTGCTTTGTCTTGGTGTTACCAGTTCTTTGACCACCTTGTATGCTCCTTTAGCATCATTTCTGTTTAGTCTCTATTCGATGTTTGCGCATTGCTCACATATCCACGCTTCTTTCGCCTCTCTCATCTTTTGTTGTATGGCTTTCTTGATCTCTTTATAACTGCCGACCTGTTTTTCTGAAGTTGCTATTATTACTTGGTCATCAGCAAAGAGAAGTTCATTTAAGTGATCACTGAGGCTGTTTCCGTCACTAATGTTGGCTTTTTTTACATATTGCATTTGTATATGTGATAAACAGTATATCGGTCCTAACATGAAAATTTGCAGAATATCCCGCATTTGTTCTTACTGTACATTGGCTATTCACATAAATAATTTTACATATATTGGTCAAATGTTTATTTACTCCGTAACATTCAAATGTTGTCCACAGTTGGTATATATTCACTCGATCGAATGCCTTCTTTTGATCTACGAAAGCAACATGTAGTATCTGATCATACTGTATTGTTTTCTCCGCAATTTGTCTGAGTGCAATGATTGCATCTGCACAGCTCCTGTTTTTCCTAAATTCCATCTGTGCTTTTTTTCAGAAGTTTACAGAATATCTTTCCAGTATGGCTAAGCAATGATATCCCTCTAAATTTTGTACAGTGCTTGTTGCATTTTTTGCATGTGCGGAGTATTGTTGCACTTCTCCAGTCTTCTGGTGTTTCTTGTTTAATCCATACTACATTATACAGTCTGTGTAGCCAGGTTATCCCTACTTCTTTTATTTCCTTGATTAGTTTGACAGCGATGTCATCCGGCCTTTGGGACTTGTTTGATGGTGCCGCTTGTATAGCATATTGTATCTCTGAATTAGTTATACCCGGTTCTAGCTCTGTAGTGATCTCTATATTGATATATTGTGTGCTCCCGCTATTTCTCCAGTATTTAGTATCTCTTCTAAATATTGTTGCCATCTTTCCATAATCTTTCTTTTGTCATGTATATCATTTCCTTTTCCATCACTTACGATTTCTGTTGGGTCATAACACTCCTCTCTGTGTCTCATTATTTTAATTTTTGAATAGGTTTCTTAATGCATTTTTATGGTCTAAGTTGAAATTTTCTCCCCATTCTTTTCATGCTTGTGTTTTAACCTCGTAAAATATCCTTTTTGTGTCTTTTCTTGCCAATAAATTCAGCATAGTCTGTAGTTGATTTGCTCTTAACCCATATTTTGTATTTGTTGTTTTTCTCTTTAATTTCTGTTTTTATTTTATCATTCCACCATGATGTAATTTTTGGTTTAGGACCACTTGTCTTTACAGTTCCGCATGTTGCTCTCGCTGCTTCAGTACTCTTGAACATCGCCCATTCTTCTTCAACTGTCTTTGTTCCTTTCGTGAGTTTTGCAAAGTCTCGTTCTATTAGTTACAATATCTCACAGAACCCCAACAGACATTTCATGAAACCTTAGATTAGAGTGTCAAATATCAATGGAATTTTTGATGACTCATAAGGACAGCGTCAGTTAAGCTATCATTCTAACTAATTTACTCTGTAAATCATCCATATGTAAGTATTGTTAGACAATGCGAGCAGGTACAACTCTCTGTCATCCATGTGTCTGTATTGTTTCTTTAACATTGTCAATACATCTTTTTATTGGTCTTCTGCTTGTTCTGAAGTTCTGATACCTGGTGCTATAGACTCATGCAGATAGTTTATTTAGAGCTATTTTTGACACATAACTAATAAAACTATGAATGGTGTTGTTCCTGCTTACTATAAACAACAGTTCATGTCTCAATCTCTTTCCAGTTCTGAGGTAAAGCTAACAAAGTACACAGCCACTAATTTCTATTAGGGTAGATGAATCAACTAAATTAGGGAAGCCACATTACATTTTAATCCTACCTCAAACAGGAAGAGCGTGTGTAGACATGAAAATGAATTTGACCAAACAGCATTTTATTTTTTTTTATTTTTTTTTTTTGCGTTCGCCTTATTTCTCTAATCCCCAAGGCGGTGTGCATTGCACTGTGGTTTTTATTTTGCGCCTGTCGGCCCAATGCATCCGACTTCAGCATGCATTTTATGTAAGGGTCTGCTTCCTCCTGCATTTTCTAAGGGTTTGCTTCCCCGGGGTAACGGCCGGTGCTGTGATGGGGATCGAACCCAGCACCTTCGGATTGTGAGCCGTGCCACTTATCCACTAGGCCACGCCGTTCCCTCTCAAACAGTATTTGAAGATGGAGAATACAGAATGCCAGATATAGAGTAACAAACAATAATTATGTAACTAGGATATGAATCTATAGACACCATTTTATATTCTACACCACGAATTCGCCTAAAGAATATATAAATATCACTGCTACAGATGCAAGAAAATGATATGCTTATCATGCATTTCACTGTCTTTTTGTCAGTCTGGTGCAAATAACTGGTTTATGTTTGCTACAAGAGACGATATTGGAGATTTACTTTCTGTAGTTGTCTGGACTGACTTCACTGGAGCTAACCCATCATGGTAAGAGTAAACCACATCAGGTATTTTCTTGTATCTCATCTTTTTTCTGAATCTTTCTCTTGTATCGCATTTTTCTTCTCAAGTGGTGAACTGAGATGCTGGTCCGGTCAGGCACAACATTTAAACTTTAAGGCCCAGCATACTGGCCAGGATGTCACATCATATACTGACCAAGACCATCTCTTCCATGTAGCTTTTCAAGGAAATGGGCTGATTTCAAGGCAGTCTGGCTGATGAGATGTGGATCAACGTGATCCCCGCAGTAGTGAGCATCACACAGATAAAGCCAAGCATAGCACAACTGCCTGAAAGATCGCGGTCCACCTGCATCAGCACGTTTGGGATGTGAGGAAAGTTACTACAACTCGTCACTTAACTTTTCATGGCGCACAAAAGAGTAAACTTACTCATTGTGGGCATTAAATAACAACAACAACTTCTCAAGTCTTCTCTTGTATCACATAGTTCTTCTAAATCCTTCTCTTGTATTTCATCCTTCTCTTGTATTTAATCTTTCTTCTGAACCTTTAACAACTGTTATCTGAAGGGCTGGTTTTCGGAAATTAACTCAAATGTAATAAAAATGAATCATGTTACCTGAATGTGCAGCTTCATTTTCATTTTACAACTGTCATCAAATCATGGTAGAAATGACAGATTTACAAAATGTGCCACTGTTAAATTTGTTGATATGTTATTTTCATTAAGGTTTCTTAAATATTGAATTCTGTTTGCTAGATACATATTGTCTCAGCTGTTATGTTGTTTTGTACACAGGTTCCTTAGTTCTATCTTTGTTCAGAACATGCAGACAAATGAGTCATGGATATGTCCTTACAATAGTTGGATCAGTGAGAACTTTGGTAGTGGCCAGCTTATCGCTGAAGTTCCTGCTTTTAAGGTATCATTTTAACTTAACTTAACTTAATGTCTTTATACTGGTTATGAAGACTCTACAGAGTCTGTATACAACTAGTTTCACTTACATTTCCTTGCTCTGAAAACTATGTGCATCCAATCTATTTTATCAACATGGCTTAGGTGGTTTAGTGATCTATGTCCCTGGTTGACAGCGGCAACTGATTTCATGCATTTGAGCTAGTAGTACATATGTTATGTCTGGTTTGGTGAATATAACATAGATAGATAAAGGATCTCTCTACATAAACCTTTAAATGTCATCAGTTGGGAAGTGCAGTCTTCTCTCTTGCCATCTGCTTTGCCATTTTTTCAATCTGTGCCTCTGAATTGTTTCTTTAACACCAACAATGTATTTTTTTGTTCTTCTTCTCGCTTTGAACCACTGGCATCTGGTACTATCGGCACATTTGGTTGGCATGTTTGAAGGCATTATCATTAGATACCTAAAGCATGCATGATGATGCTTCAGATTTTTGTTTCAGTTCTTCAATTCCCAAAATGTTGCTTCTAGTTATCCAAGCATCTAATTTTACTTGATATGATGTTTGATCTTGTTCAAAGTCCATGTCTGACTACTCTTACTTTTCTTTCACTCTCAAATCATCATGATCATTATTAAAATGTTTCAGAAGGGGCCAACAATAAATGCAACGGAGAATGAAGGTGAAGGAATCTTTATGAACCTAAAAGAACAACACTGAAGGAAGGTTTTCAAGGGCAACTGGAAAATATTCGTGATCTGCAGAAGCAGAGACCTTGAAAACTACAGCAAAAATACTTATGATAAATGAAAAGAGAGAAACACATGGTACTTTTCACAATTACACTTTCTGTTATGGCAGCGCTTGAAAGCCAACAAAATTCAAATCTAAATGAACTCGTGAGGTACTCTCTGAACTATGTTCCAGATTCAGGAAAGTGATGATTCAGTGGATTGTTTTTCATTGCAACATCAGGAGGCTGACATACTGGCTAGAGAAGGCAGAACTCTGCCTCGATCTAATATATATATAGACAGTGAACTACATTTTTCAGGATACACAGCTATGCTTTGTAAGTGCAATCATTGCATGGCATTGTTATGTACATACAAAATGACATTCAGGAGCATGTCCCACAGCTAACAGACCATCCCACAGATGTACAAAAAGTGACCATTTGGCATACTGGAGGAAAATGCACAAAATTTATAATACATTCAGTCCACCTCAGACAACATACATCTTACCAGAACTACACAAAACACAGTGCCACAAAATTATACCTGCTGTTGACTTGAATGGGTAGCTTCCCCCATTAGAGTTGCTCTGAATCAACCAACCTGCAGGATGTAGGGTCCACACTAACACTCCTGCATAAGGCCCACTGATCACTTAGTCGACCCCATCTGACTATCTGTTCATTTGATCAATGGGATCTTGCCACCTACAAATTCTTGATGATATAGAGAGGGATCACACACCAATTCTCACCACCATAACTACTCCCCATAAACCATGCTACAGGGGAAAAACTCGCTGGAACTTTAGAAAAGGCTGACTAGAGACAGTTCCAGAAATAATCTAACTGCTAACTTGGTAATATCGACAGCAGCAGCGCAGAAATAGTCAAAAATGTGGTGACAAGAGCTATTCTGAATGCAGCATCACAAAGCATCTCAAGGGGCAGTAGGAGACATACAAATAATTCTGAAGCAAAGAAGTGCAAGCTACCATATCTGAAAGAAATGAAACAATAGCAGCCCTCAAGATGACACCATCACAAGAAGCAAAGATCCTCTACAACAAATCAGCCGTTAATGTCAAACTCATAGTTCACACATTACACTCATATTATCCTCAGTGTCAGTATTGCTGGCAGATGTGCCATATGCGAAGAAGTCAACAATATTCTGTATTCGTCCCAATCTTTTACAATACTGTATCAATGCAAGCTTAGGTCATTGGTCAGTCCATCTTGCATTTGCATAGGTGGGCGACCCCCGTGAACATGTACAGGCTTATGGCCACCAAAATGTTGTACACATGTTGTCAGGCATACATACCACATGTCCAGTCCAACGATGTTTGCAAGATATCGCTGCTTCCACAACATTCCAAAACAGTTTGATATTGAATTGCTTCATTTCGGATCTTATCCCATATAACAGTTTTTAGTATGCACTGTTCCATTGCTCTTTGAGTGACTGAGCTTCTCAGCATGTGTTTTGGATGAGATCCACACTTTGCATGTGTAAATCATTGCTGGAATGACCATGGAATTGACGTGTGTGCTCCTGCTGTGGTGTCTTTTATCTCTTGGAGTTTTGGCTTAATGGAATTAAAGAAAAACCAAGCTGCTTTTTGTCATCGAGAGATTTCATGGTCAATTTTGTGGTTGGTATGTCTCTTGGCCTAGGTAGATATCGGAATTGACATCAATGGTTTCCTCTCCCAGCTTGATGTCCTGCAGTAAGGGTTTCTGAGGCATTGTGCTTTACTTTTATTTATCTTCAGATCAGCAGCTCTTCTGACCATATTTAGTTTGTTCAAGGATCCTTAGGCTTTTTCAATTGTATGACTGATGAGCTCGATGTCATTGAAAATCGTAAATGGGTGAGCCACTCACCATCTATATTAACACCTACACTGATCCAATGAAACATTTGGAAAATCTAAGTAGAGACACTGTAAACAGCTTTTTGGAAGAAGGTGTCACCCTGTCAGACTCCTCTTGCTGTAGGAACATATACTGGACTGTGGTATAGCGTGATGGATGTATTGTAGTTGTTAGTTTCCTCAATCATAATTAAGAAGGCAAAAAATGAAAAAGAGTCAGCAACATGTGCAAAACTCGATCTGAAGCACAATTGGATGAAATACAAGACATTGAATGACAATTTGTCTGGAAACAGAAGGAGTACAAATGCAAAATCAGTGAAAGATGGAAGAAGAACAATAACTGAAGACCAGACAAAAATACAGCATTTCAACAGGTACTTTGCCTTTGTGAACAGAGCTGGAATACTTTCTGAGCTGCTCAAGGAAAAGTCTAAGACATCTGAAGCCCTAACTGCTAGTTCCTCTATATTTGAAGCTGACTTTAGTATGCAAGAATTCCAGTAAGGTCTAGAGAAATTGAAGCCTCGAAAGTCTCTTGTCCCAGGCAGAATTCATAAGTGAATACTAACTCATAAGGGCGTATTGGGAAAATAGACAATCCTTAAGATAATCAACATGACTTGGAGAAAGGAACAACTGCCCAAAGACTGGAAGAATGCACATATTATCTCCATTCTGAAAGGCAAAAAACTCTAAAGATGAGCCCACAAATGACCGTTCCATTTCATTAACATCATGCCTTGGCAAATTATCAGAAAGAATGACAAATGCACACCTCTACTGGTTCCTTGAGAGCTCAGAAATTCTTTGCCATGTAAAGGCAAGTTTCAAAAAGGACAGTTGCACAGACAAGCTTTTCAGGTTAACACCAAAAATTTATGATTGATTCCAAAATAATAATAGCCATCTTTTTCGACTTACAAAAGGCCTATGATCGTGTTAGGAGAAAGTGTCTCCTGTTGGGACTGATGTGGAGATTAGTGGAAAGTTGTACAACTGGATAAAATATTCTATAAAATGACTGAAAAAGCCAGACAAAGATAAATAATGCAGTCTCTTCTAAAGAAGTCTTAGAGGAAGGCGTAACATAGTAATATGCTTTGAGCTGCGCTCATTTTCAAACTGAAAAAGCTATGTATGCTAATGATCTGGCAATATAGCAGAGCCATAAAGATGTCGAAAATGCAGCACAGAGACTAAATGGAGACCTGAGAAGGCTACATGAGTATTGCCAAATGGGGAAGCTAAAGATAAACTGTGTAAAGACTGTTCACACTATCTTTACCAAGAGCCACAAAGTGGCCAAGCAAAATATCAGTCTGAAATTTGACAAACAAAAACTGTCATAGAGGAAGAGCATTCTGTATCTTTGCGTCACTCATGACCGACAGCTCTGCCTCAAGAAATATGTTCAAAATGTTATAAAAAAAGCATTGAGACAGCTACAGTATTGAAGAGACCCTCACTGGAATAGCATAGGTATCAGGCAAAGACACTAAGAGAGATTTGTTTTTTGGATATGTACGTTATGTTTTAGAATACAGCAGTGCACTTCTGATAACATGCAAGCCGATTCGTATTTTTGTAATAGCGTGATATCTATGTCAATAAAGGAAGTTCGACATATGATCTCTACATTTTGAATTTAGTCTTGAAGGGAGATCTTCAATGTTCCTCTCTCCATCGCTTGTTGGGGAATGCGGAGTCTATCTGCACCAGCATTCCGTAGGTTCCACATCTCGCAGCCATATACCATTTCTGGAGTGACCACACTGTTTAAAATGTAAGCTCTAGCACTGTCATTTTGCAACTGTTACAGTATGGTTTTAATACAGTTGAAACTAAGCCAGTCCGCCACTATCCTATGCGAGATCTTCTGATTTATTAAATGGAAATCTGTGATCTCTTGGCCCAAGTAGATATACGAATTTACGTTTACGATGGGACAATCTCGAAGGTGCCATATCTCCTTTTGGGTAGAAGGCGTTGATCATGAGATGAGTAAACATTTCTCTGTCTATGTTTATGCCTCTATCTCCCGAGTCCAGATTTTTAAAGACCTATTCAAGGGCCGCTGTGAAGAGCTTTGAAGAGATTGTATCATCGTGTAGGACACCACGTTGTATCGGTATGGTAATCAGTCTATAGAAGAGGGTGATATCCGTTGTCCATCCATTGTTTATCTCCTCCAACGGCTGATAATTTTTTCTCTGCAATTACTTGATTTATCAGGACATTCAGCACCTCATTTATTTTGATGCTATCGAAAGCCTTCTCATAATCCTCGAACACAAGGCATAAAGGCAACTATACTTTATGCACCTTCTCCATTAATTTGTTGAATGTGTGAAGGTGGTCAGTGGTTGAGAAGCCTTTCCTGAAACATGCCTGCTCTTGTGGTTGGTTCTCATCCAGTAACCTCTCTAGTATGTTGATGATCACTCTGGTGAAGAGTTTAGAAATGATTGAGAGCAGACAGATTGGATGGTAATTGTCCAGGTTTTCCTTGAAACCCTTTTTATAGGTTTGAATGGTCTTAGACATTTGCAATTGATCGAAGATCGTAGATTTGTTTAGGCAGATGTTGAACAAAGTAGCTAAATATCACACTAGTGTGTCCCTACCAGCCTGGATTACGTCATGTGTGATTCTGTCTTGTCCCAGGGATTCACCTAGGTTGAGTTTTTTTAATTCCATGTCCACCTCATCAGATTATATCTTTGGTACATGTACACACTCAGTGTTGTGTGGTAATTTGGTGAGAATCGCGGTCAGATCACAGATGATACCCATAAACTTCCAAATACAAGGGGAAGGCTGAAACAAAATGACATTCGCAACAAATTTGAGTTAAGCGAGCTGAACAAGCTGATTAAAAACAAACTAAAAAAGGACTATGAACAGAATAATTTTAACAAGTTGATCAGGGCCAGCTGAGACAAGAGGCAGCATAATCAAATTCAGGAAAAGCCTTCTCCAGTCAAAGAGTATTACCACTGTCCTAAAAAATTAGACAATGTCAGCACGACGATTAGAGCAGATATAGAGGCAGAATGCCAGAGGTACAACAACGGCCTCTTTGCATTAAAAGGGGCACTACTCAAAATGAAAACTAGAGCCACCAAAATAAAGTGCAGAAAGACTACACACACAGAGGCAAACAACGAGGTCAGGAGGAACATTATGGTAGACAATAGAAGCTACATGGAAAGTCTGGTCACAGAAGTTGAAGAAACTGCAGGTAAAGGACACATGAAAGGTCTGTATGACACTACTAGAAACTGTCAGGAAATGCCACCAACAAAGTAGACCAACAAAGTACAGGGAAGGAAGAAGAATAACTAATCTTGAAGAGCACGGTAAAAGATGGATGGAATACTTTGAAGATCTGCTAAACAGACCACCACCAGTCAACACACCTGACACAGTGCCTGCTGCTAAAGACCTCATAATTTACTGTGGTAAGCCAAGCAATGAAGATATTAGGAAGCAATAAGCCTTCTAAAGAATTGAAAAGTGGTACGGCCTGATGGTATACCAGCTGAAGCTATTAAAGCAGATATTGAAACATCCACCAAAATGCTTTAAAGTATTATTGGAAATATATGGGATACAGAAAATATTCCAAAAGATTGAAGAGACAGCTATATGGTTTAGCTACCTAAGAAAGGTGATCTGCAAGAATTAAAGTGGAATTATGTTCTTGTCTATACTGGGCAAAGTGTTGAACAAAGTTATACTGGAAAGATTGAAACCAATTGTAGATACCAAGTTAATAGATGAAAATGCTGTTTTCAGGAATAACAGAGAATGCACAGACCAGATAGTCACACTGTGCATAATTGTAGACCAGTCATTATAATGCAATTTAAGTCTGTATATCTTAATTGACTTTGAAAAGACATTTGAAAGATTGGATAGGGACACTCTTTATAAACTACTAAGGCACTATGGGATCCCACAAAAGCTAACCAGCATAATTAAATAGATGTATGAGAACATGCAGTGCAATACGAGGGAAAACTCACAGAATCATTTAACAGCAGATCTGCGGTTCGTTCAGAGATGTCTTTCATTATCATTTTTGTTTTTGCTGCCAGTCGATTGGAATTAGAAAGAAACTACGGTCAATGAAAGAAATGGAATCCAGTAAACCTTGTTTGAACAGTTGGAGGACCTGACTTTTGCAGATGTCATAGCTCTTATCTCATAACCAACTCCAATGCAGAAGAAAACAGAAGCACTAGACCAAATCTCCAAGCAAGTTTGGCTAAAAATCCATTCAGAAAAATGCAAGAATTGTAAAACTAAATATGATCGACAACACGGTTCACATCAAGCTGAGAGTAACATCACTGTAAGAAGTAGAGAGCTTCACATACCTTAGAAGCACCAATTTAAGACAGTGGGTGCAGATGAGGATGTTAAAAACAAGGATACAAAGTTCAATATTCACCTTTATCATGTTGAAAAACAAATGGGACTCTTAAATGATCAGAATGCATACCAAACTGTGAATTTATTATTCCAATGTGGAGGATGTCTTTTACATGGATCAGAAACGTGGCAGATGACTAAACTCAATATTAAGAGATTGCAAGGCATTGTCAATAAACCTCTGAGAAAGCTTATGGGCCTGCAATGGTGTGTCAGTGTTAAAAATTAAAGTCTTTAGGAGCGAACAGGACAAAGACAGGTGGAACAGGATATTCTTGGAGAGAAGATGGCGCTAAATGGACTACACACTGCAAAAGCCTCAACTCAGTACCACCAGGCAATTCCTGTCATGGAACTCACAGGGAAAAAGAGAAAATGAAGGCCACAGAACACAGAGACAAGATACATACAAGCTGATACAAAGAGAACAGAGAGAAGCTAGACAGAATTGAAGAAAATAGCACATGACAGGTCTGTTTTGAGAGAATTGGTTGATTGACTATGCACCCCAAGGTGGTAGGAGGAAAAAAATATTTCCCACATAAACTTGGCACTGCTTCTCAGTCTGCTCTCCTCATCACTGGAGAAATGTCATGATGTCAATTTAGTCCCCTTGTACAGTCAATAGAGTTGGAGAACGCGTTCTAATAATACTTGACAGTTGGTATGATTATACAGTTAATTGTGTGTCCTTTTGTCTATGATACAATGTTTGACTGTTTTAGTAATGATTTTAGATAGCCTGTCATTTGCTTTTTAAGTTCTTGTTTCTACCTCCAAGTTGTTCCCTCTGAACTATTAGTTTAGAAGCTGCTGTGTGGCATCTTAGTAGGAAGTTTGGAGCATTATTGTGACAGTTATCAACCACCCATCAGTAACTGTAAATGTATATATCACTTACCTTCACACTTCATTTTGGAGTCTGTGATAAATGAGAGTTGTCTTTGCTTTTATCATTACAGGAACGAGACTACGTAACTAAATGGAAATTGCAAATTCTAAACAAAGGTCAAAATGACATTCGTGATGAACATCTTTGGTTTGGCATCTTTGTAAAGACAACCTTTAACAGGTTTACAAGGGTAAAATGCTGGCGGCAGTAACGTTTTATAATTTGCATTGGGAGGACGTGATAGTAAATATGAGAATAATAAAGAAGAGGGAAAAAAAAATTATGTAAAGTTGTGAATGGGTTATCTGCTACTTCTCATTCTGTTCTACTTATTTGTAGAAAAATAATAACTGAAAAAAAATTATTATAGGAAAAAATATCACAAACATGCACTTTGCAGATGATTTAAATGAACTTGATGAAAATGAAGATTTACAAGCACTAGCAGCATGGCTTTATTGCAACTCTAGAAATGATGGTTAATAAATCGACACAGAAATACCCAGCTAATCACCAAACAATGAATTTTAAAATAAACATCACAAGAGATAGGAAAATAGATGAGTTACTAACACAATGAAAATATCTAAAGCCATAGTTAGAGAAGAAGAAAAATATACAGAGCAAAAGTGCAGGGATTTCACAATTTACCAACAATTCTTACGAAAACCAATATGGGGACGTAAAATATAGAGGTACATATGTGACTAAAATAATTAAAATATTGATCTTATCTGTATAACTATATGAGTGTGTATGTAACATGGACATCAAATATAGAATAGGAGCAACAAATTCAAGTAATGGATGTGAGCTGTTTCAGACACATCCTTGGAATAAGACACAAAAATTATTTAAGACAACTTTTGACAGTTGTAAAGATAGGCAAATGCTAATAGGATGCGGTCATGTATTAAGATCAATTTGGTAGCCCAATAGTATACTGGAAGGAACATTTCCAGGAAAATAAGGAAAAGAATATTTAGCAAACCTTGAATAGAAATTGTTCAGATGTGGATGGCTAAAGCCTTGAGAGAGACATATAGACTGACAACAGACATTCAGAAGTAGAATCAGACTGTTTCTAGTACAGTGGCATGTGGTACCTCACCAACCTAAGTTATGTGGAAGATGAAGAATGTGAATGTAAAGCATGTGGTAGATCAAACATTGTTGTTATTTCTTTAACTGTGGAAAGAAAAAAAAGATACACATTTCCTGGATTTCCCTGGCAGTGAGTTAATAAATGTATAGAAAAGAGGACAAAGATATCAAGCAAAGAAAAAAGAAGTTTTATACTGTAATCCTGGTATTAATTCAGGTACTTCATGCACCCTATACCAGGTAGCCAAATGTCATTCAAATTTCTGTTTTTTTCTTTGATGTACCATGCCAGACAAAGGTTTTGTCACAGGCAATCTTTCCATCTCATTGATGGACATGCGGGGCAACAATTATAGGTATAAGGCCACCATGACGTCACTTTACATGCCCATCTTTTGTCAGGCAGGCATACTATGTGACCCGCCCACCTGTATTTTCTGCGATATAATTGAAGCAGTTTGACTTCTCATGGCAGTGTTGTGGATGTAGTTCAACAAATGAGATTGATAGGATCCTGCCCTCAATTGTTCGTTGAGTAGGTTGGAGCTGTGCTATGTAGATTTTAAAAAAAGATTCTACCCCTCGCAGCTACATGACATGGCTGGAATGTTGCTTTGTTGTTTTTCATCTATTGGAGTATAGTCCTTATGCAGTTGAAGCTGAACCACCCTGCTGCTATCCTTCATGAGATCTCTTGCTGGATTTCGTGGAAGTTCGCAATTTCTTGGCCCAAGTAGATATATGATGTCACATTTTTGCCACATTTCCTCGTAGGGGCAGATAATGTTCAACATGTATTTTGTCTTTAGTCAATTTTTAGACCAACTGCCTTGCTTGCATTGATGAACTCATTCAGACATTTATCAGCATCCTTAATGCTGTAGCTAAGTACAACTATGTGATCCGCAAACCGGTTATGGTTGAGCATTTTTCCTTCTATGTTAATACCCTTCTTATCCAAATTTAGTATGCGGAAGACCTCCTCAAAGGCTGTCGTGAAATGTTTGGGAGAGATTGTATCACCCTGCCATGTGCCATCTTGAATGTGCATGTTAATTAGCCAGTTAAAAAAAAGGTAATATTTGGTAGAGTAGCGCTCTTTTATATCTGCTATTAGCTGTGCATATTGTTCCTTGATTTCGTAGGTCATTTATAACTTATCACAGGCTTTACCAGAGTTCAAACCAGTTACATCTAGGATCTTCTTCTTCATTGTCATGAAAATAATGTTTTAATTCCTTGTGTCATAAATTACAGCAAGGATGCAATATCTGCACTTTTCAGCGCAAAACATCATCATAGCACATTTTTAGGGACCTGGTTTGCCCTCCATATTTAATCCTTATTCTTTCAGCAAGGTTGTTTGAATCTGCCTGTTTCCAAGGCTACTACTTGGAGTTGCAATATGGTCTTTGACAGTTGTGCTTCACTTTCTCTGATGCAAGCAGCAAGTTATGAATCATTGACTGCTGTCATCTAATTCACTTCATTATCAGCTACTTCGTTCAGTAATCTGTTAAAAAGTCCCACAGACTTAACCACTGTTTGAAAATGAAGTGTTATAGAGATCAGTACACTCAGCCATAGCATAGTCAGTTTCTTCCTTGCTTTTTTTTTCTTCCTTAATCATAAATCAGGTACCCATTTATAGCTGGGTAAAATGATCCATGCCGGTTGGGAGGGCTGAACTCCATATCTCAGTCATGGCGAGGGCTTTAACACTACATTATTCAGAAATATAGAATCTAAGAATGACTTCTAATACTGACAGTTTTTTTTTGGTTTAAATGGAATAAAGAAAACACAGAAAGAAAAACAGAGGACAGAAGTACGAATAATAAAAACATGGCAAAGACAGATTAAACAAAAATAAAAGACATGGACATTTAATTTTGGAGCAGAAATAAGGAAATCATTACATGCAAATAAGAGACGCAAGCAGAAATCAGAACAAATTATATATGAAAAGAAGTGATGGCACAGAAGTATGTCTAAATTATACATGGAAAGGAGAAATTGGGCATAAATAATTCATGAAAAGGAGAAATTGGCATACATAATTCATAGAAAGGAGAGATGGGGACAGAAATAATTAATAAAAGGGAGAGATGGGGACAGAAATAATTCATGGCAAGGAGAGATGGGGACATAAATAATTCATGGCAAGGAGAGATGGGGACAGAAATAATTAATGGCAAGTAGAGATGGGGACAGAAATAATTCATGGCAAGGAGAGATGGGGACAGAAATAATTCATGGCAAGGAGAGATGGGGACAGAAATAATTCATGGCAAGGAGAGATGGGGACAGAAATAATTCATGGCAAGGAGAGACGGGGACAGAAATAATTCATGGCAAGGAGAGATGGGGACAGAAATAATTCATGGCAAGGAGAGATGGGGACAGAAATAATTCATGGCAAGGAGAGATGTGGACAGAAATAATTCATGGCAAGGAGAGATGAGGACAGAAATAATTCACGGAAAGGAGAGATGGGGGCAGAAATAATTCATGGCAAGGAGAGATGGGGACAGAAATAATTCATAGAAGGGAGAGATGTGGACAGAAATAATTCATGGCAAGGAGAGATGGGGACAGAAATAATTCATGGCAAGGAGAGATGGGGACAGAAATAATTCATGGCAAAGAGAGATGGGGACAGAAATAATTCACGGAAAGGAGAGATGGGGACAGAAATAATTCATAGAAGGGAGAGATGTGGACAGAAATAATTCACGGAAAGGAAAGATGGGGACAGAAATAATTCATGGAAAAAATAGATTTGGCATAAATAATTTATGGAAAAAAGAGGTTGGGCATAAATAATCTATGGAAGAGAGATGGGGACAGAAATAATTCACAGAAAGGAGAGATGGGGACAGAAATAATTCATGGCAAGGAGAGATGGGGACAGAAATAATTCATGGCAAGGAGAGATGGGGACAGAAATAATTCATGGCAAGGAGAGATGGGGACAGAAATAATTCACAGAAAGGAGAGATGGGGACAGAAATAATTCATGGAAAGGAGAGATGGGAACAGAAATAATTCAGGAAAAGGAGAGATGGTGTCAGAAATAATTCCTAGAAAAAAGAGATGAGACAAAAATAGTCAAAAAATAATACATGAATACAGGAGATAGGGAAATTTAAAAAATGAATTATAAAACTAATACATATAATGGATAGATGAGGCAAAATATGAAAAAGAAATACAAGAGAAAATACTGTAGCAGATTGTTCTGTAAAGAATGTCTTTGTTTCTTCCTGCCTATGTGATACCGAAAAGTTAACGGTGGAGAAGTCAACTAGTTGAGTGGTATCAAAACACATCAGTTAGTCCTACCAGAGATGATGGCAATGAGCATTCATGAATTCTTGGACAGAAAATTACTTTTACCAGAATGTTCATTTTATTGTATAAATAAATGTGGATTTTATTTCTGAACATTTACATTCAATGACCTTATAGTGGAGCTACACAATGTTCTATGGTCCATTGAACAGAACATGAATTGATACTTTTGACAAGAGGTAATGTGACATATGTATGATATAGTATGCAAACAATGTCAATGACCCACAATATATTAATTGTTTTGGGTACTGACATGGAACCCTAAGGAATGACGCAAAGATGAGACAAGAAATACATGGAAAGAGACATAGAAACAGTACTCTGTGTGGAGGATACACATGGGGGTATAGAGAGACAGTGAACTAAAGTATTGCAGATACAAGTGAAATGTGAGACAGAAAATAGATGAATGGGGGATTTGGGTGGAGAGGGGAAAAGTAAATAGACTGAGCTGAAAGATGGTAAATACACATTGATGAAAGAGACAGGCAGTGGTATAAAAAGACATATGATAGTACCAGCGGAGAAGAGAGTCAGAAATAAGCAGAATTGAAGGACAGCAGACACACATTGAAGGGAGAGATAGACAGTGACAATGAAATGTGGCGAGTATAAGTGGAGAGGAGAACCAGAAATGATGGATGACGTAAACAGAAAAGGGAGCGCCAATTGGAAAATTGGTAGGTCAACACGGAATGTGGAGACGGACATAAGGATTATGGAGAATTGACAGGAAATGCCTGTTCCTGGTTTAAAAAACAAGGCTAACAAAGGTTCTATTGCCTAATTATGTATTAATTAGTTCTATGTAAACTTAAAATTCTAAACATTTGTATCAATAGCCTAATCTTTCACATTTCGAGTCACAACTATAAACAATGGTAAGTCAATAAATAGGTCACAAAGGGCTATTAAAAACACCTAATTTGGAAACGAACTTGAATGTCATTAATGATTGTATCTTCACTATACCTTATTTCTTAACATAATTTCCACCAACATTTATACACAATCGCTTTTATCTGTGCAATGACAGGCCCATTTGGTTCATTTTGTGTCATCAGTCAGTTGTCTGGGTACCTACCGTGATTAGATTTTCCAGAAATTAAATTGTTCATGTATTATACTGAATGTCATACTGCAATTGCTACATTGTCTATGATTGCACATCTGTCAGGTCAAATCGTCTCCACCATCCTGCTGCACAGATGCGTTTATTGCAATCTAACAGGATGACCAGGTTGGGTTTAATCAGCAATTTTTGAGCATCTTCGAGAAAATTTATCGACCCAGGTATGCACCACTTTATGTGCAAACACTTCTCACAGTGAACAGGTGAAGCATTTCCTTATGAATATCCTTTGCAGAAAATCATTTTGCTAAAAACAAAATGTGCAGTACCACGCTGTTCTTTGATTGTAAAATCTGTGAGCATGGACGCCATTTTGCATGTGTGCATGCATGCAACACCTTGAGTGTGCTACCTGCAGCAATCACAAAGCTGGATGTTGCTGCCATCTTGTGACACCTTTAGAAACTACCAGCTACATTTTCAGCTAGCCATATTAGTTTGTACCTGTCTACTGACTTACCCTTATAATATAGTCATGGTTGATGATTGATTTACCTATTTGCTTCAATAACAATGCCTTTACATGGTGAGCTTGCTAGCCCCATGCGCAACCTTTTTTAGTCGCTGTGTATGATAAAGTTTAAAGGTTACAGTGGTCATCTTTTTCAATCCAGTACCACTCAGGTGAATGTAGACCTGATTCGATCCTTAAACTTTAAATAGCGTAAGCAGACAGAAAAACGGCTAATGCTTTTATATCACACAATAACTTGCACGTGGTACAATTATTACATTCACAGGATGCACATAAAAAATTAAAAGCCAGCTTAACAGATCTTAGATTCCTTGATTTCCAGCAGCTATTTGTTTTTGTGTCTTGGACGTCTGTTTATTGTCCACACAGGTTCATCGGATTGTCACTGCCCTGTCACTTCTGCAGACACTTATGCTCCTTAACCTCATGTTCTTTGGTATTCAAGACCAAGATGATCCCGGGCAATTCGTGCAGATTGGGGAACAGAAGATTCATTTGACCAGCATTATCATAGGCATTGAGACATCATTCATCATATTCTGGCTTGGGATTGGTATTTCCTTGCTTTTCAACAGGTATGCAATGACACATCAGAGGTATGCGCTATAGGGATTCAGAACATTATTAAAATATCATTTTAACACCCGACTAAAATCTCTTATCAACTTCAACACACTATTATAACATTTGACCTACATCTGTGTTATCAACACATCACTCACACACAGAGTGATGCCCTTATGACCTCTTGTGGTTATGGAATAGGCAAGACACACACTGATAGATGTCATCCCCCCTCTGCTGCCTTGCAGGATACCTGTTTATGGGAAAGGCTTTGGGAGTAAACCTTGAGGAAAAATGTGCTATCTCCAGTAATCTCCATAATGTCTTGTCACTGGCCAAAGGTAGTTCAGGATGAGAGAGTGAGGTTGACAAAAGGTGCAGTTTCTTCCTCACTTTAATCAAAATCACAGCGCAAGTCACCCATTTCAACGGACACAGCAAGAAAAAACTGTCCACAGACAGTGGTCTTTATCACATGTGATGTACGAACATCATTAACACATCTTTAAGACATTATTTTAACACATGACCAAAATCTGTTATCAGGCCATCAGTACATAAATAAGGTGGAGCCTGTAGCCTAGTCGACAGTGAGCTGGTTTGCAAGACTGCGATTATAACGTGCCATGAGTTTTAATTTTACAGACAGAAAAAAATTCAGGCCATGGTTTGTGCCTGATTTGATCACTCCTCCAGTTGACCCAGCTGTAAATGGGTATCTGACAAATGAGAGTAGGTAAAAACAGCAAGGAAAGCAACTGGCCACCGCACCTCACATAGGCGGCGGTGTAGTACATGAAGAGTTATGTTCATACACAATGGCAATTGTTGCCATGGGACTGACCTTTTTATATAAATAAGATATTATTCAGTTCAGTTCGAGTGCCATCTCTGCATTGAAGGTTCTGATGCAATAAATCTCTTGCCAAAATGGTGCAATTTGACAGACTTTTTCCAGTCCATCTCGTGATGTTATCCACCCACTTAAAACGTCTGCCTCTTCAACAGCTGCTTTCCACCCTACCTGTCCAGTATAGTTCTCAACAAGGAGGCATGTCTTGTTACATGGACAAAATAACTTAATTGTCTAACCCTGATTTTGGTCATTAATTCTCTTTTCACCCACAACATTTTCAATACCTCCACATTTGTTTTATTATCTTTGCAAGAAATTTGACATAATCTTCTATATACCCACATTTCGATGGCTTCAATACTCTTTTCCAATTTGGTATTCAGTGTCCATGTTTCTGCACCATAAAGTAGTGACAAATATACATATCACCTGACAATTCTCATTTTCAATTTATGATTTATCTGTGTGCATGTCAGAATGTGCTGAATATCATTTTTGCCATTCCTACTCTCTTTTTTTATTTCTTTTTCACAGCTGCCTTTTTTTGTTATTATATGGCCTAAATATGAGAAGCCCATGTGATAGGACAAGGAATCAGATTGATTTTATTATGATCAGAATAATGTCCAGAAAGCGAGGACATATCCAGGATCAGACATCAAATCATACCACAATCCAGTTTGAATAAAAGTTCATATGAAAGTCAAGATTACAGACAGCAAAATAATAGAAACTCTTAATACATGCAGACAGGTTAGTGCTGAAGCAGCCAGATATATGGCAAAAGTACCAAGTGGCAGTAATGAATGAGTATGAAAACTTACAATCAGAAGACAAATAAGATACAGTGAAGGAAACACAGAGAATAGAATAAACATTAAATGAGAACGTCTAAAAACTAGTTTGCAAGTAGGAAATAAATCATCACCAGATAAGAAACTTAGGAAAAACCTAGAATGGATGGCAGATGATATCTTAACTAGAATGGGAGATAAAAAGAAGGCTCGAAACACTCCTACAATGTGCAGACAGGCAAATGAACAGTGGGGTTGGAAGAAAAATGCAAGGTGATAGAAGACATCGGACTAAAACACAATACAAGAGAAATGCTTATGGAAATAAGGAAAACAACAAACGAAACACAGGTGGCACATGGTAGGGGATGGCATCCGAGGCAAAAACGGTGTCATTTTAATGGATGAGAATGACATTTCAAACAGATAGGCGTAGTATACAAGGTATTATTAGAACTGTGGGAAAATGAATTTGACTAATTATCATTACATCAGTTTCCCCATTGTTGAGGAACACATAAAAAACGTATACCGTATCAATGTTTTTTTTACCGTATGTCATTGTGGTTAGAAGACGAACGTCCAATCCAATCATCCATCCACTGCTAGTGATTTTCAGACTTGACCACTAAACTAAACCTGCTCTGAAAATGAAGTATAATCTAGTTGTTCCTGACCTGGTGTTTGCGAGAATCTTTTGGAAGTCAGCAAATTAAACCTGGATATGTACACAACAATATATTTATATTTTCAATAAAAATAAAAATACTCCTTTTGCAAGTTGCTTAAATATTATTTCATTTCTTTTTTGTCGTCCGATAAATCATCTTTAGCAAGAAAAGGTTACGTAGAATGACACAAAAATGAGCATAGGATTTAAACAATTTTATCTGGCTGTCTAAGAAGAGTGGGGGGATAATTTAATTAGATTCAGGGGGTCCGCAATCTTGACAAATTTGGGAACCACTGGCATAGATGAATCCTAATCTGGGATTTGTTCAGTTGTAGTAGAGATGTACATGGGCATGCAAATTACCCATAAATGTTTAAAGACTAGTTTAAAACCTGCTAGCATAAAGTAGGCTTTGTGATAGAGCGCTTGTTCCTCACCTCAAAGATACCTGTTTTAACCCCCGTTATCTACATGCTCTTGTCAACCCATCTGTAAATGAGTACCTGACTTACTATTAATGAAAAAAATGGTAGTGAGGATGAGAACTGGCCACCCCCACCCCATAAAAAATTGAGACCTTGAACATTGGATTCTCTAACACTTCATCAGGAGCAATGTCTATGAGAACTTTGCATAGTGTGATATTTAGGTCATTTGTTCTTATGCGTTCGTTCTCAATCTCCCGCTACTAAGCCCTAAACAGGGCTTTGCAAGTAACAGGATGTAGTCCGGAGAATGGAATGCGTTGTGTCACTAGTTTACAGCTTGACTGCAATATTTGCACCTTTCAGTCTGACACATCTGTCTTTGGCAAGATTTAGGTCATGATATATGTCAATGCATTTTTTTCTAATGATTAAGACTTTGCATTATACTGTCATGTATATTTATTATTATTTCTGTCTTATCCAATAAACACTCCACAGAATTGCTCCAATTCCTTCCAAAAGCAAAGAGACCGAAAAGAGTAAAAAGGAGTTGAAGGATTTCTTCCAAAGATTGAAGACACTAAAAAACATTCAAAACGAAAGCGACTCAAGCAGTAGTGATGATGAGACCAATTCGATAGATGATAGCAGCCAACAGACACAAGACATCTCCAAAAACATAAGCAACACATCACGTGGTTCCAGAAAAGCAAGCACACCATCTAACAAAAGTTACAGCAATCGTTCCAGAAGAGAGAGTAGTGTTGACGCAGTGAAGAAGAAGGGTAAACCATCTTTACCAGTCATCTCTTCCCAGCTTGGTATGTATTTGCAACATTCGATTTCTGTACTACTTTTATATGTTACTGTCAGCTTCTTTACTACATAGAACCAGTTCAAGCATATCGAGGTGTATCGTGGACAGTCATCAAATAAACAGCAATAATAATAGAGGCAACAGTGATTTTTTTTTTTTTTTTTTTTTTTTTTTTTTTTTTTGCGTTCGCCTTATTTCTCTAATCCCCAAGGCGGTGTGCGTTGCACTGTAGTTTTTATTTTGCGCCTGTCGGCCCAATGCATCCGACTTCAGCATGCATTTTATGTAAGGGTCTGCTTCCTCCTGCATTTTCTAAGGGTTTGCTTCCCCGGGGTAACGGCAGGTGCTGTGATGAGGATCGAACCCAGCACCTTCGGATTGTGAGCCGTGCCACTTATCCACTAGGCCACGCCGTCCCCCCAACAGTGATTTGATTTCAGAACAAATGGCATAGTGCTAGTTTATTTGAATTGCATTTGCATCTAAGAAGGATGATGACAATGCACTGGAGAAAGCCTATACACAAACAAATGTATTATTTATTTAAGAACAAAACATGTGTGTGTTTTTTAGACATGATCTGAGAAGTGGAATATTGAAATATATTGTAAAATGGGATAAAATTGTTAGAAAACACAACAGGAAACAACATAGACATTCAATACTGGATGGTTTTATTATATGGCATGGAAGACGGTGTGCAGCAGAATTGATAAAAACACTGTGAGATATTATGCTGTGGAGACTCCAGTTGACTGGCACAGTCAGTATGTTGTTTTTGTTGTTGTTATCCCATAACTGCTGAGCAAGCCTGCTCTTGGCAGCCCAATATTATTCTTATATAGATACAGGTCTTCTGCAGTTGTTTTACTGCTCCATACAGTTTGCTACAAATTGTCTGCAGTGCTTGTAAGATTCTTGTCTTCATGTCCGCAAGCACCTTGCACTCAATGAGTTGGTGTTTAACTGTTTCATCAGGATGAGACCAATGTCTGCACAAGGGCAGGTGCTGGGGTTTGATGCGGTTCAAGTGGCTATTGACTCTCTGAAAGATGAGACTTTGATCTCTTCTTTGTACATAGCTTATTTATGCTATCATTACTTTTTGGCTGTGATATTTCACTAAATACACTGTGACCTGTTGTTTCTGTTGCTCCATGATGGCAAAACTAACAATGAATGAAATGAATGAGGCCATGAGAACTTTAAAGAAAAAGAAATTGCCCGGAAAAGATGGGGTAACAAATGAAATGCTGATGGGGTTGGGCCAAACAGCAAAGAGGAAGTTACTGTCAGTCCTGAACCAAAGCTGGAAAAGGGGAATTGTACCGCAGGCATGGATAGATGCTGTACTTATACCAGTACCAAAGAAAGAAAAAGATAGAACAGATCCAACTGGAAACAGGCCTATCAGTCTACTGAGCTGTGTAGGTAAACTGATTGAGAGTATGATAAACACCAGACTGATGTGGCACCTGGAAGCAAAACACATATTAATTCCACAGCAAGCAGGATTTAGACAACACAGATCCACTGAGGACCAGATCACTCTCATAGCGCAGGAAATAGAGGATGCTTACCAAGAGAAAAAGCATACAGTAGCGGTTTGGGTGGATCTAGAGAAGGCATTTGACAAGGTGTGGAAAGAGGGACTTGAAGTCAAGCAACGAAGTAGTGAAGTATCTGGAAAAATGTACAGATGGATCAGCCACTACCTCGAAAACAGAACAGCCAGAGTTCAAGTACAAGGGCAGATGAGCAAAAAGGTGACACTGGAGCAAGGTGTACCCCAAGGGGGAGGGAGTACTGTCACCCACACTTTTCCTGGTGTATATAAACAACATCACAGAGAATATACAAAGAAGAGTCCACAGCTCCATGCTTGCAGACGATCTGGCTATGTGGACCTCTGAAGAAAATCTCACCGTAGCAAACAATCGGATGCAGCAGGCCCTACAATCGTTGGAGGAGTGGGCGAAATCATGGCTGGTCAAAATAAATAAAGAAAAAATAACATGTACGATATTCTCGCTTTCAAATAAATCACAGAACACCAAAATAAGTCTTAACGGAAAATGTCTGCGGCCAAACGACAGCCCAAACTACTTGGGAGTCACATTTGATCAGCGCATGACATGGAAAAGTCAGATCGAGAGAAACCGAATGAGAGCCAGAAGAATGGCAATCATGAGGAAACTTGCTGGCACAAGCTGGGGAGCAGACAAAAGAATACTCAAGAAACTGTACACTGGAAGAGTGAGACCAGTTCTCGAGTATGGCATTGCGGCATGGACAACAGCAGCAAAGGCGAACTTTGATAAAATTAGCAAACTTCAAAACCAAGCCATGAGAGTTATAACAGGAGGCATGAAGTCAACGCCAGTTGTAGAACTTGAAAAGATTACAAATCTGCAATCCATGACCGACAGAAGAGACTGCAGAGCCCAGCAGTAAGCAGAGAAACTCAGAAGACTGACAGACCATCCAATGCATCAGAGACTAAAGAGATTTGGAAATGGGAAACTAAAGCGGAGAAACTTTGCAGAAATAGCCAAAGCAAAGATGAGCGCAGACCCTATGAACACCATAACAACACCAAAGCCCATCCCTACTGTACGCAAACCCACATGGAAGCAGCATATCATTCCGGAGGTGGTAGAAAATATACCAGGTATTGGAAACAAGAACATCCAAATGGAAAAAGAAAGAAGAGACATAACCCTGAGGTACATAGCAGAAAACTACCCAAGCATGGACTGGACCCATGCATACACAGATGGTTCTGTAACAAACACAACACAGAATGGAGGGGGAGGGGTATTCCTGAGCCTAACAAATGGTAGAAAAATAACACTGTCAGTGGCAACTGGAAAATTCTCAAGCAATCTCAGAGCGGAGGCAGGGGCACTGAAGGCTGCAGTAAAAGCAATGCTGACAGGTGAAAGCAATGAATGCCAGATAGTCCTGTTTACAGATGCCTTGGCTGTGGTTACAGCACTAAAAAGCCAGAAAAATACTGAACTTAATGATTTAAGAGCAGTACCCTGTCAACTATGCCAGCAGTCCGCACCAAAAAGAGTAGTGGTACAGTGAGTTCCATCCCACTGTAACATCCAAGGCAACGAGGAGGCAGACAGACTGGCAAAAGAAAGTGCAAGACTACCACAACCAGATTCTAGTGTGACCTACGAAGAGTCCAAAAGGTTTATTAGGGCCAGATACATGGCCAAATGGGAAATAGAACATACTGGCTACACAAAAAATGATGCCTACTACCAGTTAAACAGAAAAGAGCAGGTCGTGGTCTTCAGACTCCGCACAGGCCACAACAGACTGAGGTGCCATCTATAAAATAAACTGAAGATAGGTGGCACTGACGAATGCACCTCTGGTACAGGGAAAATGATCGCTGAACATCTGCTGCAAAATTGCTCGACATACAAGGACCGGAGAAAGCACATGTGGCCATCACCAGTGCAAACACTAGACAAGCTCTATGGCAGTGTCGACAGCCTCAGGATGACAGCTGCTTTCTTCGAACAAATTCAAGTTAACGTCTTACAGCGTACGAAGAAGAAGAAGTTTCTGTTGCTCAGCTGTTCATTCAGATGGTCTCTGAGGCACATGTCTTCAGGATAGTAGGTGTAGTCTCCTTCCTGGTTGCCTTTTCTGTCAGATTATATTTTAGTGACTGGCAGGCAAATATTTTCCCAAGGGGATTGGTCCGAGCTCGTTTGAAAAAATGTGTATGGTTTCCTGGCATTGGAGTTTTGTGTTGTTTTGCTGCAGACTTCTGCCTCCCAAAGAGCATGCTGGATCTGCTTTTCTCCATGGGTGGTAGATGTATTTGTCATTTTCACTATCTTCCTTGGCCATTCAGAGGTTTGCTGCATTGATAGGGGTGAGGTGGGGTGTCAGGTGGGGTTCACAGTGCATTTTCCACTAGCCATAGGTGCTCTCATTGCAAATCAAGCTTCGTTATTATGTATTCAGGCCCTTCTTCATGGCTGTGTCACATCCTGCCCATTATGCCTTCACGATCTCCCCCATCCCCTCCCATGCCACAACAGCTCCTACTTTCCAATGAGATCGAATATCTTCACCCCAATACTCCATTCTTAGAGTCAGAGCGTAGCCCTACGGTAGTGCTCTCGCTGCAGCTGGGATGTTAGGCTAGGCCCAGATCCTCTCTGGGTACCTGTACCATAATTGGATCCTTGGTAAGGGTCTCCTTGTAGGTTAGACAAAGAAAAGTTGTCTAGAAAGCCATATGACAGATGAGAAGAATATTTAACCCATGGGTGGGGTTTGGGTTGGTAACAACCAGAGCATATTCCACTCATTGATGGGTACTGCGCTGTCACCTTAAGGGGCCTGAAACTGCTCCCCGCCTGGTTATACTGTCAAGTACTCGTTCACCTCATAGAAAACTCAGTAAGCAACAGAAGGTAAACCTACGAGAAGGTTTTGCTATGGAGATGTTTGTGCAGGAGAGGCCCTATACTAGAGGCTTGTTGTCAGCCGGACAGCAGCTTCTGTGGCGATCACTGCACCCTGGTGATACGTTCTTCTTTGCATTCAGGAACTAGTTCACACAGTTGTTCTTCCGTCAATAGGACATCTATTAATTGATTTCTTTTCAATGGTCTCAAGGTAAGATGTCCGTCTTGGGTGCCGGAGGGCTTGGGTTCAAATCATGGTGGTGACCGGGATTTTTTCAAGTGGATCTTCTGGTAATAATTCCCCTGATCTCTGGGTAGTGAGATCGGACTCTCGTGTTCAGCGTTGAGCACGTTAAAAATCCCTTGACAGTTAGAAATTGAACTTTTGCTGCCCGGACATAATGAAAAAATTCTAGCTAAAAATTCACCCAAATTATTTGTACCAGGCCTAGTAAGCGGCAGGAAATTTTTAAATACCTACTAAATATAGCCGAATGATTCGGCTACCATGCAACAGACATTAATATACCTGTTTAAATACCAGGATTTCAAGTATTCCAAGATGTCTTTTCATACAAATGAACTGCTTCTCTCTTAATTATTACTCTCCATATTGTAATAGTTTTATGTACAGATATTAAATGCGAATTCTGAAATTTGCTGAAACATAAACTAAAAGACTTTTTATATGAATAATGATAAATGTACACATATTTTAAGATAATTTTGTATAATGAATTATAGTATGTGTCAAACATGTGTCCCGTATAGTTTCTAATATGAATTTTTTCTAATATGTGCACATACATTTGTCCACATGATTTCTTGTATGAATTCTAATATATCAATCAATCAATCAAAACTTTTTTGTCTTCTGTCAAGTGTAGGTTCAACAATGACATTTCAAAGTCATGAAGTATTGGTCTGTCCATATCTGTTTAAGTTTGTGTAGCTTAATGTTTCTGCAGGATGGAATAGCCAGCCCTATGCCCAACCCTCCTTGCTAGATCACCTTTTACACAATGCATGGCAGGTTACAGTATTATTATTCTTTGGTCCCCTTTCAGGCCTCACTAACACTCAAGAATTCTAATATGAGTTTATACATATTACCTGTATGATTTCCTATATTGATTTATAAATGTGCACATAAATATTTCCTAGGTGTCTTCTAATCTCACAAGTACCTAAGCAGAAACTGTCGTCAGGCTTAAAGTATTTGAGACTTCATTGTACAAAATCACAGCTTGTGATAAGGATGGGTAGCCAGGTCCCCTCTTCGCTACCTTACTTTCCTTAACAATAGGTCAGGTACCCATTTACAAATATATACAGTTGGGTCGACTGAAGCTTGCCGGCAGATGGAGTTGAACTGTGATAGAGTTAAGCTTCTAATCTAAGACACTATACTGCAAGGAACTCTTCACACCACTTATTTTGATTAAAGAACTAAAACATCAATTTCCACCACATGTAATACATAGTTTTTATTAGGTTACAAAACAAAACATAAATTTCTGAATAGGCACAGAATGCTCTCTAACTCACATGCCTGGCTACTAGAGCCTAGACCGTTTTCCTATCGTATACCAGATGTAATTCATGAAGATGGCTTTTCTAGATTTGACTTCACTATTAGCTTCAAATGACTCTGAGTAAATTAACTATAGTACAACATATTTACCATTGTTTCTGTGACTGGCACATGGATTTCTTGTCTTGTCGAATCTATTCGTCTCATCAGCGTCGTCTCCCGTGTAGTGTTTGCAATCTGCTCACTCTCTCATTTCCAAACTAGTATGAATCTCTGTCACACTGACTATCCCATAAATAATGCTTTGTTATGAGAGTCATGCTAAAATCTCTTGCAGCTCATTGGTCAGTCACGCAAAAATGCCAAAACGCTTTCCAAGAATTCCCGGGATTCAGCTCTCCCGGTGTTGGTTACGTATCATTGAGTCATGCATGTCCAGTCATCAACTTTCTGGCGCCAGCATTTGTGTAAGATTAGTCGGGTATTGTGAAATAACTTACATACTCACTACATTTTAATCAAGCTCATTTATGCTGGTCTAGGTTTAGCTGTACTAACTCAAGGCCATCGCTTTGTTTTCGAGCAGGCGCTTTGTGAATAATATTCCCGCCACTAGAACCCTCCACAATACGAAGAATAAAAGTAAAAAAAAAAGGCTTTCTACATTTCACTAATCCTTAACACTAAACTATTTCTTTTAAAATACATATTATATGGGCTAAGAGGCTAAGATCTGTTACATAACCTTGTAACTTTGCCTTTAAATGAGAGTTCTCCACCAGTACACTGACCTCTTATAAGAACTAGTATATGTGCACAAACATTTTTCCAATGTAATTTATTAAATGAATTTCATTATGTGCATATAGATTTTTTTAATGTGAATTGTAAAGTGTGCCCATATAGACTTCTATTATTGTCTCAAATATGGTTCCAATGTTTATATTTAATATGTGATCACACATATTAATCATTGTGATTTTAAATGTGAATCATAATATGTGAACAAACATCTTCCCCATGGGATTGATAATTTGTATAAAGATCTTTCCTATTTGATTTTTGTACATACATCTATGTCTATATTTCTCTTGATTTGTTTGTTCAGTATTGTTGTCATTGATGAAGGCTTATTGGTTGTAACGTAGGTTTTGTTTGTGTTCTCGTCTCGGTGCGGTATCTGACCATACCCATTTTTAAATTTTGATTAAACTCAACCTTAATCACCTTAAAATATTTTTGTTTCATGTTTATTTCCACTATATTTCTCTAATACTGTTCTACATAATATCAATGTATATGTGTTTATATTTTTAGTGATTTTCTAAGGGATTCTAATAAATATATGTATTAATCATTCCTTTCCTATATGATTTCCACACATTTTTCATATATATATATTTATATATATATATATATATCATCATCATGTAGCATGTCCAGGCGCTTGCCCTTGTGCAAATCTCAACTCTTGTGTGGTTTGATGGTAGCCGGTAGATGCATTTTTCTGTTTAACAGGCTGGGCTCGAGTAGTACTGTGTTTTTTAGTTTTGTACAGGTCCCAGCTCAGTTCCCAGTTGGTTCTGTCTCAGGCACGGGCTGTCCAGTGGAAGGCTAACTTGTTTATTTGAAGATCATGAGTTATACAACTCAAGCAAATCTTGCCATCTAGTGGGGTTTCTTCCAGGAGGTGTTTTTTTGACATGCGAGTACCACAGAGTGGTTGCTGTGCTCATACACTGTATAAGCTTCCACTGGTCTCAAGGGAGACGATCGTATCCTAGTCTTATTGCAAATGGCTGTTATACTCAGAAGTCCAGTGTTCATAATTTACACTTAAAAAACCCTTGGCAATTGAAAATAGCACAGCACAGGCTGCAGGCGCTGTCCGGGCAATAGCATTCAGAAGCTAATGAATTCTTGACCAAGTCACGTAGCAGGAGTAAACTCCAAGGGGAAAAAAGAAACTGCATCCTGTGCTATCTCCAATAGTCTCTATTAACAAAGTCTTGCCACTGGACCAAAGTAGCTCAGAACAAGAGTGTTGGTGATGACAGTGCAAATCTTCTTCACTTAAATATAATTTAAATGCTAGTCACATTGTCAGGCCTTAGACAATTCACAAAAAGTCTCTCTACCCTTGTTTTGTCACCATCATCGCTTGCAATGGCCAACTAAGAAGGAAAGTGCTTTCACATGTAATATCTACAATTTTTACAACATATTTTTATATCCAACTTTGTGTGTGCTGTATACTAAAAATGTTTTGAAAGGTTTTTAAAACAATAATTTTTTTGCCACAAACAGCAACCAGTACTGATCCTCAGGAAGAATCTACATCAAGCGAGCCAGTAAATAAATCATTCATGTAAGTGGATGCCATAGACACTACTAGTTCTTATGTACAGCACATTTATTATTATTCATTACTGTAATTATGATTAGTTAATTATTTTCATGTGTTATTCTTTTTCCCTGACAAAGACACTTTAGTCCTATCACATGTTTTTGCTTTTGTTTTCTGCCAATGTTTGTGAATAAGAACCAGCGATTTGTGGCGTAGAAAATAACAATAGAACAGATAAGGTGTGTTTTTATTATCCTATAAGGAGACGGTTACTTAGGATTTATGGATTAGCAACGATATATTCATTTTTCATCATGAAACTTTAGACTGTTTTCGTGATGTGAAATAAGTAGGCTAATGGAAAACACTGAAGACAACTGGGGTAGATGAGATTTGTTAACCTGGCAGGCAGCTCATCTAAAAGGAAAACTTTTTTGACAAACCACATATAATAGTCAACACAGGCGCTACACAGACCTATGCTCTAATATCGATGTCTTCTGGTAAATGGCATCAAGAATGTTGGATACAGAAGGAAAGGCAAACAGGGAAGAGAGAGAGAGCAAATGGCTTGGAAGAGATAAATATTACAGGAAAGTAGATAGACTTGTATTTTTAAATGGGCATATTGGCTATTGAAATTGTTGCAGCAACATCCTCATGATCCAGGAGACTAGTTTGAAGGAAAATGTTACATCAAGTGCTTACAATACAGGTGCTATAATACTAAATGTGGATCCAACAGATGTGGGAGGACTATGTATGTGAAGCAATAACTTCCCAACACATGGATAGTTAACAGTCTTAGGAATATTTAGGACAGTCAGACAGAGTTATTGAGTTCATGCTTTGTACTCTCAGCAGGTGGTATACCATTCTGCGGAGAGAAAACTGAGCCATATGGGAAGACCTGCGGTGATGAAGTCGAGCCATCGCCTTTAACCTTATTGATGAAATAAAGTGGGATTTTCTAGTGGAATTGTCAGAAATGACAACATGAAGTGTCTAATTTTTTGAGATCATAATCCTAGATAATAGGAATGGAATAATGCCACTGAAAATAAGCAAGTAATTGTTTTGAGTTTGGCACAACTCCACACGAGCCCCACAATTGCAAATGATGAACCCCCAATAAGATTAGTATCTCCACTTGGTAATGCATTTTTTGTCATAGATCTGGCACAGATATGTAATACTGTTACTGCCTCCACAAACTAAAACTTATTGGAAGCACAGGATAGTGATCACCTATCATGTGCCATCCTCAGTATGAGAGGAAAAACCATCAAAAACAGGAAATCCAACCAGTTTTCAGTTATCATGTACAAGATCATGACAATGTCTTATATTAAACTGCTTCAGAGAGTCAGGAGCAGTACCAAGTGTATTCTTTTGTCCAACCACCCTGGTGGAATAAAAAAGTAGAGATATATTTTGGACTCTGCCATCAGGGCAGAGGTCTACTGAAACCTAATATCTGACGCAGAGATGGAATATATCGTATGTACCAGCACGAACATAGCACCAGGTCTTGAGGGAGTACAAAATTGTTACATCATGTATTTGCATAATGCATTCATTGGAAATGTGATTGACAAATTTAGAACTATAATACGAACATCTCACTTTGTAAAAAAATTCTCTTGGCATATATATGGTCCATGGCATTTTATGGAGCAGAGCCATGGACAATAAACAAGAGAGAGGAACGGTATTTGGAGGCTTTTGAGAAGTGGTTTTATCAGAAGATGGAAGCAATCAGCTAGACTGAAATGAGGTAGAATAAAATTGTGCTAGAGGTAGTTAATAAAACAGAACCACTCTGTTAATAATCCAGAGTCGTAAATTGTCTTGGCTTGGCCAAAATTAAAGACACACTGGCCCAGTACAGGTAACCCTTGTGGAGCAAGGACCAGGCAGACATGACAAAGAGCTACTTTTATCACTCAGGCCTGCAGAGATGTGGCAGTCAAAGCACTGAAGACAATACCATGACATAATCCAGGGTCTTCAAAACCAGTTGTCTGTTTTATAGTTTATACTTTAGGAACTAAATAGTGATGTCTGTTTTACAGTTTATACTTTAGGAACTATATCGTTTTGTTCAATGGAGAATGGTAGTCGAGCAGTTAAGACATCGTCCATTAGTTTGGAAAGATGGATTTGAACATAGATAAGGCATTCGTTTTGTCAGTTTGCTATAAAATAAAAAGTTAGCCATCACACTGAATGGCGACTAACAGGACAAGTAGCCTTTGTTCCTCAGCCCTTTAAATCCATTTGATGAACACACACAATTTCTAAATTTTCGTAATGACAGTTTTTAAAAAAAAAACATTATTTAAGTAGAAAAAATATGAACATAACATCTGAAGCCAAATTAGCAATGGAACCAAGATGATATTGAAATAAGATAATTAATAATGGAAATGCTATGGTGGGTTTATTGATTAAATCAGAATGTGCCACAAAAACGTTAACCATAACTGTAGGAGAGACTCTAGAAACCACTTATAATGCAAAGAAACCACCTGATCTTATACTATATAGTTGATCCTTTGTCATCTGGATCAATATTGTATAATTTATAGTGCTAATTATATGTGCATTGTTATATCTGCTGCAGAAACTATGCTGCTGTTCCAACAGGTTACCATGGTGGTTCATACATGTGACATGGGTGGTGCTTGTTGCCTACAACATCTTTCTATCATACTACGTCATGCTGTATGGCCTGAGCCTGGGCTACGAGAAGAGTGTGGAATGGGCATTGGCATTCTTCCTTGCTTTTCTGATGAATGTTATTGTTATTCAACCAGTTAAAGTGATCTTCATGGTGTTCGTGCTTGTGCTAATCTTCAAACAAAAATATACACTCAAGGAGCAGGCTCCAATAGCTAAGCTAAGTCAGTATATTTGTATGTGGTTATGTTATAATGTCTGCTAGGAGGACCCTTCATTCAGATTTACAGTTTGACTGCAACTTTAGATTTAGGTCAAATGTTAAGTTGACTTTGTTGAGAATTACTACCATCAGGGATGAAATGTTAGAGACTTAATTTTGTTAGATCTCATATCTTTTTAAGTTGGGGTGACTAGTACAAGTTTACTCTGCTTTGCCTTCGCTAAGAGCCTGAAACTTATTTACAGCTTGGTAGACTGGAGGATATTGAGACCCGAGGTTATTGAACACAGTACAACTTCTCTGGAGACTGAAAACTGTACATCATCCCTTTAGATGATGTACATCATCCCTTTAGACTGGAGACTGTACATCATTACTGGAGACTGAAAACTGTACATCTTCTCTGGAGACTGTAGATCATCCCTTTAGACTGGAGACTGTACATCATCCCTGGAGACTGTACAGATTCTCTGGAGACTTGAAACTGTACATCATCCCTGGAGACTGCACTTCTTCAGTAGGGGTTTCTATATCTGAAGTCATTTATTTTTTATGAAGAGGTTGCTAGCCTCATGCACATCCCTCCTTAGTCCCATATTACGATATGCATAGAGGTGAAGTGAACAGATTCATTCCTCCACAGTAAAGGGTTCAGAATCTACACAAGGGACATTGCTATATATTTTGTTGTCAATTCTGATATGGAAAGTTTATGATAATGGCTTGCATGCTTTAAGGATTGGCCAATTATAAAATTAGTAAGATTGAGTTATATATCTGCTATATTATGACCAAAAAGCAAAAGGGACAAAAGATACCACACATGAAAATACTAAGCATATATCAATCGTAAGGATGAAAACTGAACGAGAAATGCATTTATCTGGCACGCTCTACCTGTAGAGATATTTTGTTCTGTGTTCTCTCTAAAAATGTCTTTGCTAATATTTAGTATTACTAGTGTTATATGTGTTAATTTTCTGCCTTTTGCATCCTTTTGTGCATTATAAGATATATCATTTCACATAGCGCCATTTCATATGTATGTTTACTTGAATTTATTTCATGAGATGTTAAACTTTTCAGCACTTTCTCAAACTTCTGCCCAATTAAGTTTTTTTTCATGTCTGTGTTGCACTTTTCTACAATAATTACTAATGATTGCATTTTCAAAGCACTGTCCAATTAGATGGCTTGAGCATTTCTGGAGATTGCAGTGAACTTTAAGCTTCATTTCATATTTGTGTCATTTTGGATGACTATAATAGTCTTTTTATCTAGCTATGGAACTTCAAATATTCCACTTTAACAAAACGTATTGAGTATAGTGCACACCTTTACATTATTATTTTCTTGTGATTGCTATATTAAAAAGAGTTATTATGAGCTTACTAGTAAATATGTTTTTAATTGTGTACAATTTGTGTAATTAGATGAAAGCATCATACTGGTACGGGAGAAGAAAAACTACAATAGGAAGTACGCTTCATTGTTGCCACATGTTGCTTGCACAGTTCCGCTGAACACATCAGCAGCTAGAAGTGTGTTAGATAGACTTGCCATAGAAGCAGGAGCAAGAGAGGCAAGTAATGTGAAACAGTAACAGGTCAGGGCTTCTTTAAGCTTGGATAGATAACCCCTTAAGGGTAGGATATTCTCCAACCTATAAGACTGCATACCTTGCAATTCACACGGGCGAAATAGCGTTATGGACTGTGTTTTGAAAGAAAAGTCAAGTCTAGAAACTACTCTTTATGATTAAAATAGTTGCCCATTACAAACAAATATGGTGACATGGTCAGACATGTGTGTTCAGATGTGAATGCATATGACTACAGTTTAATTTGAGCGCAACAAATTTTACTGCACATCGGACACATATGGACAGTTTTAGTAATTAGATCATTTTGCATTATTTCCTTTCACGCAGCTCACTTTTTCTGCACTTCAGTAGGGATTCTCTTTTCAGCAATTCAAATACCGTGTGTGATGGCAGTCCGCCAGCCTGAGCAGTTCAGAGCAAGCAGCTCATAGAAAGTGACATCAATGAAGAATTTGTTTAAAGAAACATTCAGAGAAACTTTGTATAATTTCTTCTGTACCCCCAATGAGTGTCTGCCTGTCCTGAACTCACCAAGCAACAGCTGCTTAGAAAGGTACTCATTGGGCATACAAACAACATGCCTAGTTGATCTGTTCGTGGCTCTCTGTAGCAGCATATGGATGCCAGAAATTCTCACCCCACTGAGGATTACACAATTTGGCATTCTATCTTGTCAGTTGATCCTAATCAACCTTCTAAGACAGATCACGTGAAAAGGTTGAGTTACCTGACACATGGAATGTGCACACACTGCTAGACAGTGCCAAGGCTGATAGACAGGAAAGGAGAATGGTACTAGTGGCCAGAGAACATGACTGCTATAGACTGTCTATGTTCCACATATGTGTAGAAGAATGGTTAGCACCACAGCATGATACACCTAAATCTTGGTGGCAACAGTGATACAGTGATTCCTTGCTGGTACCAAACATTTGCCCGTAGTCTTTCAAATCTAGCATTTGCCTTGGCAATCCTGTTGTAGACCTCAGAGTCTGGCAAGGGTACTACCAAGGTAGGTAAAACTATCAGCTGCTTGTAGATGTTGACCATGTACAGTTATGTTTGGTTTGTGGTACCTCTTCTCGGGAGCAAGTAGAAACATTACACCCATATTTTTGTTGTTTTACAGTAAGACCAAAGTATAGTGCACACAGTTGAAAACTGATCCATTTATTGTCTGCATGAGTAGATCTTTGCTTCTTTCACCTTTGTGAGGGACCTTAGACACATCAGACTGAGCAGCTGCTTATATTTTATTTGCATGGCAGTGTCAATCATGTTTAGCATTAGAAAGCATGTCAGCAAATTCAGCACTAAAGAGCATTGGAGCCAGCAAACAACCCTGTTTGACCCCATTTTTGACTGGGAAAGGTGCAGACAATTCACCACCATTCAGTACACAAGTTGGTGGCCAACTGTGATGAATTTAAAGGACAACATGATCTTTCAGAGGTCATCCATGTTGACAGTGTCAAAGACCTTGGTCAGGTCAATAAAAGTCATTTACAAATTACAATGCCTGGCATTTCTCTTGGATTTTACGAGCGCAAATGTCATATCAGTCGTTCTGTGACCAGCTCGGAAACCACATTGACTTTTAGAAACTAGCTTCTGCTCAAGATGAGTTGTTAAATGGTTGAGCAAGACTTCAGAATTTTTCCAGTGATAGACAGGAGGTTATTGCAAGAATGACAATTGCCCTCGTGCTCTTACACGGGGACAATGGTGGTATCTTTCAGTTAATGCGGTATATAACCTGCATACCAAATTGAGTAAAAGAGCTTGTTTAGCAGCACAGGACCTTCTGCTTTGTAAACCTTGCCAGGAATAGCATCTGTCCAAGAAGCTTTGATTCTGGACATTGCTTTCTTGATCTCATCTGTACTTGGTGGGATATCAAGTCTGTAATTGATAGCAAATTGAGACATGTATGTTATAGCTAGTTCGCTGATCGTTTATGGACAATTTAGGATAGCTCTGATCAGCGTTCTTCTTCTTCTTCTTCTTCGTTCTCAATCTCCTGCTACCAAACCCTGAAAGGGCTTAAGCAGCAGAATGTAGTCCAGAGAACGGAATGCGTTGTGTGTTAGTTTACAGCTTGACTGCGATATTTGCACCTTTCGGTCCAACACATCCGACTTCAGCAATCATTTTTTGAGTACCGGGTTAGCATTCCCTCTTTGATCCCTTCTCCTTAGCCAGTCTGCCTTGCTGCAGCCTGTTATCCAGGATCACCACGTGGAGGTGTAGAAGGGTCTTGGCAGCTCTGGTTCGCTGGCCCTGATGCTAGCAGTCAGCTATGGGTTGCTGACCACTGCAGCTCATGCGCTGCTCAGCATCTTGATCCCTGATCAGCGTTCAAGAATATGGACTTTGTTAGTCAGCAGTGCTGAGCCATCATCATTAAGGATAGAAGATGAGTGATAGAACCCAAGACTGTAGACTGGTTTCAGGGCATTGTAAAACGGCTTTGAGTCATTTGTAAAAGCATGTCGCTGAATTGTATCTGCATTGCTGTTGAGCCAGGCATCCTACATAACCCTGAACTGGTTCTGGCCATCCAGCAACAGTTGATGAAGGCTGATATTTTGGACAGTTAGGAGAGATCGTCTTGGAAGATTCCTAATAAATGATGATTTTCATCCAGCAGAGTCTTAATGGCCTCATTGTTTTCATCAAACAAAACCTGTCAGGGTTCCTGCAAGTCTCATGCCCCAAGTATTCAGAAATGGTAGACTGACAGCTTCCTTCAAAAAGGACATTTTATCTTTCACTGTTTTTATGCAGAACTGTGAATATATCTGCTTACTGTCTAGAACCCTGGAAAAGCCTTCTGCATGGGATCCATTTTGCAGTTTAGAGATGTTGAGTTTCTTCACAAGTTTTCAACTCTAATGATGTCAGCTGGGCTCCATGTAGAGGTTAAACTTTGATACAATGAGCCTGTAGTTTGTTTAACACTTGACACCACACATGACTTTTGTCTATCGCACATCATGTCTATCCCTGCTGTCTTGTTGCAAGTGGGCAGCTGAAACATAGTGTACCTGTTCTCTGGCCACTAGTACCAGTCTCCTTTCCTGTCTATCAGCCTTGGCACTGTCTAGCAGTGTGTGCACATTCCATGTGCCAAAGGTAAGAGCCTTCATTCTGTATCAATCACATGGTACATCTGGTATATATGATGCTGGGACGTGCTTAAATCGATTTAAGTGAGAAAATTGTCTCTGTCCTAATCCTTGCTCTCTTTTCATGAGCTACCTTGGTCCAGTAACAAGACGGAGTCAAGACCACTGGAAATAGCATAGAATGCAGATTTTACCTCATGGTTTACTCCCGAAGTCTTTTCTGTTTAACAGGTGAACGGCAAAGCAGCTAACGACATTAACACATGGACAAAAGTGACATAACATTTAGTTATCCATCAGCTATACACTTGGACCATATATTAAAGGAGAGAAGTAAATGATTAAACTGCCTTAAAACTAAAACAAACATTTGAAAGGCATTAGTGTGTCCACAAGAGTCAATTATCCTAAACTTGGTATGGACTCTTGGAGATACATCTGTTGTTGATGGTAAATGAATTGAATAGTTCAAGATACCTCACACATGAAGTGATGATCTAACAGATGAACACTAGTACATGTTTGGTCCATACTAAAGTCTTGTGAAGTCTTTCCTGTGAACAGGCATACCACAAGGCATTAGCAGCATTAACAAGGTTTTAACAGCAACTGGACCAAGCTGCAACACAAGAGATGTGTTTGTACAGTTTTTCCGAAGCAAGCTGGTTATCATGAAAACACTTTAAAAAGGTTGATCATAACAACCTCATCAGGACAGGGTTATTTTTTTCCTTTCCCTAACCTGACAGAAAAAATGGCATCTCTCTCATCAAAGCATATTTTGTCTAATTATACAGTTAGTCTTAGAGTCACATTCAACATAAATAAAAAAATTCCTAAGATTATAAATAATATCCTACTTGCAAATATACACACCCACTCACATGTAATTATTGATGGATTGCTATCATTTTTGCCACCAGATGTTGAGAGATTTGTTTCTGCACATTGTGTTCATGATCTCTGTGCTTCTTGTGGCTTACGGACATGTGCATATTGAAACTCAGTTTCTGCAGACACAGAACACAAGAAGTATATTATTTGGATCTACAATTCTTATTGATGCAGAGGTATGGATGACAGATCGTGTATGAACTCTTTATTTTCATAGTGATCACTGAGGTATGGAAAAATAAATATTGTGAACAAAAGTGCTGAAATGGTATTTGAGTGATCATATTGCAGAAATGTATTCTTGTAAAACATTCCACTATTTCACCCTAGTGATGTCATAATGGAGACTCTTGACACAATATATATATGGCTGACATGTGGAGACAGCCTGGCTGTTGTGAACGACTACATATCTCCCCACCCCCACTCTGCCCCCACGGGCGAGATCCTAGCAACTGGAGGCACTAACTTTCATTTTAAATATAGTGAATTGAGAAGAAAAAAAACCTAAACTATTTCTTAAAACAAAACAACACTATATTTTGTGGAGAAAGTGGTAAAATGATTTTAAGTAAATATAGAAAGAGGAAGCTAGCATGAATTACTACCTGGCAAGTGAATACTCATTGGCCAGGCATAGAAGCTCTGGGTCAGACCAGCCTTTAGTTTTGAGATTTGGTCTTATGTCTAAGCTAGTCAGAGCCATGAATGACGAAACCCCGTCAAATAAACAAATTACTATCAAGCAGGGCGAGAACTTGATCACAGGTAAGAAAGCCGCAAACGCCTTTGTCGATCACTATGCCAGAGCAAACCACATCGAGGTCCCTGCAGATAAGCATACAGACATTAGCGAAGAGCTAAAGGGACACGAAAACATAAATACGGCTCCTGAAGAGCACATGATGGCCAAACTAACAATGCGCGAAATGGAAGAGGCTATGAGAACACTAAAGAAAAGGAAATCTCCCGGAAAAGACGGGATAACAAACGAAATGCTGATGGGGCTGGGCCAAACAGCGAAGAAGAAACTACTATCAGTCCTGAACCAAAGCTGGAAAAGGGGTATTGTACCCCAGGCATGGAAAGATGCAATACTGGTACCAGTACCAAAAACAGGGAAGGACAAAACAGATCCAAATGGATACAGGCCCATAAGCCTACTGAGCTGTGTCGGCAAGCTGATGGAACGGATGATAAACACCAGACTGATGTGGCATCTGGAAGAAAAACGAATACTAATTCCACAGCAAGCCGGCTTTAGACAGCACAGAACCACTGAGGACCAGGTCATCCTCATAGCCCAGGAGATAGAAGATGCCTACCAGGCACAGAAACACACAGTAGCTGTTTGGGTGGATCTGGAAAAGGCATTTGACAAAGTCTGGAAGGATGGACTTAGAGTCAAGCTAAGAAGAAGTGATGTCTGTGGGAAGATGTACAAGTGGATCAACCACTACCTCAAACAAAGAACGGCCAGAGTCCAAGTACAAGGGCAGATGAGCAAAAAGGTGACACTCGAGCAGGGAGTACCCCAAGGGGTACTCATGGCTGGTCAAAATAAACGAGGAGAAAACCACATGCACAATATTCTCGCTCTCATTAAAACCACAAAGTACCAAATTAAGCCTAAATGGCAAAATCCTGCAGCCAAACGACAACCCAACCTATCTGGGAGTCACATTTGATCGGCGCATGACATGGAAAAGTCAGATTGAGAGAAACCGAATGAAAGCCAGAGAAAGAATGGCGATCATGAGGAAACTTGCTGGCACAAGCTGGGGAGCAGACGAAGGCATACTAAAGAAACTGTACACTGGAAGAGTGAGACCAGTTCTCGAGTATGGCATTGCGGCATGGACAACAGCAGCGAAGGCGAACTTCGATAAAGTTAACAAACTTCAAAACCAAGCCATGAGAATTATAACAGGTGGCATGAAGTCAACGCCAATTGTAGAACTTGAAAAGATTACAAAACTGCAATCCATGACCGATAGAAGAGACTGCAGAGCCCAGCTGCAGTCAGAGAAACTCCGAAGACTGACGGACCATCCAATGTACCAGAGACTAAACAATTTGGGAAATGGGAAACTAAAGCGGAGAAACTTTGCAGAAATAGCCAAAGCAAAGATGCACGAAGATCCCATAAACGCACTAACAACACCAAAACCCATCACTACTGTACGAAAACCTACCTGGAGGCAGGATATATTTCCAGAGGTGGTAGAAAATATACCAGGTATTGCAAACAAAAACTGCCAGAGTGAAAAAGAAAGGAGAGACACTACCCTAAGCTTCATAACGAAAAGCTACCCAAGCATGGACTGGACCCATGCATACACCGACGGTTCTGTAACAAACACTACACAGAACGGAGGGGCAGGAGCATTCCTGAACCTACCAAATGGCAGAAAAATAACACTGTCATTCGCTACTGGTAAGTACACAAGCAATTTCAGAGCAGAGGCAGAGGCACTGAGGGCGGCAGTGGAAGAAATGGTAACACACAGTGAAAATGAGAGCCATATAGTCCTGCTGACAGATGCTCTCGAAGTAGTCACAGCGCTAAAAAGCCAAAAAAACACTGAGCTTAATGACTTAAGAGCAGCACTCTGCAAACTGTGCCAGCAGTCCGCACCAAAAAGGGTAGTGGTACAGTGGGTTCCGTCACACTGCAACATCCAAGGCAACGAGGAGGCAGACAGACTGGCAAAAGAAGGTGCAAGGCTACCACAAACAGATACCAGTATGACGTACGAAGAGTCAAAACGGCTTATCAAAGCCAGATACATGACCAAATGGGAAACCGAACATACTGGTTACACCAAAAACGATGCCTATTACCAGTTGAACCGAAGAGAGCAGGTCGTTGTCTTCAGACTTCGCACTGGCCACAACAGACTGAGGTACCACCTATTCAACAAATTGAAGATAGGGTGTACCGACGAATGCCCGTGCGGTACTGGTAAAATGACCACTGAACATCTGCTGCAGAACTGCCCGACATACGAGGATCAGAGAGAGCAGATGTGGCCATTGCCAGTGGAACTGCAAGACAAGCTCTATGGTAGTGGCGAGAGTCTCAGGATGACCGCCGCTTTTTTCGAGAAAATAATGGTTACTGTCTGACTGTGTACGCAGAAGAAGAAGAAGAAGAAGGTCTTATGTCTGGAACCCTGGATCGCATTGTCTTGCAAACAGCTGATAATGGACAATGAGCAAAATGAACCTTTACTATACTGCAATCTCATGTTACAGGATAGGGTAACGTCTTCCAGACTCTGCTCTGAGTGGATTGACATTCATATTTAGGGGTCGTTCACATATTACATCACTCAGTAAAGGGGGAGGTGTTCCAATATTTTGGTACAAATTGTGATGATGGAAGTAGAAGGTTGTAGAAATATGATGTTACACAGTTAATGTTGTTATTATTGTTTCCTGTTTTAAAATATTAGTCAATCACATTATTCATTTTCTTATCTGCTCCTTGCTACCAGTTTCAGAATTGATCCTTTTTCAAGGCACAGCAGGGGAAAATTACAATATGTGAAATGTCTGATAGAAATCATCTTATTCAAGACAAAGCAGGGGCAAATTACAACATATAATATGTCTGAAAGAAATCATCAATGTCATCATGAGAGAAAAGATGAGAAATAAATGCATTATTATGAGAACCACTCTTGACCCTAATACGTAGCAAGAAAAACAAATGATGATGCAGACTGAACAACTGCCACTACATACATACAATACAACATTGGGTTAGTGATGCATCAGTGAAGAAGCTGGCAGCAACCAGAACCAATGGCTTAGCTGGCCGCTTGCATTGGGGTCAGAAAACCAGAGCTGACCAAGATCCTATTCTGCCAACAAAGTGGCACCCCTGGTAGCAGGTTGCACTAGTGTCTGGTTAAAATACTAGGGATCACAAGGGGAAGGCAAATCCAGTTCCATAAATGCCATGATGAAACTGGATCAAATGGTGCAGAAATTGCAGCCTCACTATAAACTATAACACACCTTCACAAATTCCTTTCTAGGACGAATGGCAGAACAATATCAATCGATGCTCTTTAAGTGCCAAACACGATGCATAATTCAGAAACTGTGCTCTCCAGTTTGATCTGTGTGACACTACTCTTTTCAGTTCATGTATGTTGTTCAAGCCCATAATAGAGCCTTCTCTGACGATTGTTCTGCAGAGAGTTTCTTTTGGTCTTCCTCTTTTCCTGCTGCCAGATGGTGAGCACATAAACTCAAAATGATCGAGTTATGAGGCACTAGTTAGGCCAAATGGTAGATGTATAGAGGATACAACAGAAATCCTACAACAGCGTGAAATTAAAATGACCAGCATAATATACTTGACCCAAGAAAGGAATGGTCAGCTCCACACTGCACAAGTGAACGGAATAAGTAAAGTAAGTACACTTTCAACATAAATGTCGATTTTGACTTTTAAAAATAATTTCAAAACAAAACAAATGTTGCACCCTGCATTCCTCTCCTATTTGTTTTCACACTAAAAGCTGGACAATTTACATATTAAAATTGTTTTCATAGTTTTAATATTTGAGAGATTGTTTTAGATGTTAACTTGTACACATTAATAAAATGATCGATTTATTTAGAAATAAAATATAATACATATTTTAAAAAGAAAATGAGGACAAAATAAACTGCAGACCTATTTGTGATTAAACCTAAATTTAAAATTAATTCTTCCTCTTCACAAATTTAGCGAAAAAATATATCAATTGACATTGAATCTGGTCAGGCACAACATACTGACAAAGGTGTAGCGTTAGGGTCAGGCACCATAAACTGACTAAGACTACTATCTCTCTTCCATGTAGCGTTCCATGAAAACAGACTGTTTTCAAGGCAGTCTGGCTGACGAGATGTGGATCGACTTGATCTCTGCAGTAGTGAGTGTCACGCAAATGAAGTCAAGCATAGTACAACCACTCAGAGGACTGCAGTCTACTTTCATCAGTATGCTCAGGATGTGAGGAAAGCTATTACAAGCCACCACTAATTGCATTTTTCAGGGCACACAAAAGAGTAAACTTACTCACTGGGGACATTAAACAACAACAGCAACATTGAATTAGAGAAGATTATTGATTATTTTGTCAATAATTGTTTGATCAAAATATGGTCAAAGTTGACTGCAGACAATTACCCAACCATTTCATTTGATTGGAATATCGTTTCCACACAAAAAATGCTAATCACGAGACACATTAATTTATTGTTTATTCAATGGAGGACAATCTGACTTTGTCTTGGAATAATGAGAACTATAAAGAGTAATAACTGATTGACAAGTACTTTACATTTTAAACCTTTCAATTCATGTTGATTTGTTCACAAGATTAGCATTAGATCGCAAATGTAAATATTAGTGAAAGCTAGAGGGATTAGTGTGTTATTTTATATTTAATTTTGATGTTTTGTTTAATATTAATTACATTTTTAGATATAATTTTATAGACGTTTAACTAGCCAAAATGTTTGTGATGTTACATTTAAGTGGGCCATTATTTTTTGGAAGAAATGTAATGAGGGGATGAGGTGGTACACAAAATAGTCAAATTGCATGATGTAATATGTGAAAAAACCCTTGCGCCATTTGTATGTGAAGCTAAATGACGACAATAACAATAAATATTGCTACATTATTGTATGCTATCACCCGAGTGTGGTAACTGCATTAGAAAAGAGTAGGGTCACTAAACTTCAAAACATATATGTAAAAGACACTAAAAGAAGGTTATACGTGGAGCTAGCAAGCTCATCATGATAAGGGATTGTTATGTAACAACCAGTCTTTATGTAACTGTGCCTCAGCTGTAGTAGTGGACATTTCCTTCATTTGAAGCATACAAATGAATCACATGTATGTTGTGATCAAGAATGTATGGAGAGAGACTGCCGTGGGTATAGAACTTGGTCTCAATAACAAACCAATCAGAGGGTCGGAAAAGGACAAGTTTAACAATCTGTGGGCCACACCTAAGTAGAGCTCTGTATTATTCTCCTTCTATGTTAACCTAGAAGGTCATTTGGGACACCACATCTCTATGCATTATGAATCATCTGCTAATATTTGATAAGACCTTTCATTGGTTGACAAATGCTTTATTTCAGCCTTGTGTCGTCCCTCATTTTCTCAGCTTGTATCACTAGCCATTCATCATATTGTGTGACAATGAACATTCTGTTACTATAGCACAGCTATTGTTTGGAGACAAAATCAGCATTGAACTTCAATCTTAAGCAAATTGTTCCATTTATGCAGGAAACATTTTTTTTCAGTTACAGGCATTATATTTTTAGACGTCAACTTATAGGTCTAATTTAAAAATAATAATCATGACTTCGAGTCAAAATGTTACAGAAAGATCCTCAGAATACCCTGGACAGAGAAAAATACAAATGTGGACATTCAGCAAGAGTTAAGCATAGAGTAGAACCGGTTTATCAATTCCATTTTGGCTAGAAAATGCAAATACTTTGGTGGTCACGTCAAGAGACACAACGGTCTCGAGAGAACAGTGATGGAAGGTATGGTGCCAGGCAAAAGAGGAAGGGGTAGACAAAGAAGATGATGGCACCAAGATATCTAGGAATGCCTGGGTATGACTGTGGTGGAGGCTGGAGTTTTGGCAAGGGGACGAGTTTCTGTCAGACAGACTGTGTGATGGGAGCGACGTTCTATAAAGGACATGCTACATGATAATGAATCATGACTTCTTCAGCCTTAATTTATATTTAAAATTATATCAGGAAGAAGGACAATTTACAATTAGTATTTAAAACAAGCAGGCCTCTTTTAATGTACATCTTCATTACTCATTGGGGATAGGAAACTAACATCCGGTCAGGCAAAACATACTGATAAGACTGTCTTAGTCATCAGAATCAGGTGAAACATAATCAAAACATTTTCAACTCCCTGTGGATCATAGATCTTTAGCAAATATATGCCAATTCATAAACTGCTGACCTCCCAATAGGTTTTATCGGCTTTAAGTTTCTACAGGATAGGGGTAGCCAGCCTCATGCTCAAACCTTCTTAGTCTCCTCCTATGACATGCCTTTTAGGTTACAGTGTTTCTTGTCTTTGCTCCCCATTTGGACCCTGGTAACACTCTGACTAAACAAATATATAGTGATGTTCTTCACACAAGAATAGAGAACTATTAGAAAAATGTGTCAACATACAACCTTGCAAAGGATCGCAGAGAAAAAACAAACTAATAACTTTAATTTCCCGTTGAAGAGTGTGCATGTGTTAGAATTGGCTGAAGAAGCAAGAGCTTGATGAAACTTGCTGACTTGTTTGACAGTTAAGTGGGGAGAGAGCTTGACAAAAACTTGTCAACTTGATTAACAGTTGGATGGTGAGCGAGTTTTATTTTCAGTTCTGGAGCTGACAACAGCCAGCAAGTCATAACTAGCTTGCTTCAGGGTCAGCAAACCAGAGCTGACCAAGACCCTATTCTGCCTCCACGTGGCGGCCCTGGGAACAGGCTGCACTAGTTACTAGTGTAGTCTGGCCAAGGGTATAGGGATTGCAATGGGAAGGCAAACCCGGTACTCAAATAAACCAGCTGAAATAGGATATGTTGCACCAAAAGGCACAGGTATGGTAGCCTTGCTGTAAATTACGGCACTGAATCACAAAATTCTTTGCAGGACGAATGGCAAAGAAGAAGGATGGTGAGAGAGCTTGGTAAAAGCCTGCTGAATCGATTAATGGTTGAATGGTGAGACTTAAATATAAATACCCTACTTGTGAAATATTTTTTGTCCATGTTTATCAGATGTCCTTGTCCACTTTTGTTATGAGGTTAAAAACAAAAAGTTGAACTTTGTACAATAAGTAAACTCACAATGAATCTGTGTTTTCTCTCTAGTTATACAATATTGTTGCTTTAGTAAAATGTATCCTACGTCTAATAGGGTATATAGTAATAATATATTCGTGTTGAAATTTATTATCTCTAGTCATGAACCATAGAAAAAAGAATTAAGTGGTCGTGAATTTGAGACGCCTGCGATGGAATGTCTTCATGTTAGTCTTATGCATCTACAGAGATAAAAAGATATGGAGGAGAGGTTTCTTCTTCTAATCCCCACACCCCATCTAAATGATCTATTCTAGTGGTTCTCAAACGTTTTCGGTCTGCGGCATTCTTTGTGTACCTGAATTTGTCAACGGCATCCTTATTGTGCTAGAATTTTTCCACGACACCCCAAGTCGGAAATTAAGCCAACTTAACAGTCGCAGTGCGCAGTTTATGAAAATATTTGAATGTTTCGTGGCACTTCTGTAAACCAGCCATGACAGCCCAGACTGCCGCTGCACAATTTGGGAACCACTGAGTCATTCATTCCTTGTGTCATATATCATAAATAAATAAGATGTTTGTTTCTACGGTTTTCTTTCAAACAACAAAAAACTACATTACACTCAGCCTGTGTGAATAGATGGTTGTTCAAGGTCATGAACCGATGATTCTTCTGCTCAGAAATACAATGTTGAAGTCTCAAAAGGAATTAAACTATAACTGCTGATTAAAACCTGAAGTACTCAAGTCTATTCTGTTTTTGTAATTTTTATTAGCCAGAAAAAAGATATAAATATTAAACATAGAATCCTTCAATCTAAGTACTTTTATTGTAAAATGAATGGAATCACAATTCCCTACTTCTGAATGGTGTGCTGATAAAGCATTCACTTTTCACAAAGATACAGAGTTCAACTCCAGTACCAGAATGCTCCAGTTAACCCAGCTGTCAATGTATGCCTGTTTTATTGTTAAGAAAGGAAAGGCAGTGAGAAAGGGAACTGGCCAACCTACCTCATAAACAAGCTGTGGCCTCTTGCATTAAAGTCTAACACTTCATCTCCAACAGCAGTGGCTGCGATGTCACTACCTTTACCTTTACTTCTACATACATAATCTCATTGACATATTCTTTCCGTGCACACATTTTTCAGTTGTACTGTCAAAATATGTATCATTGCCAAGCTGACATCTTTATTTACATATTACAGCAAAATTCCAATACAGGATTGCTAGATCAGGTCAGTGAAAATTTGCTAAAATATGGGTCTGAAGAGCATAAGTTTGCGTGTGTGTATGTGTGTGTGTATGTATTTAACAAAAGGTGAGGTTTACAAATAATTAGTCTTGCATGCGGGGATGGCATGAGCTAGTGGTTAAGTGACACGGCTCACAATTCGAAGGTGCTGGGTCCCCATCACTGCACTGGCCGTTACGCCGGGGAAGCAAACCCTAAGAAAATGCAGGAGGAAGCAGACCCTTACTTAAAATGCATGCCGAAGTCGGATGCACTGGGCCAAAAGGCACAAAATAAAAACCATAGTGCAACGGTGCACACCCCCTTGGGAAATAGAGAAATAAGATGAACACCAAAAAAAAAACACAAAACAAATGTCTTGCGTGCACATAAAACGTAAGTACTGGTATTTGTAACAGTATAAACAAACCTCATTAAATGTATCCTGCAGAATAGGCAATTCTACATCACTTTGGTGGGGGGGGGGGGGGGTGAAAAACGTCGATGGGGAAACCCAAAAAATGGGCTTGCACAAGGAAGTGTCTTGGCACTTATGCTGTATAATATATATACCAACGATCAACCTATAGATACAGAGGTGACAAAATTCATATATGCCAGTGATACAGCAGAATCTGTCCAGGGAACGGGTTTCGAAAAAGTCGAACAGAAACTGACAAACGCCCTTGATACCATTGCTCTATATTACCCAAAAAATCTCCTCAAACCAAACCCCAGCAAAACTCAAGTATGTGTTTCCCATCTCAGAAATAGAGAGGCGACCAGAAAGTTGCAGATCAAATGGCAAGGCCAGAATCTAGAACACAGCATGGCCCCCAAATACTTGGGAGTAAAGTTGGACCGCACACTGTTCTATGCCGCACATTGCCAGGAGAGAAAACAGAAAATACATGTGAGAAATAGTATCATACGAAAACTGAATGGCACAATTTGGGGAGCAAAGCCAGATGTCCTCAGAACATCAGCACTCATTCTGTGCTTCTCTGTAGCTGAGTACGCCGCACCAGTCTGGAAGAACTCTGCACATTTCAAACATATAGATACAGCAATAAACGAGACAGGCCGTATAGTTTCTGGATGCCTAAAATCTACACTAACTGAAAAAATACACCCCATAATCGGCATAGCACCACCAGAGATACGAAGAACTGTCACGTCAGAGATGGAAACAGAGAAACGGGTAAATGACCCAAGACACTATGTTCGGACATCAGGTGCACTAAAGTCAAGATGAAGTTTCTTACAGTCAACCCAGCCTCTACAGACTAGTCCAGGAAATCGACACATCGAAAGTTGGAAACAGCTGACACAGGTTCCCTTGATCGAGTTACGGGAGGAACCTGCGCCTGGACATCTCCTACCCTACGCAACATGAAAGTCACTAAATAGACTTCGAACTGGTGTATGCAGGAAAAAACTTAAAACGATGGGGATACAGGGATGATAATAAACATGCGAATGTGGAGTATAACAAGACCATGACCATCTGATGATCTGCCCAAACCGCCCGGAGACATGTAGCATGGATGACCTGCTGAGTGTCAATGACAGGGCAATCCATGTGGCTGAATACTGGAAGAATGATGTGTGACGCGGTGCCTAGGACACGGAAAGTAAGTAATTTAAAAAATGTATATTTATATATAAAATGAATATTTATAAAATAATTATTAGTAAATAATAAGTATTTATACACAAAGAAAATAGAGTACAATATATTTATTGTGAATACCGCAAGCCTTTATAAGCATATGAAATATGTAATTTCTTAAACATTGTTACATGCACTGGTGTTTTGAAAAAAAAATATTTTATATATTAAATATTTCATATATTATATATTTTAAAAATATGTACAAATTAGAATTGAAGAGGTTGCCTTAACATTAAACACAAAGTTAAAATGAAATGTGCCAATGTGAACTTTCCACTGAATAAATAAGACAGTAGCCAGTTTCAGCACGAATGTCTTTGCCGTATGTTGTGTTCCCATGACATCTTTTGAGGAATTGAGATAGGAAACTTTATGCTGCAGTGAAAGTACTATAAAATGATAAAAAAAGTAGTCCGACAGCAGTAATTCCATTAGAAGATAGAGTGATAGAGACATCATTATAGACATCTAAGCTTATTTCCGAGGTGAGGAGACAAGCTCCCTTCTTTGCTGACTTGTCCCTTCTAACTATGAAGTGTCCGTTCATATCATACCATTGCTAGTGACTCACTTATATTGAGGGGGGGATTGTAGTGAAGAGGTTAAGGCACTTGTCTCTCACAGTGATGAATGGAAATGGTGAGTGATCGAATCCCACAAGTTTCAAGTGACCCTTTGTCTCACGGAAGATAAGACCAGAGTGCTTGCATCCTCAGTTACCTCGAGTCGTCTCGACCAATAGTCTTGTCGCTGATCTAAGGTAACAAGTGAGATTAATGATCAGCGCATTCACTCCCTCACTTTAATCCAAATACATCGCACATCATATTATTAAGACAAAACCGTCTCATGTTGTGGGCATCATCGCTTGCGATGGGAAATAACTAACTATATTGTAAAAACATTACCTATGTTTGAGACCAGGGTTGAAAGCAGATTGACAAAGCAAAATGAATACAAAGTTTATTTGAAGTTATTGTGTTAGAAGAATAACTAGAGGTACTCTAAGGGATCGAAGCCAGAGGTAATTGCAAAAACAGCACAAACAACAGCGGCGCTGACTCGGCTGAAACCTATATGGCAAGACAAGCGGCTTGCCCTCGGTATAAATGTTAGACTAATGTGCTCTTTGGTGCTATCAATATTTCTGTATGCCTGCGAGACCTGGACCATTAAAGCAGATATCCAGGGCAGAATACATGCAATGGAAATGAGGTGCTATAGAAAACTTCTAAATGTTACATATAAAGATCGTGTAACGAACGTAGAAATATGTCAGAGAGTTGAAGACGCTATTGGTCCATTTGAAAATCTGTTCACAGCTATCAAAAGACGAAAGATGGCCTGGTGCGGGCACGTCGCGATGTCCAACGGAATTACTAACTCGGTACTCTTTGGTTCCGTACCGGGACAGAGAGGGCTAGGACGTCCAAGGAAGAGATGGGTGGACAACATCACTGAGTGGTCAGGCCGTCTTCCCGGTGAGATACAACAGGTGGCAACAGAAAGAGAGGGATGGTGTGGGATTTTGGGAGTGTCTTCATGTGTGCCCCAACGACCTGATGGGTTACGGGATGAACTGAACTGAACTGAACTCTGAGCAATGTCTAAGAAAGATGAAAACAATTATCATTGTGATTTGAAGCAAAACAATTGTCAAAGGTAAAGGACAAAGATCTTATATACATGCCATATGACATATTTATTTTTTTTACCAACAGTACACTATCTCCTTGAGGGAGCAGTGTAGTGCAGTGGTTAGTGTGCTGGCTTCGCATCTGAGTGGGCCTAGGTTCATTCCCCAGTTGAGGTGGTAATGTTTTTTCAGACCGCAATGGCTCCTGGGTTGACCCAGCCTTAAATGGGTACCGGTTCAGTCAAGGAAGTAAAAGCGGCGAGGGAGAGGAGATGGCTACCGCCCTCATGTAGTTGAGCCTTTGAAATATGAGATCGCTAACACCTCACACCCCTACAGCAGTAATGCTATGGGTTACTTTACTTTACACTATCTGGCTGCTTTTTCCTTCCAATAATTGCTTGGGTACACAATTGTTTTGACTGGGTTGACCCCGGAAATCCCATGTGAACTGTGGATTGAACTTATATCGCTCGACTGGGCAGCCAGCACACTGCGCTACCATAGATCCAGTACAAGAACAATTGTGTAATACTTTCAAATAATATAAGCTGATATCCTATAACTAGCATGTTGGCACACAAACGTGTATGCTGTATTTAAAAATAGTATTAATATCATGTGATACCAGGCCTCTTACTGGGGAAGAAAGAATAGAACCAATGCTCCTTTAGAATGTTGAAAAAGTAACTAATGAGGGCTGTACATGGAGTTTGCAACCAAAAAATGCAAATCAAATTGCAACAGAAACCACCCTTGCAAGAGTAGCTGCCATCAGCGAAGAAATGGATCCATATAACATATCATGTACTAGTGAATATGTGAAAATATTGTATCTGGTTTTGATATAACTTCTCACCAACAGATAACAACACCGGAAGAAATGTGGGAATTTATCAAGACTGTAATTGCCCCACAGCTGATAACACAAAAGAAACTTATCAGTGTTGCTCATGACACTTACCTTGTTGGTGCTGCACGTCTTAGGCAGGTCAGGACAAAGAATGATTCAAGTGAGTTGTGATGCCTTGTGGTTATGTATGTAAATTGATGCCCAATTATCCTTTTGAAGTGTCATCATAATGGCGATAACTGTATGGAATTAGTTAACCATCTGGTTTCTAGGCCACACCCATTGTTGCTCTTCTGATTCGTTAAGTGTTTTGTTGTTCTGATTCATTAAGTGTTTTGTTGTTCTGATTCATTAAGTGTTTTGTTGTTCTGATTCATTAAGTGTTTTGTTGTTCTGATTCATTAAGTGTTTTGTTGTTCTGATTCATTAAGTGTTTTGTTGTTCTGATTCATTAAGTGTTTTGTTGTTCTGATTCATTAAGTGTTTTTGTTGTTCTGATTCATTAAGTGTTTTGTTGTTCTGATTCATTAAGTGTTTTGTTGTTCTGATTCATTAAGTGTTTTGTTGTTCTGATTCATTAAGTGTTTTGTTGTTCTGATTCATTAAGTGTTTTATTGTTCTGATTCATTAAGTGTTTTGTTGTTCTGATTCATTAAGTGTTTTGTTGTTCTGATTCATTAAGTGTTTTGTTGTTCTGATTCATTAAGTGTTTTGTTGTTCTGATTCATTAGATGTTTCTGTGTGTTCTTTGTCCCTGACAAAGGCCATCTTGATTTGTTTAATGTGGGTCTAATGAGCCATACCTATTTATGTTTTTATGGAATTAGTCACACAATAATAGCATTTACCACCTACCACCACCATTTTGTCACTTCTCTTATCATTTCGGTAGATATTAGTTATGTTTATTATCTCCAATCTTGTGTATTGTTTAAACAGTGATAAGTGGCACTATTGTACCCCTATGAGAAGTACACTCCTTTTTAAACAATACATCCTTCAGTGGGATGAACAGAGCAAAAAATCACAGTCAATGCACTCATCCTTAGGAAACAAGGAAGAAAATAAATAAGAAACGTGTGTTTATTTATATTACTTGTCTGTTGTTGCTGATGAGGACTACTGACATCACTTTCATCATAATTTGCACATTACTTTGTGGTTGATGGATTCGTATGTGGGTGATCTGACCGATGCGAGCACATAAGGTTCTGCTGCACAATTGGCACATGTTTTCTGCAAGTAGTGTAGTGTTTTGTTTTGGTTTATCTGTTTCAGGGACTTCAGATCACTCGTCTGTCATAGGCTGCCTGTAAATGGTACACCTCGCTGGCGACATCTCTTTTGACCACACTTGTTCAACTCAAATGATGTGCCCCAGATTTTCCCAAGTAGTTACAGTCTTTTTCCTCTTTTTTGTGCACTTGAAAATATGTTTTTTTCTACAATGTTATTTCTTGTATAAACTTCACTGTCTTTTGTAGCTCACATATAGGTCCATAAAGTTTCTCTTCCAGTGTTGTTTCTTTGGGCCAGTGTGTTTGCCTCAGTATAGACGTATAATATTTGGGGCAGTTCTGTAGTATGTGCTCTGCAGTCTGGAGTGTATGTCTGCATGTACACATGGCTGAGTTGCCCATCTTTAAGTTTGTGTACATTTGACTGTGGAGTCGGTTGTGTCTTGTTTTGAGACACAACACAACAGTTTGCTCTTGTTTGTTTATATTATAGTAATTATCTTGTGTTAATGCTGGTGGTTCTCTCATCGATTTGATTATTGTTTTCTTCTGGTCACATGTAATTGGTACATCCAGTTCTCATTTCCAAGAATGAGGCTAAAGATGCAGCACAGTTAATAAACTGACAGTAGCCAGCGACCAACACTCTATTTTGACTCTAAGCGGCAGCCCTGGAAACAGGCTGCACTAGTGTAGTGTGGCTAAGAGAATAGGGATTGCAGTGGGAAGGAGAATCCAGTACCAAAAAAAGCCAGCTATTATGCATCTATATTTTACATTGTTTGTTACATCATACATTTGATGAATCTCCATTGTCCACATAATGAACATGCATACCCTCATGTAACTGTTTGACCAGAGTGGCAAATTAATCAAGGTAGCCGAATGTATGCATGGTTTGCCATAGTCCACCTCTGCTCCCATCAAATGCCTTTACCTGGTCAATAAATGTGACATATTCTTGTATAGTTATGTACAATTAAGTTATTCTTTTAGCTCTTGTTGCCTTATGCCTACAACCCACATAAAGCAGAGGGGTTCAGAGAGCCTTATGGTAATGCATGTCCCCTTTGCTCTATAAAGCTCTGCTGGTAAAGCATCAGCCGCTTGGATTATCAAATGGTCTTCTTTATTTCAGTCTCAGCTTTGAGTTTGCTGAGTATTAATGGCTAATTAATCTTGACATTTTATTTAATTAAATAGTTAAGTTTAAGGTGTTAGAGTATCTTTACAACTGTCTAATCCAAAACGTTACTCAAAAGATGAACACCTTTTATTAACTGTTTAAAAGGTATTAAATGTAAAACTCTTGACTAATGTACCGTAGCTCTTTCAACACAGCCACGCTCACAAGCACACTAGTATAGTGCAGTCACATTTTAAGTGTTTTAAACACATTTTAATTATTCTAAAGAACTGAATAAGTGTTAACATGGTAATGATGTAGAAAGAGTACATCAGATAGTTTTTGATAAATCTAGCTGACATTGCAAAATCTATGGGCTGTTCAGTTTTGGACCAAGCAAGAATTTACTCGAGCAAGAAGTCAGAGAGGCAATTAGAAGATGCCCTAACTACAAGGCCCCAGGTGTAGAAAACATGTCAGCAGATGTGATAAAAGCTTGTCACGATGTAGGGGTAAAATGGCATCACATACTACAGGTGTGGTTTGAATGGAAGGTACATGATGATTTGCAAAGAGTTGTTGTGGTACTTCTACTTCTTCTTTTCACTTGTGTTTTGCTTGTGCCTTTCAGCATCAGGTTATGAAGGGGTTTCTTGACAGGGTTATAAGTATGTGCTTCGTACACGCAGAGCTTTACTGCTTCTGTTATTTCTGCTATGCATCGTTTGTGTGGTCGACCCATGGTTTTGTATCCATTGTATCTGTATAGCATTGCTTTCTGAGGGATACTATCTGGTGTTTGATGTGTCACGTAACCAAAACAATTGGTTTACTGTCTCTTGATGAGGTCTAGCACTAGTGTTGTACCTACTTGTTTCCTAATATCTTTGTTTCTGATTCTATCCATTATTGTTGCTCTAAACATTCTGCATAGGAATTCCATCTTTGTTGTTACAATCTTTTTTTTCTTTGCTTTTCAATGTCCAATTTTGGCACTGAAAGCACAATGTGGGTAGGAATATCGTGTTGTATAGCGTTCCTTTTGTATTCATTGTCATGTGTTTACATTGTAATATCGGGGATATTTGCACAATGATTTGTCTTGTTTTATAACATCTGTGTTTGATTTCAGTGTCTCCTTTGCCATCTGCTGAGATTATGTTACCCAGGTACATGAAGTTTTTAACCTGTTATACTGGGTGATTTTGTATAAGTATATTTGTAGTTTCTTTTCTTGCAATTGTCATAGCTTTTGTTTTCTCTATGTTGATTTTCATACTATAATCCGTACAGACCTCATTAAGATTGTTGATATGTTCCTGCAGTTGTTTTTCTGAGCTTCTATTTTTGCTTGGTCATCAGCAAAGAGAAGTTAATTTAAGTGATCACTGAGGTTGTTTCCTCCACTAGTGTTGGCTTTTTTACATATTGCGTCTATATATGTGATAAACAGTAAAGGACATAGTACATAACCTTGCCGTACACTGGTCCTAATATGACATTTGTTCTTACTGTACATTGGCTATTCACATAAAGACTTTTCCATATATTGGTCAAATGTTTATTTACTCCATAGCATTCTAATTTTGCCCAGAGTTGGTATCTATTCACTCAATCGAATGCATTCTCTTGGTCCACGAAAGCTGCGTGTAGTGTTTCCTATTGTTTTCTTCGCTAGTTGTCTGTGTGTGAAGATTGCATCTGTATAGCTCGTTCCGGTTTTCCTAAATCCCATCTGTGCTTTGCTAAATTGCGGTTCTATGATTTGACGTAGTCTTTTTTCCAGTATTTTACAGAATATTTTGCAAGTATGGCTCAGCAACAATATTCTTCTATTTGTTGTACAGTTCTTTTTGCTGTCCTTTTTATCCATATGGGGAAAATTGAAGCATTTCTCCAGTCTTCTGGTATTTCTTGTTTAATCCACACTAGGTTATACAGTCTGTATAGCCAAGTTATACCTACATCTTTTGTTGCCTTGACTAGTTTGGCAGGGATGTCATCTGGCCCTAGTGACTTGTTTGATGGTGCCACTTGTATAGCATATTGTATCTTCAATTTAGTTATATCCGGTTCTAGCTCTGTGGTGATCTCTATATTGAAATCTTGTGCTCCTGTTATTTCTCAAGTATTACATAGCTCTTCGAACTATTGTTGCCATCTTTCCATGATCTTTCTTTTGTCATGGTACATATTTGGAAAAATAAGGCCAGCAGAAAATATTGCAGCACTTATAAGGGCTAATCCCTCCTCAGCCATGTCAGAAAAAAATGTTGAAGCCGTCCTTGAGAAGCGAGTACGAGCTATTGTGGAGTCACTGTTCAATGCTTCACAATCAGGATTCAGGAATAGCAGGGGATGTATAGATGCTATATTTACACTCAGACAGTTAAGTGAAAAAAAACCAAAGAAAACAATAAGAATCTTCACATGGCCTTCATTGATTAGGAAAAAGCATTTGACCAGATAAGGCGATGGAAATTATGGAAGGTAATGGAAAAATAAAGTGTAGAGTCAATTATTGAATGTCATTCATGCCTTGTTCATAAACAGCAAAGGTGCAGTATGAACGAATGCCATTAAAACGCATTTGTTTCCAGTATTGAGTGGTGTAGGACAGGTGTGTGTTTTTTTCTCCACTTTTCTTAATAATTTATATGAATAAAATTACACAGTTGACTAACCCCAATAAGGAGTCCCTAAATGAACTGTTGTTTACTGATGATCAGGTCATCTTTTCCAAAATGGAGAAGACCTGCAAAACTACTTAACATATATCAATTTTGAAAAAAGTGAATGAAAATGACATGAAGGTCAACACAGAAAAGACAGAGATTAGGTTGATATCACATGAACACTTACAGAGAAGTTTACACAGCAGTCACATTAATATCAAATAAGTACGGAAGTTAAAATACCTAGGTAGTATGTTCACTCATGTCGGCAGAGTGGAAAGAGAGATTGCACATAGTATTCGGAAGGCGAACATTGTTCACTACCAAAATGCACCAATTTTTAAACACTCTGGGGTGCTTCTTTCCACTAGGAGGAAGCTGATAAATACACTGTTTACTCCTACATTGTGTTACCAATGTCAAATACATAAAAATAAGATCCAGAGCTGTGAAATGCTATGTGTGAGATGTGCAGCCGTAAAGACAATCTGTGACCGAATCCTCAAAACTACACTGAGGCAGATTGTGGGGACAATCCCAGTTAGTTTCTACATTGACGCTTAACAAATCAAGTAGTTTGCTCATTAATCAGAATGCATTATGACCAGCCTGCAGCGATAGCAGGTCTCCGGCCCACGAGCAAGAGGCTGACATTGACGTCAGTGGATCGTGGGTGTCTCTGACACTCTCAGGAAGTTACATCTGACGGCAACACAAGCCTCCCACTTAGTGGTAACAAGAAATCTATGTATCTTCCATCTGTGTAACACTGTATGACAAGAGCAGTAGGACAAAAGAAGAAGAGAGAAGTCATGCTATCAATATAAAAATGTCCTAACTGTACACGCAGTCCAGGCTAGGATGTCAGCCATTTCATGCCTGAAAATAATACAGTGAATGCAAATTATGTTCTAAATATATTTTATTGTTCTAAATTGAGTGCATTAATATTATATATATATATATAAATACATCCTATATAGGTTTGTGCGAACAACTACCTTACATAGTAAGTCATTTCTTTGATTCTGAGAGCTGTGTGCATTCATCATACTTCTTCTCAGAAGAGACCAACAATTATGTAGAAAATTGGAATACTATGTCTAACCTTTCCAAAGATGAAATTGATGACTCAGCATATATCTACAGAAGCCCAAAAGATCTGAGAACTGCTTCATATATGGGTATCTATCTCTCTCCATCATTCTCACTTTTATTTTCTTCTTTCTCTTCTCTTTAAATGTTTGTTCCCTTGTAATATTACTACTTTTACATATGTGTCTCATTATGTAATATGGGGTTTATAATTTTGTTGGGCACAAGGTGGCAGACATACAAGACATTGGAAGATCAGAGGGAGAAATGGAAAGAAGTAAAGTGTGACTGGGGGAAATAAATACAACGGGGCAAAGTATATAATGCAAATTATATTTACTGTCTATGAATAAATTAAATTGATGTAGTTATACATATTAGTTTAGATGTATTTATTGATGTGTAGACTAAGTTAAGACATATTTATTGTTCATACATAGACTCAGTCAAGATAGGTCATCCCGTAACTGGTGAGGTTGTTGGGGCTCGACGCTCCACACCACCCCTCTCTGTCAGCAACCACTGCCTGTGTCTCCTTTGGTTGGAGATTGGTCCATTCCTTTATGTTGTCTTGCACCTTTCCGTGCAGGATCGAATTTGCAAGATTGTTTAATCTCAATTTGTGGTCGTACCAAGTGGGTTTTTGTCTTCTAACTGTTGCCTAAAGGTCCACAAAAGGCCAAATTGTTGCTGCAATTCTTTCTTGTATTTTGGTTATTATAACTCGGACTTTGTATGTGACGTTTACAAGTCTTTGGAAACATCTCATCTCCAAGGCTTATATGCAGGTCAGCTGTAATTGTCTATGTCTCACAAGCATAGACGTATACTAACAGGACCAATGTACACATTATCTGATCTTTGTGCATATTGCTAACCGTTTATCTGCCAGAGTTTGTTAAGCCGTACAAGCGCCATTATTGTCTGTGCTATTCTAGCCAGTACCTCTCATTTTAATTCTTCATCACAGACAATCGAACCCAGATATTTAAAACGTTCAACCACTTCGAGTTCCTGGCCATTAGCTTTTACCACACTGTTGAAGCTATCAGCATTTTGGTCATTAACTTTGTCTCTCAGTGTTAATATCCATACCATAGTCAAGAGCTGTTTTATCGAGTCACCTTATCAATTCCTGAAGTTCCGCCCCTTTGCCTGCCAACCCGTCGATGTCATCTGCAAAATAGAGATTGGTAATCATTTGGTTCCATATCTGAACAGTACAAACATCATCTCCAAGTGCCTCACTCATAATTCCCACAAGGAATATGTTGAAAAGTGGAATGTGCGAAAACCAGTTCTCTCGCCTCCCATTGACAAGAACTGAACTATATGCCTTATCTTACAGATGTTCAAGGACATGTATAATATTTCCGTTGATTTTATATCTGTTCATGGTATAATTCTGTAATTTTGCGCTGCCTTCAGTTTGAAGATTATCAGCTCATGATACCATAGCCTAGACATCCACCGGCACACAACGATCTCTAATGACCGAAGGATTAGGAAGGAACTCAACCACATCCTTGTGAGAATTCTCGATCGGGCAACTTCCTGTCGTGTCTTTTGCATTGTGGAGGTCCCTGCCAACACTGACCATTGCTTGCTGATGATTATGCGCTCCATCTACTCATATGTCCCTCCACCTGTACTGACCCCTAGTTACAATATTCATCTTCTCAAGGCTAACCCAAGCGTCACCGTAAAATACGTTGAGGATGTCAGGGGAATACTGGCTGCATCTGACCCCCTTCCCGATTACCCGGAGGCAGCATAGGCAGTCGTAAAGAATGCCACATGCAAGGCCGCCAAGTTAATCACCAGCTCAAGAACCTCAAAGCATCAGCATTGGCTCTCAATGACATCATACTCCAGAAGAACTCAGCCAGGCTTCGCAATGACCACACCAAACAGCGACGGCTGAAAGGTCAATTCTGCGCGGTGGCCAGAGCAGACAAAGAACGCTTTCTCAACACAATTCGTAATTGCTGACGAAATCAAAGCTGGTCTCAGATCTCATGACCTTTCAGGTTATCAGGCTCCTCCGTCCTGGAAGCAAGCAGAACAAGAAAAAAAACATCAGTAAGTCTGATAGGTCCTTGTGCTCATCATACACGAGGAGGAGCGAACAGGTGGAATAAAAAGTTACTCCTGTGATCTGTTTGTGTTCGTATCAGTCCTCGATTTGTTGTGCCAGGTTAAGAATCTGGCCACGACATGATCTTCCAGCCTGAAGCCTGCCTGCTCCTTGATGAGTTTATTGTCTATGAAGGTGGCGATACGGTTCAGGATCATTCTTTCAAAGACTTTATACAGATGGCACAGTAGTGAAACCGGTCGGAAATTCTTAGATTCTGATGGGGTTTTTCCTGGTTTTAGCAGAGCAGCCACATGGGATTTTATCAAGATTTTTAGGAATTTGCATAGAACCGATGCATGTGTTGATAAACTTCAGCAGCCATGTGGTAGTTTCTTGTCCAAAGTTTATAATTTGTTCTGTCCTCAAGCCATCTGGGCCAGCTGCTTTATTGTTTTTCATTTGATGTATTGCATCATTTAGTTCTTGCAAGGGGAAAGGTATCGCCAATGTCATTCTCCTGTTTACAATCTCGCTGGATATTGGTTTTCTCTGCTTTTGTGATTGATTTTCCTGTTCAGTAGTAATTGGTGGGCTATTAGATTAGGAGTGACCTATGTTATGCTTGCAGGAGCACTCGCTGGATCATTACTGAAGTTTTTAATAAGTTTCCAGGCACGTCTATTGTTTTGTTTCATATCAAGGTCTTCCCCCAAGTGGCGTAATTTGTTTGTTTTTTTACTCTGATATAGCATGTAGTTGGTCTTTCCCAGCCAGGATGGTTTCATCAGAGAGAGGGTCACATTCAAATGCTGCATGGTAATGCTTGTATAACGCCTTTGATTCACCGTTAAGGCCTAGAAAATACTGAGTTCTGCAGCCTCTTGGTATGTGGTGTCTAGAAATTCTCTTTATGAGTTTGACAAAGGCCTCATATTTTACAGGGGTTGGTTCTAATTTATGCACCTCTTTGTCTAGGTCATAGGCGAGTGGACCCCATTTGACTCGTTGGAATTTGAAGCGTCTTTTAAATGGAACGCTTTCCGGTTTGACAGCTGCCGTGACAGTGCATGATATGGGCCTGTGTTATGTACGTGATATGGACTCCTCTACAGATTTTGCCATTTGGTGTATCATCATGTCACTAATAAATATGTTGTCCGGATTGTAACCTTTTTCCCATCTGCAACTATTAAAAGATGGTGGTAATTTTTGGTCATTCAAGAACTGCAGTCCATTCTGCTCTGCCCAGTTCTTCAGCTCTTCTCCATTAGCATCTGTTTATTTGTAGCCTTATGCAGTGCTGTGACAGTTAATGACTCCAATGACTATTTTGTTGCTTTGAGACTTGAAGTTGTCAGGATTTTCGAAAACAAAGTTGTCATTCTGTGGCTTATATACTGATGTCATTGTACATGATTGGGCTTGGGTTGTGAGGATAGATACATAGTAGTCCACATATAATGTACTTGGGATACCATGAATCCTGGAATTCATCCTTTCCTTCTACTTAGGCAAGGTTTCATCCTTTCCTTCTACTTAGGCAAGGCTTCATCCTTTCCTTCTACTTAGGCAAGGCTTCATCCTTTTCCCCTACTTATTCAACATATACACGGAGAATACTACGTGAAAGGTAAAATAGACGCAAACTCTGTGAGTTTCGACTAATTCTCAATTTGAGGAAAGGCGATTCAAAAACTAAGATATGCAGATGACACAGTTACGCTTCCAAACAGTCCATTCAGAAGCATAGTGAGGATCAGGATATTTTCCTTATTAAAAAAAAATTACAAAGATAATGCCCGTTGGCACACACAGACCCCAACTCAAGATCACTATTGGTAATGAAGAATGTGAACACCTGGATTAGTTTAAATACCTTGGCTACATGATAGCAAACGATGGAGAGTGTGCAAGGGAAATAAGGAGACGATTGTCCATAATGAGGAAGAAACTGAATAGTATGCAACATGTGTGGTACAATACTAACAGAAAATTAAAATTTAAGACCTACAGAACATGCGAATTCTCTCTAGCAATGTACGGATGTGAGGCGTGGACTATCACACAAATATTAAAAAAGAGAATGGGGCTTTTGAGACAGAATGCTACAAAAGAATCCTCAAAATACTTGGATAAAGAAAATAACAAATAAAGCCATCCTGCAAGATCTGAGTGTCGAATAATGCTTTGGCTATATGTAGTAGGTATTTTACAACTTCCTGTGGCTTATTAGGCCTGGAGGAAGATACAAATAATTTGGGTAGATTTGTTTAATCTTATTAGGGCAGCAGTCGTTAAGCCTACTCAGAGAATATATAATATAAATACATTTAAAGCAAAAATAATTTGAAAAATATGATTGAACCATAATAAATCATAATATGAAGACGACTTGACTTTGTTCGTTCTCAATCTTCCGCTACCAAGTCCTGAAAAGGGCTTAAGAAGCAGAATGTAGTCCAGACAACAGAATGCTTTGTGTCGTAGTTTACAGCTTGATTGCGTTATTTGCACCTTTTGGTCCTTCTTCTTCTTCTTCTTCGTACGCAGTCAGACAGTAACCATTATTTTTTCGAAAAAAGCGGCGGTCATCCTGAGGCTGTCGACACTGCCATAGAGCTTGTCTTGCAGTTCCTCTGGTGATGGCCACATCTGCTCTCTCTGATCCTCGTATGTCGGGCAGTTCTGCAGCAGATGTTCAGCGGTCATTTTACCAGTACCGCACGGGCATTCGTCGGTACCACCTATCTTCAATTTGTTGAATAGGTGGTACCTCAGTCTATTGTGGCCAGTGCGAAGTCTGAAGACAACAACCTGCTCTCTTCTGTTCAACTGGTAATAGGCATCGTTTTTGGTGTAACCAGTATGTTCGGTTTCCCATTTGGTCATGTATCTGGCTTTGATAAGCCGTTTTGACTCTTCGTACGTCATACTAGTATCTGTTTGTGGTAGTCTTGCACCTTCTTTTGCCAGTCTGTCTGCCTCCTCGTTGCCTTGGATGTTGCAGTGTGATGGGACCCACTGTACCACTACCCTTTTTGGTGCGGACTGCCGGCACAGTTGGCAGAGTGCTGCTCTTAAGTCATTAAGCTCAGTGTTTTTCTGGCTTTTTAGCGCTGTGACTACGGCCAGAGCATCTGTAAGCAGGACTGTATGGCTTTCATTTTCTTTATGTGTCACCATTTCTTCCACTGCCGCCCTCAGTGCCTCTGCCTCCGCTCTGAAATTGCTTGTGTACTTACCAGTAGCGAATGACAGTGTTATTTTTCTGCCATTTGGTAGGTTCAGGAATGCTCCTGCCCCTCCGTTCTGTGTAGTGTTTGTTACAGAACCGTCGGTGTATGCATGGGTCCAGTCCATGCTTGGGTAGTTTTTCGATATAAAGCTTAGGGTAGTATCTCTCCTTTCTTTTTCAGTCTGGCAGTTTTTGTTTCCAATACCTGGTATATTTTCTACCACCTCTGGAAATATATCCTGCCTCCAGGTAGGTTTTCGTACAGTAGTGATGGGTTTTGGTGTTGTTAGTGCGTTTATGGGATCTTCGTGCATCTTTGCTTTGGCTATTTCTGCAAAGTTTCTCCGCTTTAGTTTTCCATTTCCCAAATTGTTTAGTCTCTGGTGCATTGGATGGTCAGTCAGTCTTCTGAGTTTCTCTGACTGCAACTGGGCTCTGCAGTCTCTTCTATCGGTCATGGATTGCAGTTTTGTAATCTTTTCAAGTTCTACAATTGGCGTTGACTTCATGCCTCCTGTTATAACTCTCATGGCTTGGTTTTGAAGTTTGCTAACTTTATCGAAGTTCGCCTTTGCTGCTGTTGTCTATGCCGCAATGCCATACTCGAGAACTGGTCTCACTCTTCCAGTGTACAGTTTCTTTAGTATGCTTTCGTCTGCTCCCCAGCTTGTGCCAGCAAGTTTCCGCATGATTGCCATTCTTTCTCTGGCTCTCATTCGGTTTCTCTCAATCTGACTTTTCCATGTCAAGCGCCGATCAAATGTGACTCCCAGATAGTTTGAGTTGTCGTTTGGCTGCAGGAATTTGCCATTTAAACTTAATTTGGAAATTTGGGGTTTGAAGGAAAGTGAGAATATTGTGCATGTGGTTTTCTCCTCGTTTATTTTGACCAGCCATGAGTTCGCCCACTCTTCCAGCGATGTTAGGGCCTGCTGCATCAAATTTCTTGCTATGGTGAGATTCTTTTCAGAGGTCCACATAGCCAGATCGTCTGCAAACATTGAGCTATGGACTCTTCTTGGTATATTCTCTGTAATGTCGTTTATATACACCAGGAAGAGTGTGGGTGACAGTACTCCCCCTTGGGGTACTCCCTGCTCAAGTGTCACCTTTTTGCTCATCTGCCCTTGTACTTGGACTCTGGCCGTTCTGTTTTTGAGGTAGTGGTTGATCCACTTGTACATTTTCCCACAAACATCACTTCTTCTTAGCTTGACTCTAAGTCCATCTTTCCAGACTTTGTCAAATGCCTTTTCCAGGTCCACCCACACCGCTACTGTGTGTTTCTGTGCCTGGTAGGCATCTTCTATTTCCTGGGCTATGAGGATGACCTGGTTCTCAGTGGATCTGTGCTGTCTAAAGCCGGCTTGCTGTGGAATTAGTATTTGTCTTTCTTCCAGATGCACATCAGTCTGGTGTTTATCATACGTTCCATCAGCTTGCCGACACAGCTCAGTAGGCTGATAGGCCTGTATCCATTTGGATCTGTTTTGTCCTTTCCTGGTTTTGGTACTGGTACAAGTACTGCGTCTTGCCATTCCTGGGGTACAATTCCCCTTTTCCAGCTTTGGTTCAGGACCGATAGCAGTTTCCTCTTCGCTGTTTGGCCCAGCCCCATCAGCATTTCGTTTGTTATCCCGTCTTTTCCGGGAGATTTCCTTTTCTTTAATGTTCTCATGGCCTCTTCCATTTCGCTCATTGTTAATTTGGCCATCATATGCTCTTCAGGTGCCGTATTGATGTTGCCGTGCCCCTTTTGCTCTTCACTAATGTCTTTATGCCTATCTGCAGGGACCTCGATGTGGTTTGCTCTGGCATAGTGATCGACAAAAGCGTTTGCGGCTTTCTTACCAGTGAGCAAGTTTTCGCCCTGCTTGATGGTAATTTGTTTGTTTTACGGGGTTTCGTCGTTTATGGCTCTGACTAGCTTCCATAGCTTGTTCCCTTCTTTGTCCAGGTTGAGGCTTTCCGTTTTGTTTTTCCAGCTTTCTCTTGCTGTTTGGTTAATAGTGTATTTGTATTTCGCCGTGGCGGCTTTGAGGGCGATGTTTGCCTCCATAGATTGTTCTCGCTCTGCCATGTTCCTAGCATTTGTTACTGCATCTTCCGCTTTCTGTAACTCGTCATTCCAATAGGGCTTATAGTTTTTCCTAGCTCCTCTTGGGATGGTTTCAGTGGCGGCTTGCATTATTGCCTTGCTTAGGCTTTCCACCATGGGCTTCATTTTGTTGTTTTGTGTGTTGATGGTTTCACACAGCCCATCTGTCAGGATTGCAAATCTGTCCCAGTCGGCTCGTTTGTAATTCCAACGTGGGAGCGGTTTTGTTTCCTGTGGGCCTACTTCCATATCAATGTCTAGCCTGATCGGCCTGTGGTCGCTACCTGCCAGTTGGTTTAGAAACCTGGCGGTCTATTTTATGGTGTATGTCCTGTGTGGAGAAGGCCAAATCTGGAGTCGAGGTGGTACGCCATGTTCTAGAATAGAAACTAGGGCCATCCTCCGGCCTATTGATTAGGGAGAGATTTGTATTATCTCCCAATCTTCCACTTCGTCACCTCTGCTGTCTGTGTCAGAGTATCCCCATCTCTCCGAGTGGCTGTTGAAATCTCCAACTACTATGCAGTTGGAGTCTTTGACTTCCATACTCGAGAGCGATAGGTCTTTATTTGGTGGTCCGTACAGGTTGAAGATGCGGAGCTTCGTCTCTTGAGCCATTATGTCAACTCCTACAATTTCTGCTTGTCCGGTGTGATTGACAGGTACCGCGCTACTCGCACCTTTTGGTCCGACACATTCGACCTCAGCAGGGTATCATAATATATTTTTACAGGTCTGAAGTTCTAAACACTAATCTTCACTGATATTATTAATTTATACACAACATATGCATGTTTTATAATTTTCCATGAATAGATAAGATGTGGTGCTTGCTCTGTCAATAATCTTTGCTTACAATCAGTGGAAGCCATTTTTATTAAACAATTTTTGCTGGAGCATATCGGTTGATTTACTAATTTCTTAAATGTGAACCTCTTTGTCTGAGAAAAAAAAGCACAAATGGCTCTTAATTTGAATAGTCCATCCACAGGTAATAACAATACAAATATTGGGTTGGACTAAGTTTAGAAAATTGTTCTTTGAACTTTGCTAATAGAGCTTTAACATAGCATGCCACTCTATGGGGCTTGTGTAAAAATAAGTACTGACAATAAGCCACCCGGAGTGGCTCAAGTATTCTAACAGTATTAAGTTAAAGATATTTTCCGTAGTGCTTTTCCCTGTCTGAACCCAGCCAGCTCTTCAGCAATGATGTTCTCCGATTGTGGTTTCAATCTGTCGACCTGTATTCTAAGGATGACCTTGCTAGGGTGGCTATTGAGGCTTATTGCTCTGTAATTTTGGCACAGCTTTAGGCTTACAGACTTAGGTAATGGTATAACCATCAATTTTGTCCATTAGTCCAGCCAGTTTCCAGTCACCTATATTGTGTTGCAGATGTGTGTCAGGCTTTCCACTACTACCTCCCCACTTGCGTGTAAGTGTTCTGCTGGGATATTGTCCACACCGGCAGCCTTCATTCTTCTCACTATCTTTACCACCACAGCCACCATCTCCTATGTTATCAGTTAGTAATCCTCCATTGTTGTTCGTGTTGGAGGGATTGTTTTCCTTGCCTCATCATGTCCCTCATAGTTGTATAACTCGGAACAGTACTCTGTCCATCGAGCCAGTGTGTCTTTTTTCTCTATAAGGGACTTGCCGCTTTTATCCTGTATCATAATAAAGTTCCTGCATTGTCTAGATGTTCCCAGTTCTTTGACCACCTTGTATGCTCCTTTAGCATCATTTCTGTCTAATCTCTCTTCGATGTTTGAACATTGCTCACATATCCACATCTCTTGACTCTTTCATTTCTATTGTATTGCTCTCTCGACCTCATAAAATCTGTCAACCTCATCAAGTGAATGTTATTGGTTTTTATATGACCTTTTATTGCAAAGGTCTAGAATTTCTTTGGTCACCTATGGCTTCTTATGTGTTTGATGGCACCCCAGGATCTATGTTGCTGTATCTCTTAGTGCTCAGTTTAGAGACTCTGTGTCTAGTCTCTCTCAGAGAGCCAACAGCGGAGCAAATCTCCCTCCTACCCTTGATTAGAACTCTTTGATGATTCTAGGATCTTTTAGTTTATCGAGGTCAAACTTTAGTCTAGTCACTTCTTTCTTTGCGACTCTTCAATAGCAGACGTAAAGTCATCATAACAAGATCGTGGTCGCTTCCTATATCTGCTCTGGGAAAACTTCTTGTTTTGTTGATCTTAGATCTGAACCTGTTCTTGATCAGTATATCATCAATTTGGATGTGCACTTCATTGTTTGGGCTATGCCATGTCCAACGTCTAGACAGCTAGTTACAACCGAACGTATATGCCACCACCAACAGCTTAGTGAATCATGGAGTGTGATTAGTTGCCTTGTTTCCATATGGGCCACATGTATAATAGAGCTAGGAGTCCTGGTTAGGTGGACCAATTGTCCTGTACATGTAATTGGTTCTCTTCTACCTTTTGTATACACAACAATATAAGAGCACCAATACTTGATTCTATATAAAACACAAGATCATTCATTTATTTCAAGTTTAATGGTTTTTACCATTATCAAAACTAACTATAACTAAATATTTCTATCTCAGGGGATGTTAGCATGAGCTTGAATGGAATCCCTGGAACTTTAACCCAGTTCGGAAGTCTAACCTAATGTCTACGAATTTCACTAAATCTAAACAAATCTTGTTTTCCACTGATTAACTAACTCTCTACTTTATGGTTACGTGGTACCCTCCGGCAGTTGGCGATGAAGTTGATCTCTGGCAGTCGTCGACCCTTTGCTGTGCAACAATTGCGTTTATCGAAACTTGTGGGAATGCTCCCTGAGGATTCAGGTTACAACTCTCGTTCCATCTGAGCTAATTAGCACCTGCCTGACCTGCATCGTTCACATGATCAGTTATCTCTCACTCTCAGCAGATCATCAAGAACTGATGTCTGTGAAACCTACATATACATTGTCCCGAATGGAGTCTTGCGTACAGTCACTTTTATTCTCGACCCTAGCAGATCATCAAGAACTGATTTCTGGGGTATTCTCACTGCTACTGAGTTTATAACCTCAGTTTTATTCTCGACCTCGACTCTGTCCATCAAAGTGAACAGATTTCTTACATCGTGTTGTCATAACAGAAGGTCCATCATTCACTATAATGAGCACAAATGGATTGAACTAAACCTCAATTCCTATTTATGATAACCTTCTCCAACTTCCAGTAAATACTATCACCCTCTCTCTCATGTTTCTAGCCAAACCCTGCTTTGTCAATGAAGACCCACTGTGTGACCTTAGATTGAACTTTTCACCAGCTGAGTTGAAATATCCTATTTCTTTAGTTAATTTTGGCTCTCCAAGAATAAGTTTCTAATCCCAACTCCTCTGCACCCCAATGGATCTGTTACACGAGCTCTTTTCCAGTCATGGACTGAATCTTCTCCAATGTTTGAGTTCCAATCCCCCTGAACTACCACTTTGTCCTTCTTTGGCGTTTCAGTTTTCAGACTGAAGTTGATCGTATAATGCCTCTATTTCACAATCTTTATAGCCTGAAGTGGGTGCGAAGCACTGTATTATGGTAAAATTAAACGGCGCTGTCTTGAGCCGTAAGATGATATATTGGCTAGATATCGGACGGCAACCCAATATGCAATGCATCTGGCTGTGTCTTTATGTACCAGTATCCCCACTCCATGTAAGTGTTTGTTTTTCCTGCCACTGAAGTAGAACTTGTGACTCTCCTCCATGATATACTCATCAAAGTTTTTCCATCGAGCCTAGCATAAACCTAGAATGTCCCACCAGTAGTTCTTCATCCTGTGCGTTAGCTCGTTGATTTTACCACATAGACATAGACTAGGTTAGATGTATTTATTGTTCGTGGTCATACTAGGTTAGACATATTTATTGTTCATGGACAGACTAGGTTAGTATTTATTGTTCACACATAGACTATAATAATGTTCACCTAGGCATCTAGGGCCAGTTGCGTTGAATGACCACTACCATGTCCAACTGCTGAGGCTTGTAGCCAAACCTCGTTCAGTGCCGAAGGAGAGACTGCTATTTGCCAGAGCCATGTAGAATGGGGTGACCCCTCCCACGCTTTCAGCCGACCGTTGGGAGACTGTTGCTCCACATAGCTGACTTGGATATGATCTGGTGAGCCGGAACTTCCTGGTCTAGTTGAACCACGTCACTAAACACAACATGCAGCGGTGGACCAGAGTGTTCGAAATGGAGAGAAGACTCATCTTTGCAGAGACCTCGACATTATAGACAAGATTGAACCACTGGATACTGAGGATGTGTCGCTGGTTGCAAATGTGAAATGCATCGAGTCTTGATATGTCCTGTTTAAGTAGGGTCCAAGTCTCTGAACCATACAGGAAGACAGAAATGACACATGTCTTATAAATACATATTGTGGATCCAAGAAAGAGTCTGCCATTATTCCAAACGTGGCGAAGGTCGTTCATAGCAGATGCAGCAAGCCTGATTCGCCTTAACATGTCAAACACTTAGACTAGGCTAACAGATTTATTGTTCACACATAAACTAGGCTAGACATATTTATTGTTCATGAATAGACTAGGCTAAACATATTTATTATTCAAACATAAACTAGGCTAGACATATTTATTGTTCATGAACAGACTAGGCTAAACATATTTATTATTCAAACATAAACTAGGCTAGACATTTTTATTGTTCATGAACAGACTAGGCTAAACATATTTATTATTCAAACATAAACTAGGCTAGACATTTTTATTGTTCACACATAAAGTAGGCTAGACATATTTATTGTTCAAGGACAGAATAGGTTAGACGTAATTATTGTTCATCGACAGACTAGATTAGACATATTTATTGTTCATGGACAGACTAGGTTAGACATTTATTTGTGTACAAACTAGATTAGATGGATTTTCTCATCTATTGACTGTTAGACATGTTTATTGTTCATACACCATCTTATTATTATTATTAATCAATTTTCCAGAGTGATAAGCTTTTTGGGTTTCAAGTTAATAATACTGGGGGGGGGGGGGTGAGGGGGGGGGGGTGTCCCATAACTATTATTTCCATGCTGTCCAGAAACCATACATGCATCTGTCTCCTTTTCGACCACAAAAGGGGAGTGTGACGCATTAGATGGTGTGCAATGTTCACTGCCTGGTTAAAACAATTATGAGGAGCCCTTGGAGGGTTTACCATCTCCACCAACATACGGGGGCGTTAGAGTTGTTAGATAGGTAAAAGAGAAAGCTAAAATAAAAGGCATACTAAATATGATGTGTCCATTTATTTTTTGTATTGATTGTTTTCCTAAGGACAACACGGATTTTATTCAGGTGGAGGGTATGTGATGACATTTGGTCGAGATGACTTGAGAGCTGTGATAAATTCTCTTATAAAACTCTACCAGTCAGACTGGATAAACCACCATACTAGGTAAGCAAGTGTACCAGATACTGTTTCTTTTTCTAAGAATCGACGTCACTGGGGCATACCCATAGGTGCTCAGTCTCTCTCATCAAATGGCGTAAGGTATGGATGCTGATGGTCCCTGTAGCTTGCTGGTTGTACACTCTCCTGCACCGTCCTCTCATGCACCCCACTCCGCTCGAACCTCGTTTAATGTCAAAACTTTGCAGTCTGTGGATTGCTGCTTCATCTATTGTGGTGTCCTCATCCATTTCAAAATGTCACTTCTGTCCATCACCAATGTGCCCATGATGGGAGCCCGTGAAGCCAAGATGTCAGCTCTTTCATTGTCCTGAACCCCGGCATGAGCAGGACAGTAGATCCAGGTCAACGCCTGGAGGTTTGAGGCCTCAACAGCAGCTATCCACTCGTACCTAAGCCATCCCTTCTGTACCTTCTGAAGTACGGCTTGCGCGTCTGTCACGATGACTGCGTTTGTTATAGAAGTCTCAGATATCCATTTCAGTGCTGAGGTCACTGCTTCCATCTCCATTCTCATACTGTAGGTTGTTGACATGTATGCCCTACTGCGCTCAGCAACGACCTCTCCTCTCACTCTAGCCGAGAAACCTCAGCCTGATGTCCCACTGCGCACGGCTGATCCGTCAGTGTATATGACAGCGTCAGTCTGTTGGGTGTTCTCAGTTATCAGCTGATTCACCTCGTGCTCTGCACTCTCGTTGTTCTGTTATCTGCATTCCTTGCCTAAGTTTATGATGACTCTCTGGTACTCTATCATTTATCACCAGTGTGGACCCATTCTTCCCCTTTGGCTATCGTCTCAGCTGGAGTGACGTGTCCAATTGTTGTCTCAGCCTGTGCCATCCATGATGACCCTCTCTTGATTCTTGATCCCTTGATGTCTGAGATACTACTGTGCAGAGGATGTTGAGTGTCTGTGGTGACACGCATATAGGCTTTGACTTGTGCCAGTTTATGTCTGGATGTCACCGATAACAATCCCAACATGTACCACATCATCACAATCGGGGTATCTCTAGTGCAGCCCAGAACCAGTCGCATACCTTCATTATGGATGCGGTCCAACCTTTCACACTGTGTTCTTGATAGTGTGAGGATGCCTAGTCCGTAATCGATGACAGACAACACGACCTTACGAAATAGGATGAACAGGAGGCGTTGTTCCAAGTTGGCAGCAGCCATGGTCTTGAGTGCTCCTAACCCTCTCTTGCATCTTTGTACGATGTGGTCAACATGGCAGTTATAGGAAAGACTGTGATCAAAAGTCACTCCAAGGTATTTCAACCTGTCACACCTGTTGATGGTGCAACCATCAAAAGTGATGCCCGGGAGCTCAGCCTTTTCTATGGAATTATTTAAAGAGCACCACATCATGCAAGCCTTGTTCGGATTGATCTTGGAGCTTGAGTCGCCGCACCACTTTGAGATTCCTTGCAAGATTTCCTGGATGTCTTTGACCAACTCCTGCCTGTCTGAGTCAGTCCTGTACATTAGGATGTCATCGGCAAATGTCAACATTCGCCCTGTCCCTGTGGGTTGAATATTGGCCACTTTTACTGTGTAATGTTGAACAGCACTGGTGAGAGCGGAGACCCTTGAGGCAGTCCTGGACATATTTGCCTCGGTTCTGATGTCCACAATCCAGATACACATACTCCAACCCATTGATATATTTAGTAAGGCAGACAGAAAATGGCTGAATTAGTTCTGTGGTCTTTGTGGTAGATGGACTACAATACATAGCCACATTAGAAGAACTGGAACAGTCATTCCTAGTTTGTTCTAGTTCTTACTTCGCCCAATGTAAAGAGGATGCTCAGTCTTAGTCTAAGTCTTAGTCGACCTGTACTTCTACAGGGGCATGGTTGGTGTATTTACAAAGCCAAAGCAATTTTACAATTCCATTTGTCATACATACATAATGCAAAGTGTTGTCTAAATAACAATGATGAAAGACAAAGTTTCAGTGAGAGTAATTGTAAGCGTTCAGCATGCACTCAACATGACTTGCTTCATCTGCTATCATCTATTTTTCTACAGATGTCTGTTTGTGGAGTTTACAATTTACAACCCAGGGACTGACCACTTCACCAATGTCGTGATTGCATTTGAGTTTGACAACTACGGGGCTATATTTCCCTATGCTTCCATACACTCTGCCCTGTTGTTTAATCTGAAAAAAAGACAACTAGTATGGCTACAGCTGAGTGAGGTAAGTAAGGTAATTTCTCAAATGTAAATAATAATAAAGATAATTAGATTTTCACATAACACATCTGGCAAAGAGCAATTAATCTTGCTGTCATGTTTTCTGTAGCAATTTGGTTTATATGATGATGTTGCTAAGCCCAAGAACAAACCCTATTATTTGCATTTACTTGAAACTCATCAAGAAAGTGAACAAGAGTGACAGTCAAGATTAGAGAAAGCACATCTGTATAAAGTGCTTAAAGGGTACATATATAATCATGGGAAAGGAATCTTAATGTAATCCAACAAAACATGGTTAGAATATAACAGAGACACACGGGTCAAACAGGATCATAATTAAATAGAATGGTGTAGTGAGCGGTAGTAACTGTCTGTACTGTAACTGTAGTGTAGGCCTAGTATTTAGTGAGAGTTTTTGTTGTAGGGTAAATACCAACGACAGTTGATATTTTGACATTTACTAGAGCAAGTATATATTGTATTAGTATAACGTATTGCCTTGGAAGTGTAACGCAGTCGTAATAGCATAAACATGGCTAAGACTGAGCGAAACACAGAGAAGAGAAATGGCGAGAATAAGGTGTGTGGGTTGTGTGGTAGCAGTGTAGACATAGATACAACTTTTGAACATGAAGAGAAAGTTATATTTAGATTGTGTAGATTAGAAGAGAGGCAGGCTCGAATGGAGTATGTGATTAGGACGAATGGGAAGAGATGGGGTGAGATAGAAAAAAGTCAGAACAAAATAGAAGAGAAACAAGAGAAAACTGAGACTGTTTTGAAAAAGCTGCAGTTGGGAACAGAAATGACAAAGTAACATCACTGCCATCAGTAAAGTTAGATTCAGAGAAGGTAATGTGGGTAGAAATTAGAAGTAAGGGAGATTCTAGTTGGAAAATGGAACACAGGTCAGAGAGCTTTGCAGAGAGGTATACAACTGAAAGGGAGGGTACAGTTTTGGTAGTAGGGGACTCATTGGTGAAAGAGGCTGGAAAACATTTGACCGAATAGCATAATATGTTTGAAAAAATAGATTTTGGGGGAGAAAAGATAAAAGACATAGAGGGAAAAATAAAGTTGATAGATGACTGAGTACATAGTCATCTAATTGTAATGACTGGAACAAATAATCTAAAAGCTAGAAGAGTTTAATGAAAAGCTGAAAGAAAGAAAGTACAGGTCTGATGGGTCATATTATTTAAACAGTTAGAGAGTGGGTATCATCCTCATGTTTCAGGTGATGTGTGCAGAAATGGGTATAGATGAGAAAATAGACAAACGTAAAATGCTAGACAGGAAAGGATTACATCTAAATCAGATATGACAGCATATAGTAGCTAAGTATATATTTCATTACTGTGTTAAACATTTAAACTATAGTTTGTTCCAAAATTGCTGAACAACTTTAGTGATTTATATTAAATAAACACCTTGACAGAATGTAATGACATTTTTTTGGGGTATTAATTATAGTCACGACCTTAAGAAAGTATTTTTTGCCCATCTACAACTACTGTCCTGTAAGTTATTAGTTATTTAAGATTAGTAAAATAGCACTGATCTTGATTTGGTATACCTATACAAGTTTTTCTTCACTCCAAAATCCACCCCATGTTGTAAGGTTTCTTCCTTTCCTCTGCCTTTTACTTCTGTGTACCGTTGTTAAGATGCTTGCCAGAAGAATTGTTTTGCGCAGACTCCAGGTCCTAGGAGACCAGGTTTACCCAGAACCACAGTGCGGTTTTCGTGAGAATAGATCTACCACAGATATGATATTGTCATCACGACAGTTGCAAGAAAAATGCAAAGAACAACAGCAACCATTATATATTGCCTCCATTTATCTCACGAAGGCATTTGATTTTGTCAGTCTTGATGGTCTGTTCAAAGAGCTTAGGAGAATTGGTTGCCCACCGATTCTTCTGAGCATTATCGAGTCATTCCACACTGACATGAAAGGCACCATCTTTCATTCTCGCACAGATGGTGGCATATTCAATTCCTGAAGGCTGAATGGCAAGACCAAAAATAAACAGGGTGCTGACGAGAGAATTGCTCTTTGTGGATGAATCCGCAATTACGACCCACTCAGAGGAACAACTGCACGGCAAAACAAAAACACAAGTTATGGCCCAGGGTGCAGACAAGCCACCAGAAATCTCAATTAATGATGAGGTTCTCAATGTAGCAAATCATTTTACGTACTTGGGATCCTCAGTCAATAATAAACTATCCCTGGACTAAAAGATCAATATCAGGATAGGCAAGGCAGCAACAACAATGAGCAGATTAACAAAATGGGTCTGGGAGAACAAGAAGCACACTATTAAAACAAAAACACTTGTTTACCAGACATGTGCTCTCAGCACCCTTCTTAATGGCAGTGAGACATGGTCTACCTACATACACCAGGAGAGGCGGCTAAACAGCTATCACATGGGGTGCCTGTGCAAAATCCTAGGGGTTGGGTGGCAAGACAAGATCACCGACACAGAGGTGTTGGAGAGAACAGGCACTGTCACAATCTTTTCCATGCTTAGTCTTTGAAGGCTTCGATGGCTGGGACAAACTTCTCTATGGGGAATTACAGATGGGGGAAAAGGTCTTGGGGCCGGCCACTACTTCGGTACAAGGATGTATCCAAGCGGGAAATGAATCATGCAGGCATCGATTTGGAATCATGAGAAAAGGACGCCATGGATCATGTTACATGGAGGGGCAGGATTAAGCATGGATACAGACAAAGGAGATACATTGCTGATAGGCTAAAGCCTTCGCATTTGAGAAGAAACGCCACACCATGTGATGTCGCAAACGGTCCTGACTTTCCTTGCACACACTGTCAAAGAGGCTTCTCTGCTCAGATTGGTCTTACAAGTCACATTCGTTACCATCATGAACTGTATTTACATACTTTCTTCTCAAAGCACAATTACTATCGTCTGACAAGACGGAAAGAGCCAATGGAGCAAGTTTTTATAGTAACACATTCCAGTATTTAGTATATATTTTAGTATGGCAGGGGCATGGTTTGTGAAAAACCGCACCTCATTGCCGCACCATGCAAATACCTTGGCAGATTCATGAGCACAGGATGGAAGGCTACAAAACAGTATATTTAGACGAATCATGGGTAAATGATAACCAAACAAATGAGAAAGAGTGGCAATTAATGGACGGAAACAAGAGAAGGGAAATTCCAAGTAGCAAGGGTCAACACATTGTAATAGCTCATGCAGGTAGCAAGGGTCAACACATTGTAATAGCTCATGCAGGTAGCAAGGGTCAACACATTGTAATAGCTCATGCAGGTAGCAAGGGTCAACACATTGTAATAGCTCATGCAGGTAGCAAGGGTCAACACATTGTAATAGTTCATGCAGGTAGCAAGGGTCAACACATTGTAATAGCTCATGCAGGTAGCAAGGGTCAACACATTGTAATAGCTCATGCAGGTAGCAAGGGTCAACACATTGTAATAGCTCATGCAGGTAGCAAGGGTCAACACATTGTAATAGCTCATGCAGGTAGCAAGGGTCAACACATTGTAATAGCTCATGCAGGTAGCAAGGGTCAACACATTGTAATAGCTCATGCAGGTAGCAAGGGTCAACACATTGTAATAGCTCATGCAGGTAGCAAGGGTCAACACATTGTAATAGCTCATGCAGGTAGCAAAGAAAATGGTCTTATAAGGGGCGCAGAACTGCTTTTTCAAGCACGATCCACAGATAGTAGGGACTACCACACTGAAATGAATGGAGATATTGGTTGGGGAACACACTTCCTCCCACTCTGGATAGCCATCATGTCTTGTTATGGACAATGCATCCTATCATAATGTTGTAGCGCAGGAAGACAAAATTCCAACTTCATCAAGCACGAAATGAGTAATCATGAATTGGCTTGCAAAAGAAAATATTGCGCGGCAACTGGTACTTTATTTTTCTGCTTTGCGCAATCTATCATGATCATCTTGAGTGATGGGAAGATCTCAAGATCACAGTCTCATTCAGGACCCATGCCGCAAAAAGAAGCGTAATAGAATTTGATAGCAAAAGAAAAATTAACTTGATATAACTTAACTTAACGTCTTTATACTGGTTTAGAAGACCCTGCAGAGTCTGTATACAACCAGTTACATTTACATCACCTTGCTCTAAAAGCTATGCGCATCCAGTTTATTCTTAAATGCATTAACTGTCCCTGCCTCCACTACCTCCCCTGGCAATGCATTCCAAGCAGACACCACTCTCTGACTAAAAAAATATTTCCTAATATGTACTCATGGAGTAAAGTTCTCGTCTCATTGAATGTTATCGCATGTAGTATGGATGTGCCTGAAAAAAGATGCCACCGTTTAGTGTATTACTGTAAAATCTAAGGTTTGATTAACATTGTTTTGTGCATAAGGAAAATTAAATAACAAAAACGGCTCTATGCAAAACTACGCTTTCTGTGAATTCGTTGAATATGAAATCTTAAGGTCGTAGGAAATACAATACTGCTTGTAAAAAAATGAGTTACTAGTATAGCAGTTTTTGAGAAAATTTAGCAAGAATGTTTTGGAACGAACTATGAAGTATGAGATCAAAGATTGGTCTAAAACAGAGGGATAAGGCAGGGCTTGACAAATTTTAGGGTGCTTACCAGTCAGTCAAAAATTTCACCAGTCAGCGTGGTCGGGTTACAGTCATGCAATTTATGTTAACAAATTTAAACTAGGCACTAATGCACCTTTATTTCTACATAACAATGCGTACCAATCCAAAATATATTGTATTACTTACACAGCATTGGCCTATTTCTTCTTCAGAAAAAATGCACTGCTGTCAGAGGCATGACATGTGTGTTCTTGAACATTCTTGGTAGTTTTAGCACTGTAGTACCATTTATCAATGGCCTTAGTAAGTTTAAATTGTGACAGTGGAAGTCCATTTAGATTCACCACCATAAACTAGCTTATGTACAATCTATTCGAACCGTAATATCATTAATAATCGTGCAAGAGTTGTTATGTAGTAACGATTACAAATATATTTTTTTATTCGTCGAGCAAAAATTTGACTTTTGTCAAATTCAGGCTTTAGGGAATGCAGCTAAAGGTAAGTTGGGGGCAGGGAAGTGTGAAATTAGTAGCAGAAACGCAACAATAAAAATAATAAAGCGAAAGCAGGAATAGGAACAACAACAAAATAACAGACAAATGTGTTTTTATGCAAACATAAGAAGCAGAGTTAATAAAAGAGAAGAATTGGAAGTGTAGGTAGAAGAAGACAAACCAGATATAATAAGGTTAACAGAATCATTGACATATGAAGACATTGCAGATAGTGAACTTAAAATAGAGGGATATACAATGTTAAGGAAAGATAGAGTAGTTAGAGACGAGGCTAAGGGAGGTGGCGTTTTATTATACTACACAAATTCAGTTAAAAGAACTATCAGAGATGATATATCATCTGGAAACAAAATTGAAAGTGTATGGGGAGAAATAGAAAGTGGGGGTGAAAAAACTAGTTTAAGTATGCTACAGATGTCCATCGGGTCAAAAAGAGGAAGATGAGGAGCTGATTAGTAGCATTGAAAAAGCAAGTGCAGGGAAATTATTATTATTGGGGAATATCAACTTTCCAGAAATAAAATGGGAAATTGCAGAAGCCCTTTTTAATTCAAAACCGTTTGTTAAGTGCATAACTGACAATTTTTTTATTCAGCATGTAGAAGAACATACCGGAGGCAAAAGAACACTCGACCTAGTATTTACTACAGAGGAAAATATTATTGTAAACGTTACTATTGGTGAACTGTTTGACTCAAGTATCAGATTATACATTGGTATTGTTTAGCAAGGATGGAAAAAAGCATAAGTACAAGAACATGCAACTGCTCCAAGACAGACATTAAAAAGATGAAAGAAGTAGCAGGCCATATAATCTGGAAAGATATTGTCAGAGGAAAAAATGTAGAACAAGAGTATGAGAGTTTAAAAACAGTTCTAGAAAGGCTAAAAGAGGAATGTGTTTCATTTAATAAACTAAACCCCAAGCGTAGAACGTGGATTACTAGATTTGTAGTTAAATGTAGAAGAACTAAAAATAAAGCATGGACAAAATATTTAGAGGCAGGTAAAACAAAAGAAACATATTTTAAATATTTAGAACAAAGCAGAGCTCAGAAAGTGAATAGAGCAACAAAAATAACTTGCTCATAAGATCAAGACTGATAGCAAAAGCTTCTGTTCTTATGTTAGAAATAAACAGAGAACAAAAGACAAAGTAAGCCCTATCATAGATTGTACAGAAACAATAATAAGTGAGAATTGGTAGGCAGCTAATCCACTAAATCAGTACTTTGACACAGTCTACACAAAATAGGACTGCTTCAAGATCCCAGAGCTCATAAATATTTTCCAAAGAGACATGGATACAGTGGCATTAAGATCAATCTGTATTAGGGAAGAAAGTTTTTTTTTTAAATTGGAGGCGTTGAAAGTGGATAAATGTTCAGGTCAAGATGGTATTTATTCAAAATTGCTGTTTGAAATTGGAGACCTGTTAACAAAACGACTGGCTATATTATGTTTCAATCACCTGTGAATGGGATTGGTTCAAAGGATTAAAAAGATGCAGTAGTGATCCCCTTATTCCAAAAAAAAAAAAAATATCAGAGACATCAATTTATAGACCAGTGAATTTAACGAGCATTGTCTGTAAATTGTTAGAGTTAATAATAAAAGAGAACTTTGTAATGCATTTAAACAAGATTAATCTAATCAGAAATAGTCAGTATGGGAAATCATGCTTAGCAAATGTATTAGAATTCATGAAGGGGGTTACTAAAATAAAGGAAAGCCAGTGGATGTTATTTATCTAGATTTTGCAAAGGCTTTGATAGAGTACCTCATCAGAGATTATTTAGGAAGTTAAAATCACATGAAATGGGTGGCAAAGTTGTGTCATCTAGAATAGAACATTGGTTAACGGAAGAAGTCAGAGTGGTCATAAAAATGGAGTTCTCTGAGTCGTGTGAGGTAAAAAGTGGAGTGAAAAAAACCTCGGTTTTGGTACCAATATTGTTCTTTACATATATATATATATATATCATCATGTAGGATGTCCTTTATAGAATGTCGCTCCCATCACAGTCTGTCTGAAAGAAACTTGTTCTCTTGCAAAAACACCAGCCTCCACCACAGTCATACTCAGGCATTCCTGGATATCTTGGTGCCATCGTCTTCTTGGTCTACCCCTTCCTCTTGCCTGGCACCATACCTTCCATCACTGTTCTCTCAAGACCGTTGTGTCTCTTGATGTGACCAAAGTATTTGCATTTTCTAGCCAAAATGGAATTGATAAACCAGTTCTCCTCTATGCTCAACGTTTGTCGAATGTCTACATTTGTTCTTTTCTCTGTCCAGGGTATTCTGAGGATCTTTCTGTAACATTTTGACTCGAAGGATTCAATTCTTTGTCTAGAAGTTTTGGTAATCGTCCATGATTCACAGCCATAAGCTGCCACAGGAAAAACACTGGCTCTCAAGACTTTTACTTTGATCATTTTGTTGGTGCTCTGCCATAATTTCTTCAGGCTGTTCAGTCTCTGTATTGCCATAACTAGTCTTCTGATTTCTTTCGAACAGTCGCCATTTTTGTCAATTCTGGAGCCCAGATATTCAAAATGTGTGACCTGATCTATTTCCTCACCACCCACTGTAAATTTATGCCGACATTGTGTTTTGTCGGTGGTCATTATCTTTGTTTTATTTATGTTTATGAACAGGTTTTGATCTTTACTATGTCCATTAATGGCTGAAAGTAGCTTCTCTAGCCCTTCTTTACTTCTTGATAGTATCACTGTGTCATCTGCGTATCGTAACTGTGGAATCGTAAATGGGTCGAAACTTTCAATCTTCTAAAACATTTCTCATTATCCATTCCGCATATATGTTTGTACAGATAAGGTGAGAGGATACATCCCTGTCGGACTCCCTTTTGTACTGCAAACCAATCTGATGTTTGCCAATATACTCGGACAGCGGCTTGTTGATCTTGGTATAATGTTTCAATGAGATGGACTATATGCAAAGGAAACCCCATTTCCTTCATGATTCTCCACAGATTTTGATGTTTTACCGTGTCGAAGGCCTTAGTGTAATCAATGAAACTGCTGTATAGGTCTACATTAAACTCTCTACATTTTTCGTAGATATTCCTTAAATTGAATATGTGGTCCCTGGTCCCTCTGCCTTTCCTAAAACCTGCCTGGACTACGTGAATTTTAGATTCAAACCTTTTCTCTATCCTTCTTAATAGGATTCGCAAGAGTATCTTGCTAGCGTGGCTGATCAGCTCGATAGTTCTGTAGTTCGTGCACAGCTTCGGGTTGCCTTTTTGGGGAGGGGAATATAAATTGATTTCTTTCATGGTTCTGGCCAGTCTGCACTGTGCCATAACTGTTTACACAGCTTGTGATAGACTCGAGCACTTGCCTCCCCTCCTGCGTGTATTATCTCTGCTTGGATATCATCGCATCCTGGGGACTTTCCCTTTTTCAGGCTTTTAATTGCAGTGCGTACTTCTTCCAATGTTGGTTCAGGTTCTTTTTCATCCTTTGGTAGGATTGTAACTGAGCGCTTTGTGCTATCTCCATACATGGTTCTGCAGTACTCTCTCCATCTATTCAGTGTATATATATATATAATAATAATAATAATAGATGTCCATCGTTGTCGATGAAAACCGCTGAACAGGCCAATGTGGGCACGAAAACATCTGCTGCATAACGTGCACACGAAGTCAGTAGAAGGTGATGGTGTTCCCGCTACTCGTGATTTCCGGGTTTCGCGTCTGCTCTGGGCTTTCATTATACAGTGGTCCTCGCTACTAGCTACACCCGCTTTGACTGCTCTTCTTCAGTCAGATCTGTTTTGCGCAAGACATTCCCAGTTGGTGATATCTATCTGGCAACTTTTCAGTGCATCCCTCAGACTATCTTTAAAACATTTCTCTAGACGCCCTTTCTCGCGCCATCCCTCTCTCAGCTTGTCGTAGAGAAGTTTTTTTGGGAGCTGGTCGTCTGATATAGTCTAGGTAATTTGATGAAAATTTCAAATTGACTCTACAGCATTACAAATAAAAATGTTAGAAAGCCCCAGAAAAATGCAATCCAATGATATATCAACCAAGTCTCTATGTCGACCCCCACGGAAGTTATGATTTTTTATATATTTAATTTAGCTTAAAAGTCCGCAAAGGGGCAATAGAGAAACAATAAAAATATGGACTATGAAAACTTGTATCCGAAAAGTAGAGTGGAGTGGACAGATATACGGACGAGGTGTCCGGCCCATCCTAGTTGTACTTTTTCTAGCAGTGTATTGATGCTAGGCATGTCAGCCCTCGAGAGAACTTCGATGTCAGTGACACGATCTTGCCATCGAATGTGGAATATTCGCCTCAGGCAACCTGTGAGGAATTGTGTAACCTCCTTGCATGTCCATAGTATACAGTTGAGCTTTCGCAGGCATAGAGTAGGGTTGGAATGATGGCGGACTTTCAGTTTCATCTTGACTTTGGTACCACGATGTTCCCACACCACTGAGCGCATTCTACCAAAGGCTATGCTGGCCCTTTCTATTCTGCTTGCCACCTCATCATCGAGGCTGACAGATTTCGACAACGTGCTGTCCAGATATGTAAATTTATCTACGACTGTAGTCTTTGGTTTTGTGTACGCATGCCTGGTGCTGGTTGGTACATGACCTCTGTTTTCTTGGTATTTATGGTCAGACTAAAATGTTTGCATGCGGCAGAGAACCAGTCCATTCCCACCTGCATGTTCAGTTCTGAGTTGCTGTTCAGACCACAGTCGTCAGCAAACACAAGTACTCTGGTTATGTCGCCAGCCACTTTGGTTTTGGCCTTCATTCTTTTGGGATTGAGTAGCTTGCCATCCATGTGGTACTTTATGGGTATGCCAAGCTCCAGTGATCTGAAGGTGTATGTGATAGTGGCCTCGAACATTATGCTGAACAGGGTAGGGGCGAGTACACTTCCTTGTTTTACTCCGTTTGTTACTGGAAAAGTTTTAGAGGTTTCTCCGCTGTCCATTACACCAGCACACATGCCTCCGCGTAGCTGCTTCACCATAGTTCTGAGCTTGTTGGGGCAGCCAAACTTGGACATAATTATCCACAGCCCTCCTCTGTTTACTGTATCAAATGCCTTTGTCAAATCAATAAATGTGGTGTATAGGGCCTGGCTTTGTTCCCGACACTTCTCTTGTAATTGGCGAGCGGCAAAGATCATGTCCACTGTTTCTCTTTTTGCTCTGGGTCCACATTGGCTTTCTGTGGGAGGTGGTGGCTTTCTGGAAGGTGGTGGCTTTCTGGAAGGTGGTATCTTTGTTCAAGCTATTTGTTGAGCCAGTTGAGCAATACACGCGCCAGGATCTTGCCTGCTACGGAGAGTAGCGATATTCCACGATGATTGTCGCATTTCTGCCGACTGCCTTTTCTCTCGTATATTTGAGAACTATTGAGGCGTCCTTCAGATCCTGCGGAATTACTCCTTCAGCCCACTTGTTGCAGAAGAGTTCATTTATCTTTTTGGTGAGAGATGGGTCAGCTGTCTTATATACCTCTGCTGGTATTGCATCAGCTCCCGGAGCTTTTCCAATAGATAGTACACTGATTGACCTGTCGACTTCCTTCTCTGTGATCAGTTAATTCATCGCCAGATTCAAATCCACCTACGGCATTCGATGGATGGCCTACTCATTTATGGATGATAGGTAGTTCAGTATTTTGCAGAAGTGGTCCGCCCATCTGTCCATGATCTGAGCCTTATCAGTTAGCAGATCACCATCCGCATTGCGAACTGGGGAGTTACAAGAGGGCTGCGGGCCGTAGAAAGCTTTCAGCGCCTCGTAAAACCGTTTGGTACCAAACGCTCGGCGAACATCTCGGTTTCGTCAGCTCTTTTACTTAGCCAGGAGTCTTGCATCTCTCTAAGCCTGGTCTGGACAGCTTTGCGAGCAGCATTGAAGGCTGATTTTGCTGATGGAGATGGTGTGTCCCTTTTTGTGTTCTCTGTACGCTTCATGTTTTGCATAAACACACAATGTTTGGACAATGATCCATTATGGTACAATTTTGCGGATGACACAAAACTATGCAGAAATGTTTCATCTAAAGCAGAAGTGGATATATTGAGGTCAGATTTAGATACAATTCGGGAATGGTCTATGAGCTAGCAAATGGAGCTTAATGTAGATAAATGTACAGTCATTCACAAGGGTAGATCCAAAATGGAATATAATTACAGAACGGATTGAACAATATTAGAAAGATAGAAAAGGAAAGGGACCTATGGGTTATAAAAAATCATACAGGTAAGAAGAGTGAGCAAGTCCAGGTAGCAGTGATAAAGCCAAATGCAATGTTAGTTGTGATAAAAAGAAATATTAAACATATGAGCAAGGAAGTGATAGTCAAACTGTATAAAGCATCAGTTAAAGTACTTAGTTTGTTTACTTAGATTTGAGTACTGAAAACAGGTATGGAGTCCTTATCGTGGATGCTGAAAAAGATACAAAGAAAAGAAAACAAAACACAACCAGCACTTAATAGAAATAATTCAATAGAATATTTCCAAATTCATGATTGAACTATCATATAAATCTAGCAGTCCTGTGTAGTTACTAGAGAGGCTTGTCACTGCCCGCTGTGATTGTCAAATTTGGAATAAAATAATACTACACTATGTAAAATAAGCTTGAGATTGTACCCTCAGCAAAAGCTGAATTTCAAGTAGGAAGATAATTTACATAATAAAGATAATTGATGATCGTTGCTTTGTTGATGACCCATAGCATGTAAAATAAGCAACAACTTATACAGTAAATTATAAAAAATCTAATCATAGAAACAACAAAAAAGAGAGATATATATGCAGTTTATTATAAACAAAACAATGACAATTTTGAATAAATAATAGACAAAACAACTCTGACAATGTGTGAAGACCGGATAATTTAAGAACATGTTTACCTAGTGGGAACTAAAATTGACAACTACTGAAGAACATACCAGAATGTCATGCCAAGTTTAATAATAATAATATATATATATATATTTATATATATATATATATATATATATATATATATATATATATATATATATATATATATATATATATATAGTTTAAATTATCTGCTTCAACTTGGAACTTGGCAGCTTTCCATTGAAGCTAATAGACTCAAATTTCAAACGGTCTTATTCTCTAGCTATAAAATGGGTGCCTGATTTACCGATAGGACAGGCGAGGTGAAATGGAAAGAAACATGCCTTTCTCCCTCTCAGAAACAGCTGAAACACGATACAAATAAATTGTTAACACTTTATTCTGAAAGTGCCTGCTATGTGGCTACATGTAGCTTGCTTTCTGACTCAAAATCTGAACACCATAGCTAATGAAAACAAGAGTTTAACGAGCATAGTCTGTAAATTGTTAGAGTCAATAATCAAAGAAAACATTGTAATGCATTTAGACAAATTTAATCTAATTAGAAATAGTCAGCATGGGTTTACTAGAGGGAGATCATGCTTAACAAATCTATTAGAATTCATGGAGGAGGTTACTAAAATCATAGATAAAGGGGAGCCAGTAGATCTTATTTATCTAGACTTTGCAAAGGCCTTTGATAGAGTACCTCATCAAAGATTATTTCGAAAGTTAAAATCACATGGAATAGGTGGCGAAGTTGCCAAATGGATTGAAAATTGGTTAACGGGAAGAAGGCAGAGGGTGGGCATAAATAAGGAGTACTCTGAGTGGAGTGAAGTGAAAAGTGGTGTGCCATAGGGCTCGGTTTTGGGACCAATTTTGTTCTTGATATATATAAATGATTTGGACATTGATATGAGGTCCATGATTGCAAAATTTGCTGATGACACAAAACTATGCAGTAGTGTCTCATCTAAAGCGGAAGTGGATATATTGATGTCGGATTTAGATAAAATTCGAGAATGGTCTGTAAGCTGGCAAATGGAGTTTAATGTAGATAAATGTACAGTCATCCACATGGGTAGATCCAATATGGAACATAATTACAGATTGGGAGAAAACAATATTAGAAAGATAGATAAGGAAAGGGACCTAGGGGTTATAATAGATCATACAGGAAAGGTGAGTGAGCAAGTTAAGGTAGCAGTGAAAAAGGCAAATGCAATGTTAGGTATGATAAAAAGAAATATTAAACATAGGAGCAAGGAAGTGATCGTCAAACTGTATAAAGCTTTAGTTAGACCTAGATTGGAGTACTGTGTACAGGTGTGGAGTCCTTATCATAGAGGGGACATAAACATGCTAGAAAGAATACAAAAAAGAGCGACAAAGATGATAGTGGGATTCCAGAATTACAGTTATGAGGAACGACTCAGAAAAACCGGCCTACAGTGTCTCGAAGAGAGAAGAATTCGTGGTGACTTAATACAGGTTTATAAGATGATCAGAGGAATCGATAAATTAGACTATAACAAGTTTTTTTTAAATACAGCCACCTACAATAACACGAGGGCATAGCTACAAGCTGATTAAAGAGAGGTCCAGGTTAGATATTAGGAAATATTTTTTTAGTCAGAGAGTGGAGTCTGCTTGGAATGCATTGCCAGGGGAGGTAGTGGAGGCAGGGACGGTTAATGCATTTAAGAATAAACTGGATGCGCATAGATTTTAGAGCAAGGTGATGTAAATGTAACTGGTTGTATACAGACTCTGCAGGGTCTTCTAAACCAGTATAAAGATGTTAAGTTAAGTTAAGTTAAGACTAAACAAATTCAGAAAATAGAGGAAAGAAAGTCAAGTTGGAAATACCCTCAAGTAACAACCGAACAATTTGTTCTGGTCTGCACTGGAATAATACCAACTAGTGAAAATAACAAATGTAAGATGCAAATTGGCAACTGGTTACTAACTGTACATATATATGAATGGCAGTATAACCACAGTTTCATGAACTATAAAACAATATAGCCCAAATTAGACAAATTAGCACACGTGACAGTTTCAGACCCATGTTTCAATGGAACCTAATGAAAACAACAAAGAATGGGATATGAAGGATAGATAGTAAGAGCATTATGAACATATCAAAATCGCTGTCAAACGTAGAAGTAGTTCGTCTTGCGTAGGAAATTCAAAGCTCACAATTCATAAAAAGGCTTATATAAGAATTTGGGAACTATGAGCAGAAAATAATGCGGTTGCTATATGAAGAAGAATGCGAGTAAATTTATATCGCTAATGTGAATGATGTACAACATGGAGAAACTTAGAAATTGATTTGTTTGCTTATAACTAATTGTCAATTAAACGAGTGCAATTCGAAAAGTTTTGCCCTTGAGGAGACAATTTCATTAATGTGCAAGATTTACACATAGCCTTTCATTTTCTTAAAACTCGTATTCTAATTTATGTGATGTGTCATTATTTTTCAACTAAGTCGACACACAAACGGCAACTCCGGACAAGTTGTTGCATTATGTTGATGAAGAAAACCAGGTACGGTACACGCAGCTGCTTGTCCCTCCTCATCAGAAGTGTAACGGTGTCTCTTGATGTGTCCCTTCAGCTTGGAAAAGTGGAAGAAGTTACAAGTTGCCAGATTGGGACTGTTACGATGTGTGCGGTCAAATGTCTTCAAACTTCAGACGCTTCAATGCAGCCACTCTTTGTCGACTCGTGTGTTGTCAATCTTTGTCGTAGTGAAGAATTGCGTGCTTGCCAACACGAGCACGCAGCAATCATGCTCAAAGTTTCTGCAAAATTTGCACATGTTGATCCGAGTTGACGGTATTGCCGTGCTTCAAAGATTGAGTATGCAGTCCCAAAAGTTGTTGTTTTGTTGTTTCGAATGCCCACAATGAGTAGGTTTACTCTTTTGTGCGCTCTGAAAAGGACGTTAAGTCGCGGATTGCAGTAGCTTTTCTCACATCCTGAGCGTGCCGATGAAGATGGACCGCCAGGCTGCCATGAAAACAGCCCGTTTCCAGGGAGGGCTACAAGGAAGCCGAGTTGAGGGACTTGCCCAGTATATTTTGTCTGACCCTGACTAACATGTCTGATCAGTATGTTGTGCTTGACCAGACGTTAGTCTTTCTCCTCTCGCAGTCTCAATAGATGGTCATCATCACGTTTTTCGCCGAGGCAATGACCTTAAATTTCTTTGAGGAAGGTGAGTTATTATGCCTGTACTGCATAGACTGGCGTATGTTTTCTTGGTTATAATGATGTGCCCATGACTGGTCGCACGTGACAATTTGGCACATAAAGACATTGCTTTCCTGTTCATACCGCATCAGAAGTTTCTGACAAATCTGCTGTCGGCACTGTTTCATATCCCGTGTCAGCATGCGAGGGACCCATCTCGCACACACTTTCCTATACCCACGCAACTCATGGATAATGTGATAGACTCGCTAAATCAAAATTAAAAGCATTGCAGCGAAATCTTGGTGATTGGCACGAATCAGTTCGTCTATGAGAGCTTAGTGCTGTGCATCCACAGCTATGATCGATCGTCTACTGTGAGCCTTGTCATGCAGGGTTGTCGTGGTTGGATTGTCTCCATTTTACAGTTCGTGACCACCTGCTGACAGCACTGACATCCACACAGGTGCCACTATATCCCACAGTCTTTCTTCGATCCAAGTCGATGGACACACAACCTTCCGCCATCAGGAATTCAATCACAGCACGTTGCTTCAACCGAATTTCCATGCTTGGTGCCATTTAACTGTCTGCTATGCACATACATCACGTTCCAGATGCATCGCACTACATGCCCCTATAGATTATTTTCATGTAGGTGTCATTTGCCACTAAGCACTGCTGTCGTAGGTATGGAACTTAAGGTAACACTTTTCAAATTGCTTCATTTCATGAAAATTAATTGGCTAGCATATATATCAATCAATCAATCAAAGCCCGTCGCTCTTCTCGGTGCATAGGTCTTCGTCAACAACTCGCCAGCTTACACGCCCTGGGCTGTTTTTTCTGCCTCTCTCCAGCAAACATAAACAAAACATTCCACGGGGCTAGAAAAAGTCGCCAAAGGCATTCAGACATGCATTCCACTGCTTGAATAGATGGCGGATGCCGTCCGATAAAAATGACTGGTTGCTTTCTGAACCACTTGGTCTCCGAGGCCATGACGTCTGCATTAGAGTCGAATCTTTGGCACACGTCTGTCCTATGGGGAGATTATTCTGTCGGAGTAAAGAGATGACTAGCATTGCTTTCTGTAAATCAGAGCTAGGAATTGCCAACAATGCTGCCATAAAATAGAAAGTAACCCCCGTGAGGTTTGTGCAAATTCATCAATTGCTAATCCCGCTGTAATTAGCGGTCCAAATACGATGGTTGAGATTGATGAAAGGAAAAATAACGTTGGTCGTATATTTCCACAGCAGTGGGTATTCGGTGGCATTTGTCGTGAAACAAGTGAGTGTTTGATGGGTCCAGTGCCGGACCGCTCAGCGGCAACACTAATGCCCACTATCGTAGCCAACATTCGTCCTGGTACGATAGTTGTGTCTGATCAATGGCATGCATACAGTACCATTCAGAATGTGCCTGGTTTTAAGTCACGAAACAGTGAATCATTCTGCACATTTTGTCGACCCTATCACAGGAGCAAACACACAACGGATAGAGGTTGTGGAAAGCTGCCAAAGAGCGCAACAAACGTCAAAACGGAACACATAGACACATGATAGATTCCTACATGTGTGAGTTTCTATGGTGACGTCGGAATAAAGTCCGTCAGTTAGACCCGTTTGAAAATATTCTGCAGGACATCACAGAATGTTGGCCTCCTCTTTAAATTGTGCAGCTACGAACGAACAACATGTGTATGTCCTGATATGTGCATAGCTTCAGCGATCCTTGGTAATCTGCCCCCCTCACGGCCCTTTTCAGGACCGACAAACCAGCATCAAGGTCCTTTTTAGGGCCCACAAAAAATCCTTGGTAATCTGTTCCCCTCACGGCCCTTTTAGGGCCCACAAACCAGCATCAAGGTCCTTTTTAGGGCCCACAAAAAATTCTTGGTAATCTGTTCCCCTCGCGGCCCTTTTCAAGGCCCACACACCAGCATCAAGGTCCTTTTTAGGGCCCATAAAAATAAAAAACTGCACCAAACAAAACTGCACCCTGATAGCTAGACATTTATAATTATTTTTGTACGGAAACCCGTGTGGTCATTGAATGGCATAAAATTTCAGAATGGGTGAATTAATGCACAAGAACCAAAAACGCGTGTCAGCATAACCTTACCAGCGGAAATGTGTGACTTGAATTATTTTGGTTTCAGTTATCCGGGATGTTTCCATTGCATGCCAGCAGTTTTGCTGCTTGGCTCAAAGTGGTGTCACTACAATTCATGACCTGTCACTATGCGCAAAAGAAACGAATCACACTCCTCTTCATATCGCAGCAAGGGGTTGAAACTCCATCCCATTCGTTCTTCCTTATGGTAGTTTCTCTTCAACCGAGGTACCCATTGTGAACACACCTTCTGATACTTCAGTTTCTTGCTAACCACCATTTGAACTGTCCCTAGCGACACAGCGAATTCCTCTGAGTCTGCTAACAAACGTAAGCTCCGGCGATGGTCCACCCGAATTGCTGCATCAATTTTGGCGATGGCATCTCCTGGTTCAAAAATATGCGCCTGACCTTGTCTCAAAAGATCTTTCGTTAACTCACGTCATTCTTTAAACATCGTTGTCCAGTTCTTCACTGTTGTCCTCGACACACTTTTGTCACCATACACTGCCTACACTGCCTGCATTCTGCAATGAATGTCAACTGGTTGATATGCTTCAGCTGTTGGAAACCGAATCACCGCTCGCTGATCAACTCTGGACAGATTCCGTATCACACCCGCCATGTTTTCAACAGTCTGCTGAGGAATCTATGTTTCGGAGGATAATGCCATTTTGCAAAATTTGACTGTTGGTATATGCTGTTTACACCAGAAGTGGTGTTATCATGTGCATCATACATATGTTCACTTAGGTCCGGTTTCATATGAACAGGCCTCGTATATATGTGTGTGTGTTTGTGTGCATGCGTGTACGCGTGTGTCATTGTTCTGCTAATAATGTTGAAGAAAATCAAAATAGATCATAATATCATGACAAAGGTGTGACTAGCTTAAGAATTTTTCACCTTATCCTGAAATAACTGTTTAGTACCTAAAAAATTTCTTCCACAGGGCTTTATGGTCATTTGTGTTTTGTTCTACACATTTGTGGAAGTTCAATCCATTCGAAAAAAGGGCTTTTCTCAGTACATTCGAAGCTTATGGCGTTTTTTAGAGGTACAGACTACAGCAGACATTTACTAAACTTAACTGGTCTTCACTGTTACCGTTTTCTGTGGTGCATTTGTAGTTGGCATTGTTGGCTTCTTGTTCTGTTGCTGATCTTTGTGTTATTGTTGATCTTGATGGTATTGATTTTTACTTCAACAGATAGCCATGCTGAACCTAAACGTTCTCTTCTCATTACAAGATATTGTGTAAGCATGTCCACAATTAGACAGAGTTGCAAAACAACATAATTAGATAGAGAGTTACAAAACATCATTAAATGGAGAGTTATCAAACAAAATAATTAGATGGATTAGATGGAGAGTTAATAAAACACATAATTAGATGGAGTGTTATAAAACATCATAACTAAGCACCACAAACCTAGAGTCCCAAGATAGGCCTGTCTTTCCACTTGGCGATTTCATGAAGTGATCACTGGTGAAGCAGCCCTCAGGTATTAATGTCAACTGGGTCACAACAGGTAGTTCATATTTGCAGACAACATGAAGTAGATGAAAATGGCTGCTGTTTGCAGCATCTAGGGATCAGTAGCAAGATTACAGACATAATTACAGGCATGATTATAGACAAGATGGAGAGGCAGTGACTTTTGCTTACCATTGTCGGTACAACTTTTCTGACACAGAAGAGTGGAGCATATCCAGAAACGAACTGACGAAAAGCAACTTTTTTTCTCATGTGCAGTCATGTATTAAAACAACATTTTAAAGACCAATCACAATGCAATAGTTCTTGCTAATGTTGTGAAAATGGGAACCTTTAAATATGTTATAATCATAGCAAAAAGGGTTGATGGAAATACATGAGGACAAGGATGAATTATACTGTCAGGATTTTAAAAAACAGCAACCAAAAATCCTTACTCACTATCAGGTACACAATGTGAAAGACATGAGCATCATGCAGTTGATTTTGCTTTTGTAGACCTTGTGATCCTTTGATTAAAGGGGGATTTAGCATGTTTTCAGTTCTCTTGTCTACATTACCTTATATACTCTAAAATGTTTGCTTTCTTTAGGTTGTCCTCGTTACTAGGAAATGAACGGGAAGGGTGTAATCGAATCTGCATACTAGAAACATAGATGGAAGACTGATACATGTATTAAACCACATAAGAAGTCCACACCAACTGGCAGAAGACTGGTACATGTATAAGGACACAAGACCACTGCTGAAGTCCACACCAGCTGGAGAAAGACTGGTACATGTATGAGACAACAGCAGAAGTCCACACCAACTGGGGAAGACTGGCACATGTATGAGATAAAAGCAGACGTGTACACCAACTGGGGAAGACTGGTACATGTATGAGATAACAGCAGAAGCCCACATCAACTGGAGAAAACTGATACATGTGTGAGGACACGTCAGAAGCCCACATCAACTGAAGAAGACTGATACACATGTGAGGATACATCAGAAGCCCACATCAACTGGAGAAAACTGATACATGTGTGAGGGCACGTCATAAGCCCACATCAACTGGAGAAGACTGATACACATGTGAGGACACGTCAGAAGCCCACATCAACTGGAGAAGACTGATACACATGTGAGGACACGTCAGAAGCCCACATCAACTGGTGGAAGACTTATGTAGAGGACAGAAGTTTGCTATATTTGTATTCTGTTCTGATATCAAAACTTTGAAAATTCTTATTCTAATTGATTGAGTCATAATCTGTATTAAGAGAGATGCTGAAAGTTTCCAAAATATGGTTTAATGTGTTTGAGTAATTCTGGTAGAGAAATATAAATGGCAGAGTCGGCAGTTGACTAATGCATATTGTTGTTTGCAAATGCCCACAATGTGTAAGTTGACTCTTTTGTGCGCCCTGATAATGACGTTAAGTGACGGGTTGCAAAAGATTTCCTCACATCCCGAGCGTGCTGATAAAGGTAGATTGGGGGTCCTCCAGGCGGTTGTTCTATGCTTGGATTCATCTGCGTGTCACTCACTAATACGGGGATCACGTCGATCCCTCACCTTGTTAGCCAGGCTGCCATGAAAACAACCCGTTTACAGGAAGGGCTAAGAGGAAGCCAAGGTGAAGATCTCGGCCCGTATGTTATGCCTGGCCCTGACTAACATGTCTAATCAGTATATTTTGCCTGACTCGACATTATTTGTCTTTCTCATTACTGCATGTAAATTGTTTAAAAATGGTTTAATCTCAATCAAGAGAACAATTGTTTTATTAAAAATTTGATTTTGATTGCAAAAGAAATGGTACACTCAGTTTTGTCACTGGGACTTGCACATAGGAGACATTACTCCCACATATGTCTGATAGGGCTTCTGAGCAGCATCTCTGATGCCTGGTAAAATGGATAACCTTGAGAACTTTATAAATCCATTGACCAAGAACTTTATAATTGATTTTTTGAGAATAATAAGTTTTTAATTATGAATACATTGACGACAGACAGGCCAGCAGGGCTTGCTGCGACAATTTGAGTGACAGGAATTCAGATTTATTCGTGCCAATAACAGCTAAATGGATCTAGATTCAAACTAAAAGATGGCTGGGTCAGACAGCCCACACGGGACCATTGGACAGCTCTGATACTCCTTTAAACTATATAATACTAGAGAAAGCTTAACTCAGGCAGGCTGGCCATGGAGAGAGAAGGGGACAAAATTTAGCTAGAGGTCTGTTTAGCTCGCCGACTTTATAGAAGAGCGATTGATAGGCTGTTTTACGAATGTTAGAGAGATAGAATGAAGTGCAGGGTGACTGAACCAGCATATGCCTTTGAGTCTTGGCCAGTCGCTCTATAAGGTGTGTATTGGGCGCCCTGTGACTAGGAGAGATCTGGATGTGTGTGTGGTGTGTGAAGGACACCGATGGAAGGATGTATGTTCCAGAGTGTGTATATACGCAGATCGATTGAGTGTGTGATCACATGTGAGTAGTGAGTATACGTGAATAGATTGAATGTGATATGTCAAAATCACCTGCCTGAAGGTATCTGAATGTATAATGAGGGGATATAAGTGTGAGTGAATGCACAGGGTACGATCGTGAATACGAGTTTTTGATAGTGTGTTGTAGGTGCAGAAAAGGGGAGGGGGGTGTGCGGCTAGAACTGGGTTGGGCTAGTTGGGGGCAATATTCAAAAGCTTATGCTTACAACCTCCGCGAAGTTATTAATAACATTGTATATGTTCATTTATAATAATATCGTTTATGATTGTTCTGTTTTGTTGGTTTTAGTGATGTAAATAAACACAGACTATTACCTGCCATTGGATATGTTATTTGCTGTATGTGGTCTTGAATGATGTGGATGCATGTAGTAACATTCTAGATAGCTAAACCACTGTGGAGACGCCTTATGCTGCCACACCTGTAAAGCAACATTGACCTTCCAGCCAGCTTTGAAATCCTTAGCAGGAGTTTGATCTGTATAATTTTGGCTCATATTTGTGAAGGCTGTCTTTCTGGATGTTGGAGGCCTTCATTTCGGTGCGATCTGAACAAATAACCTATTTTCAGCCAGCAGGGTCTGAACATCTTTATTATTCTCATCAAAACAGTCAGGGTTTTTGCATATTATGTGTCCCAGATTCTCTGAAGCAGCAGAGTACACCGTTTTATCTCAGTGGTCAATTGTTCCTCCTGAATTGTTCATACTACAGCCTGTACTCCAGTTCCTTTGAAAAACTCTCTGTAAGTACTCTGCTAGTTTTGAGATCCTGAGCCGCTCTACAGGTCCCTGACCTTGATGACATCTTTTGGGCTATACATGAAGGTTGAATTTTGACACGCTCAGCCTTTGGTTTTTGTTTGTTTCAATCTTAGAACTGTTCCCTATCTTATTATTCCAGCAATAGCATGTGTAATAACATAAAACATTATACATTTGTTCAGCAAAGCCAGTATTTGATGACACATTGAGCATTGAACTTCAACTTTAGTTCTGTGCAAAAATATAAATTCTACTTATTATTCACTATTTTGTTCTTCTCCTTTGCGTTCTCTTTTTAGATGACGACATTTTGGAGAAGTGTAATTTAATAATACTGAAAATGCTTTTTCAAACTAAATTTATATTTAGAAGCTATACCAGGAGGAAGAACAAGTTAGTAACTAAGAATAACCTGTGGTTTCATCAGGCACTAGGCACAGTTAATATACTTCAAGAATGGCCAGTACTGGTGAAACAATTATAAAGTGCTCCTTCCTGCAAGAAAAGAGCACTTTTTAATTTAAGAAAAATTAGCAAGAAAAATCAGAGATTAAAATCTTAGTTACTTTGATCAGTTGGTTAAAAAACATGTGTTTGTTGTATTGATCGAAGATGAAAGAGCTTGATAAAAGACTGTCATTTATTAGTATAAATTGGACGAGTGAGACATACATTTGCGTTTCATGTTTTCTCCTTGTTTTTCAGGGCACTGGATTCAGGAGCAGTAGTGTTTTTATATGGGGTTTTTTTCTGGGTCCCATGTTTGGCTTGCACAATTCTATTCTCCTTTCATACAATTCACACTTTCTGCTGTCTCTGTTTTGCCTTTTTCTTTTATGTGCAAAAAGGTATCTATCCTCCATTAGCTCAGCCTCATTAGCTGTTCGTGGTATTCTTAATATTCTTCTGTAAAGTTATATCTTTTTTTTCCCCAATTATCACTGTGTTTGATTTATTATTCCCCAGCTTTGACATCATCATCAGGTGTCCTGCCGGTTAGTGTTGGCGATAATGGACCTCCATCTACTTCTATTACGTGTGTTGTTTACCAGCTGTGTTGTTGATTGTTGCATGTGCCATTCTCTCAGGCTGTCAAACATCTTCTCTCTCGGACTTCCTCTGTCTCTCAGGCTGTCAAACGTCTTCTCTCTCGGACTTCCTCTGTCTCTCAGGCTGTCAAACATCTTCTCTCTCGGACTTCCTCTGTCTCTCAAGCTGTCAAACATCTTCTCTCTCCGCCTTCCTTTGTCTCTCAGGATGTCCAACATATTCTCTGTTGGACTTCCTCTGCATCTTTTTTTTTGGTATCTTTCCAGTTATCACAAAGTGCTCCACGCTGCCTCTTCTCACAACATGCCTGAAAAAGATGACTGTCTTATACTTATCCTAGCCATGAGCTGTCTTTGTGTTTGTGTCTCTTCGGGTTCTGTATCATTAGTCTTCCTTGCAGTCCATGGGATCCGCAGCATTCTTCTGTAAAATCACATCTCCGTTGCTTCCAAGTTCCAAGGATCTATGCGCTTGCCTGCTGATTGTCCATGATTCACTGTCACATGCCAGTACCAGTTCAACGTATCATCCAAGGACTCTCCTTTTCAGTTCCAGCGACAAGGCTTTGTTGCACAATATTCCTTTCATGGTCTGAAAGGCAGATTTTTCTTGACTATTCTGCATTTTATTTCGTAATTGCATCTTCAATCTGATGTTATGCAAGTGCCCAGGTATTTAAACGTGTTAACTTGTTTCAATTCGATTCCCTTCGCTTTGACGTAGTATTTTGGAGAGTCCAGTTTCTTTGCCACTACCATCACCTTAGATTTCTTTTTATTTAGTCTGATGCCTTTGTTTTCACTTTGCTGAACTACCGTGTTTACCATTTTCGACAAGTCTGTTTCATTCTGGGCTATCAATACAATATCTTCAGCATATCGTATATTGTTAATCTTTTGTTCACCAATTGATATTCCTGGCATTGTCTGTATGTCTCTCAAGATAAACTCGCTATACAGAAAGAACAGGTCAGGGGGACAGAACACAACCTTGTCTCACTCCCCTTGTTATCTGGTTATATTCTCCTACTTAATTGTCAATTCTTATAGCCACAGTCTGTCCCTAATCCATATTTTGAATGATCCTAAAATTATTGCCATCAATATGAAAACTTTTCAGCATTTGGGTGATTTACATATGTTTGACCCTGTCAAATGCTACTTTCATCTCAATGGCTCTCTCGATTATTGTTTTTATAATGTATATGACGTTTTTTACTAGGTTTTTAAAAACATCGCTTAAAGAATCTGTATGCACACTTTCAATGGCAACAATTTAATACATAGATTGTTAGTCGATTTGCTGAGTTGGTTTTGTTTGGGTTGTTCTACTCCTTACTTTTGAATTGCGTCTCCCATCCTATGCTATAATGAACTTGGAATGAGAATCGGAAAGGCAGGTACGTTAGATGCTCAGAAAACAAAAAGAACAGACAGAAGGTTAGATTATGTGCACTCCGGAGTTCAACTATGGTCCTCCAGGTGATGAATGCTCATCACTGCAAGACAGATTTGTGTTAGGGATGCCGATCAACTAAACACACAAAACAGGAAATGTATTGGCGGTGTTTGTGTAAGAATGTATTGTATCGAGTATGTGGGTGTTGTTTGTGTAGAAATGTATTATACCGCATGCCTGTTGGGGTTCATGTCAGAATTTGTGATACTATTTGACTCAGTATTGTTCATTTGAAGAATGTGATCATGTCATTTGTAGATGTGTTGTTATTGTAGGATTGGGTGGATGAGATGTTTGGATAGAGGCGTCTTGACCAAGGGGGAAAAAGTTAAAATTCCAGGTGGAGCATAGATTATTTTATTCAGGGCTGAAATAAAGGCTAGCCTGCATAGACAAATGACCTTTATTTCTCAGCGGACACAAATTATAGAAATAAACAGCGAAATGATCATTAAATTGTTACTCTAAAAGTATACAAAGCCATTTATCTGGGTGTTCATAAAATAATGTATGGTGTCATATTTGTGTCCTTTATCTGATGATATGGGGAGGAAGACTAATGTCTGGTCAGGCACATCATACTGATCAAACATATTAGTTAGAGTCAGGCAAAACATACTGGCCAAGACCCTCACCTCAGCTTCCTCATAGCCCTTGCTGGAAACAGGCTGTTTTCGTGACAGCCTTGCTAATAAGGTGAGGAATTGACGTGATCCCCGTAGTAGTGAGCGACACGCAGATGAAGCCAAAGCCAAACATAGCACAGCCATCTGGAAGACCTCGGTCCACTTTCATGAGCGCGCTCGGAATGTGAGTAAGCTACTGTAACCCACCACTTCACGTCCTTTTCAGGGCACACAAAAAAAGTACACCTACTCATTATTTCATTCAAAAAAACAAAGAAATTCTGATAATATATGATAACATTTGTATGTGTGTCTTTTACCTTAAAATATATGATAACATTTGTATGTGTGTCTTTTACCTTAAAATATATGATAACATTTGTATATGTGTCTTTTACCTTAAAATATATGTAAACATTTGTATGTGTCTTTTACCTTACAATATATGATAACATTTGTATGTGTGTCTTTTACCTTAAAATGTATGTAAACATTTGTATGTGTCTTTTACCTTACAATATATAATAACATCTGTGTGTGTGTATGTGTGTGTGTCTCTTACCTTAAAATATAGAATAACATTTGTGTGTGTGTCTTTTACCTTAAAATATATGGTAACATTTGTATGTGTGTCTTTTACCTTAAAATATATGTAATCATTTGTATGTCTTTTACCTTACAATATATCATAACATTTGTGTGTGTGTATGTGTGTGTGTCTTTTACCTTAAAATATAGGATACCATTTGTGTGTGTGTCTTTTACCTTAAAATATAGGATAACATTTGAATGTGTGTGTCATTTACGTCAAAATGTAAACATACCATTTGAGTATGCATCTTTTACCACAAAATATATTATTTGATACATTTTGTGTGTATTTTTTTTGTCTTAAAATATTTGATACAGTTTGCGTGTGTTCCTTTTTTCAGAAAATGACTGATACCATTTGTGTGTATCTTGTATCTTTATAATGATGAAACAGTATATTGGTGTGATTTGTCAGTAATTATTATCTTATTATTTCATTGCAGATAGCAACCATTTTCTTGACCTTTTCTGTGGGAATATTCTTCTTCTTACGATACGCAGCTTTTATAGATATAATGAAAGACTTTCTCATATATGGTAACAGTCAATTCTTGGATTTCCAATATGTGTTTCTTATGCATCAATTTCTACATATTTCGCTTGCCATGTTGGGAGGTGTAGTCATTTTTAAAATGCTCAAACTTACAGCGTAAGTCAATGTTTCAGTGTGTGTTGCATGTCGTATACATATGCAGACAGACAGAAGACAATAGAAAAAATGTAGTTGTTCTGGTGAGGGTGGTACTTGTTAATTGGCAAAATAACAACAGCAACAATGCAAATCTGTCCTGCAGATGCCAAATAGCTACACTGAGAATAATAGTGGAACAAACAATAGAATGACACCATTTTTAAAATTTTGAATTCATGGATTATGTGAAGATATTTGACAGCTTAGACACATAATCACTCTTCAAGTTGCTCAGACCCCATGGAGCACACCTGAAATTTACTAACTTAATTAAGAAAATATGAAATGTAGAGTTCTAACATGAAGGTCAGTTTTATAGGCCATTTCAGATTACAACTGGTGTGTAACCGGGATTATCTGTCATCACCATTTCTCTTTCTGCTGGCTATTGACTAGATTATAACGACAACATCAACTATAAAAATATAATTCAATGGACTTTTATGAAACAAATTGTTTAACTGGAGACATTGTGAACGAGAATATGCAGAGAAAAAAGAAAGATTATGAAAATAATTTCAACTAACGACAGTCAGATTCTGTTGGATGACGTACTTTTACAACATGTGAATCTAATCATATATCTTTATAGCATTACAGAACAAATTAGAGGTACAGATAAAGATATAAAAATAAGAGTGCAAAAGGAGAGAGGAACTTTCATTATTTTGGAGGACGTCTTATGCTTCTTGTTCTCATTCGCTACGTTTTTTTTATAATGTTCATCAACGTTACATCTGAGAAATTAATTCCAAATCATACATCAATCACCAACTCTGAAATATTTAGAACTGCAATAACAACAACGAAACAGGTGCAGACATTCATAAAAGGAAGCTTGAACAAAATAGAAAGATTAAAGCGCCATGTTAAGATGCTTGCAAACTCCAGTGGCCTAGTAAGCTATGAAGGTGGTAATGTATGTCTCTCTTTTCTGCTATCTTTCCCGTTGTCACGATGTGATCCGAGCCAGCTCTTCTCATAACATGCCGAAAAAAGGATGACTGTCTTATTAATGCAGTAAGTTGTCTTTGTCTCTGTGCCTCCTCGAATACTGTATCATTAGTCTTCTTTGCAGTCCATGGGATCCGTAGCATTCTTCTTTAAAACCACATCTCTGTTGCTTCCAAAGAAGTAAGCGCTTGTTTGCTAATTATCCATGATTCACTGCTATATGTCAGTACTGGTTCCATGTAGCATCCAAGGACTCGCTTGTTTCAGTGACTAGGTTGTGTTGCACAATATGTCTTTCATGGTCTGGAAGACCTAATTTGCTTGGGCTATTCTGCATTTTATTTCGCTATTGCATCTTCCATTTGATCTTATCTATGTGCCCAGGTATTTAAACGTGTTAACTTGTCTCAATTTGGTCCACAGTGCTTTGACGCAGCATTTTGGAGAGTCCGGTTTCTTCGTCACTACCATCATTTCCGATTTCTTTTTATTTAAGCTGATGCCTTTGTTTTGACTTTACGGAACTACCATGTCTGCCATTTCCTGCAAGTCAGTTTCATTCTGCGCTATCAATACAATATGATCAGTATATCGTAGATTATTTATGTTCTGTTCGCCAATTGATATTCCAGGCATTGTCTCTCAAGATGAACTCACTGTATAGAAAAAAAAAGGTTGGGGGATAGAACATAACCTTGTCTCACTCCCCTTGTTATCTGTTTATAATCTCTCACTCAATTGTTAATTATTATAGCCGCAGTCTGTCCCCAATACATATTTTTAATGATTCTGAGGTTCTTGCTATCAATAGGTAAACATTTCAGCGTTTGGCTGAGCTCCATATGTCTTACCCAGACGAACCCTTTAACATAATCTATGAAACACAGATATATGTGTAATTTCATCTCAATAATAATAATGGCTTTCTCAATTATCATTCTTATAATGTATATGTCGTTGTTGGTGCCCTTGCCTTCCCATTAACCCACACTGCTCATCACCAATTTCTGGTTTTTATTCTACTTCTCACTATTCTCATGATGATTCGCAATATTATCTTTGTCGAGTGACTCATGAGGCTGATAGTGCTATGTTCTTTGCATTAAATGGCTCATGGTTTGTTTGGCAGCGCTATGAACGTTGCCCTCACTAAATCATTCGGAATATATCCACAATTGTATATATCATTCAACAATTTTGTTGCCACATTTATCCCGAAAACTCCCTTGGCTGTAATCTGTTATCTGGCCCTGGTGCCTTTACTCTCTTTGTATGCTGTATTCTATACCTCTGTCGCCATACAACCTACAACTAAGATATATGTATCATCACTGGAGCTATGAAAACAACATCAACAAATGCAATGAAGATCATTACAATAATAAAATGTATGGAGATGCGCATAGGCCAAACAAAAACTCCAGCAGGGAAAGGAAGAAGTTTAAATAAATGCCAGATCATCCAATATATGACAGGAAAAACTGCATGGGAGAGGGAGATTCAAGAAAAACCACTTCATATAAAAAACAAAACACATAAATAAAATCCCCTGAGATGGTAGAATCCATAGTGGAAATAGTGAAGAAGGTAAAGCAGGCAGATATGGAGAGGAAATGTATCATGGAAGAATATCTTAGGAGAGTATACCCGCCAGAAACATGGATACACATATATACAGATGACTCAGCTAACAAAGTCACATCCAATGGAGATAAAGGAGTCTATTACAGACTAAAGAACGGAGAAGAAAAAAATATGTATTACTAACAACTGGAACAAACTTCAATAACTTCCGTATGAAAGCAGAGAGACTGAAGGTCGCTGTCCTGCTTGTAATTCAAGGTGAAAATATCCACCTAGAAAATATAGTATTCCTGAATGATCCTTTGTCAGTATTAGCAGCATATACATGTCTTGACCTCTTTGTCCGTAACAGTAAAGTTTATTTGCGCTTCTGTTTTGTTGATTCATGTTCAACAGTTTCACTTATTTTTCCTTTCTTCTATTTTATTCCTTGTGTCCGGTTCACTTTAATCATATAGTGTCTTCACACGACTTATTCCACATCTCTTTAGGTCTGACATTACCTGCTGTAATCTCAAATCATTTATCCTTCCAGTGCCTGTTATGGACTTGATTTTACCTCTTGCAGTCCCAATAATATATCTATCCAGTGTCCTGTTAATGTTTGCCCATATTAGGAATAATTTAGTCACAAGTTATAATTAGAGTATTTAAAAAGAAAGAAACAGCAAGATGAAACAAAGAAGTCAACTATAGACAAATTAGCCTACTGAGCTGCCTTGGCAAGGTCAAGGAGAAAATTGTCAACACAAGACTACTGACACATCTGGTACAGAACGGTATGCTAGACAACTCACAGTCCGCATATAGGAAAAATTGAAGCAGAGGTATCTACGTGGAACAGGAGGTGAAAGACACATTCCAAAACATGGAAAAAGTAACGGCAGTCTTTGTGGACTTCACAAAAGCATTCGACAAGGTGTGGAAGACGAACTTCTCAAGATGCTTAAAAATAAAGTGGAAGGGATAATGTTCAGTTGGATACGCGATTTCCTCCGCTATCGAACAGCAAGAGTGAAGCTAGATGGGATTTTTAGCCATTGTGTCACTCTCCAGCAAGGAGTGCCACAAGGAGGAGTCGTATCACCTACCTTATTCATCATGTTTATCAACAACATAATAGAGACAATTCCTAAACATACCTCCAGGGCTCTCCATGCAGATGATCTTGCAGCATGGTGTGCTACAGAAAACCTACTCACTCCTAAACACAGGATGCAGGGAGCACTAAATATCATAGGAAAATGGGCTTCAGACTTGGGAGTCCAAATAAATACCTCAAAGAATGTAGTAACATGCTTCTCGTTATCCTAACGGTAAGAAACCTTAAAACTGAAACTACAGGAAAGTTAAATCACATATAAAGAAAACCGTACATATCTTCAAGCAAAGCTACACAAAAGGATCACCTGGAAGCCACACATGACCAGAGAGAAATAAGAACACTCTCCCTAATGAAGAAGTTGGCAGGCACAAGCTGGGGAGCAAACAGTTGCATTCTCAAAAATGTCTATACAGGGAATGTCAGGTCAGTTTTAGAATACAGCATGTCAGACTGGGACTTAGCATCCAAAACAAATACAGATTGCCTAACAAAAGTAGAAAACACAGACCTCCGACTAATCAAAGTTAGATTGAAAACTACCCCAATCCTGGCAAAGGAAAAAACAGACCAAACTCAGAACCCTGCATAACAGACGTAAAGAGAAGGTGCGACGCATGCTAAACCATCCGATGCAGGCCAAACATCAAAATCCAGGGGAAAAGAAGGTTTAAAGGGACTAACTTCACACACAAATCACAACAAATACATAACGGTCACAGAGGCCTCCTCCCATGCAAAAGCACAGAAATGGAAATGGTGACGGGCTATAAGGAGTCAAATCACTGTCTAGATATAGTTTCAATTAAAACAGAAGTGCTCAGAATAGAAAATAAAGATCATCAGGCCACCCCCCACCCCCCCCCCCCCCCCGCCACCCCCTCCCCTCCCACTTCAGCCTAAGAGTCAAGACTCAAGAGATGATTGAAAGTAAATACAGCTCCAAATAAAGATTGGCCACATGTGTACATAGATGGATCGGCAGACAGGGCGGAACAAATTGGTGATGAAGGCATCTTTATAAGACAAAATAACGGAAAGATAATCAAAAAGTTCTTTTCAGCAGGGTAAACCTCCTCTAGCCAGAGGGCAGATTGAATGACACTTCTCCAAGTACTGAAAATTGTAACCAAATTTGAAGCTCACACACATGCCAGGATAGTGATCTTCACAGACTGCAAAGTACTACTCGGTAAAGAACACAACAAATGAGGACATAACACATAAAATCAGAACAAATCCAAATGTCATAGAAAAGATCTCAAGGATCACACTCCAGTTGCTCTCCTGATTGTTGAATTAAGGGAAATGAGAGAGCCGATGCACTATTCAAAGCAGGTGGGAAAATTGGAACAATACACCCATCAAATGCCATTTTAGTATGCTAAAATTATAATTCGCAGCCAGTATAAAATAAAATGGAAGAGAGTAACAGTTCAGACCCAATCCACCAGCTACAGAGACACCGGCAAACTGCAATCTTCCACCTGAGAACAGGCCACTGCAGACTACTAGACCATCTATATCGGCTTAAAATTTAACAAACAAATGAATGTCCATGTGGGACAGGAGTCCAGACCTCTTAACATGTACATCAAGAATGCCATGCCCATGAAGAACTAGGATGCTAGACCTGGCCAGATGGAGCAGAACTGAGGAAAAAACTATGGGGTCACTGCTCAGACCTGTAAAGGATTGTAGACTTCATTCTGGCGATAAGACTAAAGATTTAGCATTATCAGAAAACCTGCACGCAGAAGAAGAAGAAGAAGGATATTTTAATCATACACCCACAAAGAATATGCGACATGAGAAGATAATTGAAACTCTTTATATTTACTACCATTGTATTGTTTCTTTGCAGGTTCAACCCTTTTGTGGTAATATCGTTTCGGACATTTAACAACGCTGGAAGAGATTTCTATAGCATGTTAATATTGACAGTCGTATTTATGGTTTCCGTATCTCTCCCAAGCATGATCTCCTTTGGCAAGGCACTGGAGTCATATATGACCTTTGCGAATAGTTTTTTCACAGTACTCTTGATTATTTTGGCAGAGCCAGATTATGAAACCATCGTGGAAGTTGATTTATATTTAGGAAGGCTATATATTGTAATTACTGTAGTAATATGCCAGTACATTATTCTTAATTTCTTCTGCTCAATATTGAAGGAAAGTTATGAGCTGTCTAGGTACATGGCATTCAGACGAGAACAGGAGACTATCAGGTACATGTTTAATATCATAAAGTTATATTCAGGTTTTAGTCATCATAATATACAATTATAGAAAATACATTAATGTGGATTGACTGTTTTAACATTTCCTTCATGTCTTTCAGTTTATGATAGTTTTGTGACATCAACATTGAATGTTGGACTACGACTATGTTTGAATACGACACATCAACATTGAATGTTGGACTACAACTATGTTTGAATACAATTACTTACTTACTTAGTCACTTCTCTTCTCCCTGAGTGTAGAGGTTTGCCAGAAAGAGGGCCAGATCATTTGGCCATTGTCTTCTTCTTTTTTGTGTGGCTTCAGTCTAGTCCATGACCCCTTATAGATTGTCTTATGTTGTCATCCCACCGGACTTTAGGTCATCCTTTGGGGTCTGGATTCTTGACTCTTTGCTACTCATAACTGCTGTGGTATTTGTAAACATACCAAACCACTGCGGTTGAGATTGCTACACTTGAGTCTACAAGAGCTGGGCTTTAAGATCTTGTTGTATTGTCTCATTGCGGATCTTGTCTCATTTGATTAATTGGACAGCCTTCCTTAGATATCTCTTTTTTTATGATTGTAGTTGACTTCTTGGTTGTTCTCATTGCCCATCGCTCTCATTCATAAGTCAAAACGTGATTAGATGCAGTGGTATGCAGCCATCTTAGCTTTCTTACTTATTTTTTTTATTGCTGAGTAATCGTCTATTAATGCCATGAAAAAGTTGCTGCCTTCTCTTCTCTAATACTTTCTTTCTGGCTTATTACAGCTCCAAGGTATTTGAACTGCTGGACAAGTTCCAGAGGCTGTTCACCCAGTGAAATGTGATGTCTCTTCTCATCTCTCAAAATTACCATGGTTTTTATTTTTGAACTGTTAATGGTTATCCCTTTCTTCCCCAACTCCTCTTTCAAGATTTGAAAACTGTTCATGAGATGTGCCTCTGATTTAGTAATCAAGGCCACATCAGCTCTGATATGTACACTGGTCTCATCTTCCAGTACCTCACTGAGTACTTTTTGGTCCTCTTCTTACAAGCTTTGATGACATCATCCATGAATAGAATGAAAAGGTATGGTGATTTAACGTCACCATTTCTTACGCTTCTGGTGGTCTTGAACTCCTCTTATGTTTGGTTTCTTGGAATTTACTACAGGTCTTAAAGAAACTTTGTATAGCACAGATCAGTACTGGGATGTTTTTCTTTTCCTTTCTAGGCAGTCCCAGAGCCTGCTACAGGAAACCTTATTCCAAGCCTTTTTCCAAGTCCAAGAAACAGGTCCATTTCATCAATGTTCAAGAGTTTTTTCTCTCAGTTACCCGTGTGTGAAGATAAGGCCTTGAGTACTTTGGTTTGCTTTGAAGCTGCAATGTGCTTCATCCATTTATGGCTCAGCCAAATGTATTAGCTTTTGCTCCAATATCCTAGAGCAGGTTATGCTGGTGATACTGAGGAGAGATATGCCTCTATGGTTTTTTGCACTCGGTTGTCCACCTTTTTTAAAATTGCAAAAATGATGGCTATCTCCTAGTCCTTTGGTATAGCCATGTAGTGCCAGGATGCATGGTGAAATTTCAGGAATAGCATTTCACCTGCAGATTCCATGCACGTTACAATTTCTGTGTTTTACCATCATGTCCAGTTGCTATGTCAACTATTATTTTATCCAGTGCTGCCTTCAGCTCCTCCATTGCAATGTTTTCACAATCATTGATTTCCTCATTTATATTTGAACAGGTACCTCAAACTTGGTTTTCCTCTGCACAAAGAAGCTCTGAGGAATAGTCTTTCCATATATCAATGGTGTGCTTTGTAGTGGTAAGCAAAGAACCTTGTTTATCTTTTGCAAATTTCAGTAAGCACTTTTTTCCTTCCACATTATTTAGAGTTGTATAGAACAGGTTCTAGTTTTCTCTGGCATTCTTTGCCAGTCTTTCTCCAAAATTCTCCCATGATTTTTGATTTGCTTTTAGCACCGTTTTCTAGGCTTCTGTTCTGTTACGTTATCTTTGCATTTTGTATGTTTTCTTGCTGTATTCTTGGCTTCCAAGAATTGTTTCCATGCCTTTCTCTTTTCCCTTATTATCATTTTTACTTTGTTTATCCACCAGGTTCTCCTATCTATATCCTTGAGCACATGCTTCTACTGCAGCTGCCTTGAGAACAATCTTAAATTTTAAAAAGAGAGCTTCTAGATCATAAGTTTGTTCTTCTGCACTTCCCACTTGTCTATTTAAGCTGGTATCTGGTTCTAACTTCTGGCTCTCTTAGGTTGTAAGCCTTCATTCTTGTTTCTCCTTCTTTGGTATTTGGTTTCTAACTTGATTTTGGATGTTGTTTTGGTGGGGCTACTCTTTCGGATGTTCTCTTTATTGTCAATATGTAGTGGACACTTCTGATTTGTGGTCTTCACCAGGCTCTAACATCTAGCACATGCTTTAATTAATCTTTCCTCATAAAAGCATAAGCTATAAGGATTTTTTCTGTCCTTGTTGGTTGACATAAAGTGTATGTATGTATGCGCTTGTGAGGAAACATGTGTATGCGCTTTTGAGAAACATTTCTCGTTCCCTGTTGCTTAACATCGGGTGTGTGAATGTATAAGCTTGTGAAGAAACATTTCTCTTGCCTTGTTGGTTGACATCAAGTGTATTTATGTATGCACTTGTGAGGAAACATGTCTCTGTCCTTGTTGGTTGACATCGAGTGTATGTATGAATGCGCTTGTGAGGAAATATTTCTTTTTCCTTGTTGGTAGACATCAGGTGTGTGAATGTATAAGCTTGCATAGAAACATTTATCTTGCCTTGTTGGTTGACATCGAGTGTATTTATGTATGCACTTGTGAGGAAACATTTTGTTTTCCTTGTTGGTAGACATCAATTGTTTGTATGTATGAGCTTGTGAGGAAGCATTTTATTTATGATGACTACATTTTACTAGATACAAAACCTCAAGGGTCACATTCCATTGTCATTTATAATATCTTCAATGTACCTAGCAATCATTTCATACCATCTAGAAGGATATTTTCCAACTCTGGCATTGAAATCTCCGATGAGAATAAATTCATCATTTCAAGCATTCAGTCTTTTCGAGCAGTTCGATCTCCCCATCTGCTCTATCCCCCTTATTTGGAGTAAAAACAATGACAATGTTGACTATCATGTCTTCATCTTTGAGGTCCAGTACCATAATGCATTTATTGACAAATTTCCATCTCTTGATATTGTCTCTTTGACCCCTGGACACAATACCGCCCAATCCTCCATTGGCTGTTTTTAGTGGGAACTCTGCTGTTGATAACCATATTACCCTCAAGATCTATGAGTCGTTGTCCTTTTTTCTGAGTTTCTGTAAGAGCTAGAAATTCTTATTTGAATTTCTTCATTTCTTTCATGTTCCAAAAATCTAAGTCTTTAGGTCGTGTCAGTTCATCATCTTTAAGGTCGTGTCAGTTCATCATCTTTAAGGTCTGTCCAGTTATCTTCTTTTGCTGACTTGTAAATGGAGAGGTAGACAGGCAGATGATTCCCCTGTTCTGTCTTTGCAAGATGGAGGGGATGCCTCCTTCTGGCCTCTATACAGGTAACCGTTTCCAATTCACTGCCGTACTGTACTTTTTCTATTAACAGCTAAATAAATTAATTACATGTTCTGTTCTCATGTAGATATTAGAAGATAGATTATCCTTCTGGATATGTAGGTTAGATGCTGTGACCCATTTGATCGGCGCATGACATGGAAAAGTCAGATCGAGAGAAACCGAATGAGAGCCAGAGAAAGAATGGCAATCATGAGGAAACTTGCTGGCACAAGCTGGGGAGCAGACGAAAGTATACTAAAGAAACTGTACACTGGAAGAGTGAGACCAGTTCTCGAGTATGGCATTGCGGCATGGACAACAGCAGCAAAGGCGAACTTCAATAAAATTAGCAAACTCCAAAACCAAGCCATGAGAGTTAGAACAGGAGGCATGAAGTCAACGCCAATTGTAGAACTTCAAAATATTACAAAACTGCAATCCATGACCGACAGAAGAGACTGCAGAGCCCAGCTGTAATCAGAGAAACTCAGAAGACTGACTGACCATCCAATGCACCAGAGACTAAACAATTTCGGAAATGGGAAACTAAAGCGAAGAAACTTTGCAGAAATAGCCAAAGCAAAGATGCACGAAAACCCCATGAACGCACTAACACCAAAGCCCATCCCTACTGTACTAAAACCTACCTGGAGGCAGGATATATTTCCAGAGGTGGTAGAAAATATACCAGGTATAGGAAACAAAAAACTGCCAGTCTGAAAAAGAAAGAAGAGATACTACCCTGAGTTACGTATTGGAAAACTACCCATGGACTGGACCCATGCATACACTGACGGTTCCGTAACAAATACAACACAGAACGGAGGGGCATTTCTGAACCTACCAAATGGCAGACAAATAACACTGTCATTCGCTACTGGAAAATACACAAGTAATTTCAGAGCGGAGGCAGAGGCACTGAGGGCAGCAGTGGAAGAAATGGTGACAGGTAAAAGGAATGAAAGCCACATAGTCCTGCTTACAGATGCTCTGGCCGTAGTCACAGCACTAAAAAGCCAGAAAAATACTGAACTTAATGATTTAAGAGCAGTACTCTGTCAACTATGCCAGCAGTCCGCACCAAAAAGGGTAGTGGTGCAGTGGGTTCCATCTCACTGCAACATCCAAGGCAACGAGGAGGCAGACAGACTGGCAAAAGAAGGTGCAAAACTACCACAACCAGATACTAGTATGACATACGAAGAGTCAAAGCGGCTTATTAGAGCTAGATACATGACCAAATGGGAAACCGAACATACTGGCTACACCAAAAACGATGCCTATTACCAGTTGAACAGAAGAGAGCAGGTCGTGGTCTTCAGACTTCGCACTGGCCACAATAGACTGAGGTACCACCTATTCAACAAATTGAAGATAGGTGGCACCGACGAATGCCCGTGTGGTACCGGGAAAATTACCGCTGAGCATTTGCTGCAAAACTGCCCGACATACGAGGATCAGAGAGAGCAGATGTGGCCATCACCAGTGGCAACACTAGACAAGCTCTATGGCAGTGTCAACTGCCTCAGGATGACCGCTGCCTTTCTCGAAAAAATAATGGTTATTGTCTGACTGCGTACGATGAAGAAGAAGGAGAAGAAGATGATGTGACCTCATGTAGACATTAGAAGATAGATTATCCTACTGGATAAGTGGGTTACATGTTTTGTTCTCATGTAGATATTAAATGATAGATTATCCTCCTGGATTTGTGGGTCAGATGTTTTGACCTCATGTAAAACATTATTCCAGTTGTTCACCTGGATATATGTACAAAATACCTTGTTATTGTGTAATATGTGAACAGAAGGAAGACTTTATGTACATGAAGATATGTAGAATAGATTTTCTTTCTTTTGATGAACATTATGTGTTATTCTTCTGGTAATGAGTACTTTAATGCTTTCCCTCCCAGATATGACTCCACCATTTGTAATATTCTAGGGTATAGGGTGACCATTTATATGTCTAGATATATCTGCATCAAGAAACCTGACCCTAAATATATCCATCAAGAAACCTGACCCTAAATATATCCATCAAGATACCTGACCCTAAATATATGCATCAAGAAATCTGACCCTAAATATATCCATCAAGATACCTGACCCTAAATATATCCATCAAGATACCTGACCCTAAATATATGCATCAAGAAACCTGACCCTAAATATATCCATCAAGATACCTGACCCTAAATATATCCATCAAGATACCTGACCCTAAATATATCCATCAAGATACCTGACTAAATATATCCATCAAGAAACCTGACCCTAAATCATACCATGGCTCATCACGGTGATGATAAATATATTTACTATTTATGTTTAATTTTTAGTTCCAGATTGTTGTCATAAATCTCATACATCCGTCTAATTTTATTTATCATGAACACTGTAAAGAGAGTTTTAAATACATGCTGTATTTATTTATGGGCATATTTCACTTAATGCGTATCAGTACATTAGTGTTTGCCACTGAACTAAAAATTACACATAATTAACAGTAAAATCATTTATCAATGACAAATAATTTGTGATATATTCTGCTGTTGTAATCTGTAGAGACTATATGCTATAGTAACAGAGACTCTCAATTTTGCCAACACACCTTTAGGCCACAATTGAGGATGATTGAGAGATTACAGCATATTATATAGAACAGGCACAATGCAATAAAGATGTTAGTGTTTATTGCGAGTCAAGAGAGAGTTCTAATATAAGCTTGTCCAAAAATATATATTCGGATCAAAAGGCATCAAGTAATTCTTTTATTTCATTCTTGCAAGGTTGCTATGGTACCAATGATATCAGAGACGTTTTTTACTGTTATTTATGTATTTGCATTTGCTTTTATCTATTTATTTTCTCTTGTCATAACAGAAAAACAATAACACATGCACTGCAAGCTTGTTGTGCTGAATGTTCTAAAATGTTGGTTGGAGGCAATTTTTTATAACAAGCAATCTGGGAGAAATGTAGAAAACTGAAGCAATTCTTTTTTTACATATAGAACCTGTTATGTAGACAAGATGATGTCAAATTAAAGTTAATTAAAATTAAATATCATTTAATAGAAATAGAATTTAGGTAATTTCCCAACAAATTCTCCATCCCCTGATCTTGAGCAAAAGTCTAACTGATATTGATGTTAGTTTTGCTGTTTAAAAAAATGCAGGCTTACACAACAGTCTTTTCCTGTGTCTCTGTAAAACTAGGTTACATCACTTGTAACATGTCTATATCTCAGCCTTAACTCTACAGCAAATATTTATCTGTTCAACCTCAAAGTGTACATCAGGTAACCTCAAATCAGATCTGTAACAACAAATATATAACACTTGCACAATAATCTGCAATATTTTGGATAGAAACTGGAGAACGTCATAAACATACTTATACTCTAATGATATATAGAAATTATAAGCTTTTTTGTCTGGCTCATATAGAACTGATGGTGTTAACAATGGATTCTGTTAGGCTGTTATTTTGGAATTAAATGCAAACTTTGTTTATTTTGATGCATTTAAAAAATTAAAGTTTCATGAAAACAAGGAATAATTGCTACCTTAATTGCTTCATTAATTAAATACACCATCACCATCTTTCATGCACAATCAACTGTCATTAATGGTCTGTGCTCCTCAAAATTGTCTATCGTTGTTTTCCTAGCCATCTTGTTATACAATCCTAGATCTTCCCTCTCAAACTTCCCCTTTCATCTCTTAAGGGTAATGTTTACTATTTTTACTATTTAGCAGGCGTTTTAAGAACATCAGTGGTGAAGGCAATGAATGGCAAGCTGTTAACAGGGAATCTGGTTCAGGAGAAGGGGGCAGTCGGTAGTTGAACTTATTTAAATCATTTTCAAAATCATATTGTAGAGAATGTTAAACAAAAACATATATTGACAGAAAACTAAGTCATGTAAAACAAAACGTTAATCAGTGCTTGCAAACTTATATGGTCATTAAAAGTCAATTATTGGCCACTTAGCAGACAGCGTTTCGCTTCAATCAACACAACATTGTTTGGTTTGCCGGTAATTCACACTAGTCGATGACTTAATTTGTGTTCACAGAAACGTGTAGTTGTTTTCCATTTGAAGTGGTTAATTCGTTTGTTTTTTGTGTTTTTTTCCCTCCGATTATCCTAGCCTGGACATCGGCTATATGAATTAGCTTAAACTTGTGTCGTATTTTCACGGTCTAGTTCGCACGGCTGAACTTCACGAAATTTGCGCCACTCGCCATAGCTGCAGACAGCGTCGGTTTTGGTGTAATAGTGAAATTTAGACACCACTATATTGGGCTTGTACACAAGCCGGGAGAGATGTCCAACACATCATAACTCACACGCTTCAGTGATGTCCCTACAATGTCTTGCAGCTATAAGAAAGGCACGACATACAATTATAGATGGCATCGCCCTCCACTGCCTTGGTGATACCTGTTTACTGGAAAGGCTTCGGGGGTATACCCTGAGGAAAAATCTGTATCCTGTGCTGTCTCCAGTCGTCTCGATACAATTATGCCACTTGAAAAAGGTAGCTTAGGATGAGATAGTGCGGTTGACAAAAAGACGCAGTTTCTTCCTCGTGTTAATCCAAAATCACAATGCAAATCACCCATTTCAGCGGACACAGCAAGAGAAAAGACTGTCTAAACCGCTGAACAAAGAGAATGGTCTTCATCACATGTAATGGATGAACATCAAAACCTTAACAACCACGCAAATGAAATTGTTGGAAATATACATTCGAAATGTTTAACATCTCGACAGCACACTAAACAATTATTCAGTTATACGACAAAGCTAGTTGTTTCTTGAGAGTATTTATAGTTTATAAAACACACTTTTCTAGGAGAAGGACAACTGATGACAAACCACACATAAGAGTCTATGCGGAAGATACGAGATCGTGCTCTGACGTCTATGTCTCCAGCAAATGGCGCTAAGGAAGGTGTATGCAGAAGGAGAGACAAGAGGAGACAGAGAAAGAAATGAGCCGGAAAGAGAAAATGTCGAAAAAAGTCAGATAGACTTGGTTTAAAAAATGTCCGTCTAGGCTACTGGAATTGCCGTAGCGCCACCTAAAGCGAAGTCATTCTCCAAAAATTGGTGTACGATTTCGACAACTTCAAGTTGCCACCAAGTGTCCAGGATACAGGTGCTACAGTAATCCATACAAGCCTCGCAAGCGGGGACTGGCGATGGATAGATACTAGCACCTGTCAAATTTAGGAAGTGGAGCTACAAGGGATTGTAATGACAATCAACCACCAAGAATGGAGAATCTACAACGTATACGCTCACGTAGATCACCTCTTCGACGACGTAAAGGGGAAGTTTCTGTCAGACTTTTCAGTTTACGAATACCTGCATCCTGCAGGTTAACTTCTGTTTTCACAATCACACCTCCGAATCGTATGGCACAACCATTGGAGTAGTTGAATATCATAAGCTTCATCATGGATTTCACAGTATCTCGAGAGTTTATCCATCATAATATCTCTACGGACTCGTAGCCTTAATCTCCGGGACCATATATGGAACCGATAAATCCTACACTGTAGTTGATTCCGTGTCTGGGACAGAAGGATCAAGTCAGAGGCAAAGCCTAAAACCTCCAGCTGTGTCTACAGTGACCAATACTCAATTGATGCGACGTTGTCTTCATGATCTACTCGATAACCAGTAAAAAGAGGAAAGGTGACGAGAGGCATCCTTGTCGCACTCCCATCTTTATAGCAAACGGCATGGGCAACTGGCCTTCGTGTACTACTCTGAATTTCATGTTCTTGTAAGTCTTCTATATCATTGTAAACAATTTCTGAGACACTCCATAGTGGCGCAGCAGTTTCCATACTAACTCCCGGTCTACACTGTCGTAAGCCTTTTCGTAGTTCACAAAGTCAATAAAAGGTACGAATCCCACTCCCCACTCTGGTCAACTATAAATCACAGTGTAACTATCTAGTCAGTTCAGGATCATTTCTTTTAAAAACCTGTTTACACTTCGCTAAGATCACTGTTAATTGCCTCCTTCAATCTATCCAGTATAGATTTCCCTGATACCGACAGCATTATTTCCCTGAAGCTGTTATAATGTTTTAGATCTCTTTTCTTTGACAATTTGACCACAACCTTCTCTCGAATCGGTGGGCATTTTATTTGCTTCCCAGATGTTGCATAACAAACTAGCTACATCTATCTGGATCCCTGAGCTGGGCTATATCCATATCCGTTTGCAGGTGGCGTCACACTTTTTGAAATCAAAGCCATGTATATTTCACGATGGATTATTAACGACAGATGGTGAATCCACGGGGTGAATCGTATATTGTGACCACGCTGAATGCATTTCTGACTTGTCTTCGCCGTTCTGAAGCTTTATGCTTTTATAAGTATCTGCATTTATTGAGAATTACAGCATTTTGTTTTCATTATCGTCACTAGCTATGTAATACCATGACCCGCCAATATTATAGTTTCTTATTTAGCTGCCTTGTAATAGAGCTGAGAACAGCCAAAGACTATAAAGGCCGCTCCAGAATATTGTTGCAAGAAACCGCTTACGGGAATATCCATCCCTAGTAGTCGAATTTTGAGACCGCAAGAGAAGCAGATAAATCGTGTGAAGATCGACGGCTTCCGGAGCGGAACTGAAAAGTAGGTGGTACACAAGAGACGTCCCGCGACACAACAGGCAAGACACACTTGGCACTGTAACATAGATTGTGTATCACTCCGTAATAATACTGTATTAGTAATAGTTGCCCATCGCAAATGAAGAGGGCGACAACATCAGACTTGTGCAACGAGATGTGATCTCATATGACTCTTGGGATACTCACGTGAGGATTTGGACTTTGCCGACTGTGACCTGGGATACAGATGTTAGGAGTCGGTTGTGAGATTATTGTGGATTCTGCTCTTTCGTGAGGCTCGCTTTCTCTGAACGCAGGCAATCATATTTGCGCTCTGCGACCGCGAATTATGCTAGCATGGCAGGTGAAATGGTTCTGTACAAGCATCTTCCATGAGGTGATATCAATGTTGAAACCCTCCAGACATATTTTCAATGAGTCTCTGAAGCGCTTTTTCTGTATCCCTAGCGAGCATGTGCCTTTTCTGAGCTCACCGTATAGCAGCTGCTCGCGGAGCGCTCAGACTTACGAACAGCATATCATATCCCGCCCATCTTATTTCGGCTTTTTTTTTTAAGCGAATGTATGTTCAACATGTTTGACATGTTAAGAATTTTAGAGTTAGATACTTAGTACTGCCACCTGATACCAAGCGAACAGAGAAGACTGACGTCTGGTCAGGCAAAACGTACTAATCAAACATGTTAGTCAGGATCAGGTAGAATATACATACTGGCCTAGACCCCCACCTCACTTCCACGCAGGTCTCTCTGGAGACGAGCTTCTTTATGATGGCCTAGCTAATTGATGGGATGGGAGGGGAAGGAGTTGACATGATCCCCGTAATAGTGAGCGACATACACATGAAGACAAGCATAGTGCAAGCGTCCGGAGGACTACAGTCCACCTTCATCAACACGCTCGGGATGTGAGGAAAGCTACTACAGCTCGCAAATGAATGCACAAAAGAGTAATCTTACTCATTGGGGGCATTAAACTAAAGAAATGATCACGAGCAACCAAGGCAGTCATCTCACGGGAGAACGATTTAGCTGTCTAGCACGTCTGCTATACACTGTCCATGTTTCGCAGGTATGGAACATGGTGATTGATACTACAGCACGATACACGTTTACCCTGATGGGGGCACTGATGCCTTTTCGATTCCAGACGTTTGATTGTGGCCTCGCTAACGCAGAGCTTGTCTTTCCAATCGTGCTGTTGACCTCACTGTCGATATTCGCTTCTCTGGTGAAGGTACTGCTTATGTAGCTGAAGATATCGACTGTCTGGAGATGTTAGTTTGCATGGTGATGTTTTGTTTGCTCAAAGGCCTCACAGAAGTAGGCGAAAGAGTACCTAATTTTTTCCTAGTGTTGATTGTGAGATCAAAACTACAGAAAGCTTCAGAAAACTCCATCTTGGTGGACTACATATATTTTATTGAGCAGGTATTAAGTGACACCAGTCGTCAGTAAACAGGAGATCCAAGATGGTGGCTTCATCCACCTTTGTGTGGGACTTCAGGCGTCTCGGATTTAATAACTGACGGTGCGTCCATACCTTCTATGTATATCACTAGCAGTGACGTGTACATCATCAGAAAGCATTCATGCAAAGACTGTGTCAAAGAGTATCGGTGTCAGCATACACCCCTTTTTGACACCATTTGGGACTACATACAATTCTACTTTGTGCAGGACTCGAGCCGTTATGAAACTGGTGGACAACGGCAATGAATCGTTTGGTACAACCCGAATTCTCCACGATTTCCGTTGGTCAACTCGAAAAAAAACTGTATACAAGTTACAATGCTGTTCATGACATTTTTCCTGGAGCTGACATGCTGCATATGTCATGTTAACCGTTCCATGATCCTGTAAAAATTAACCACTTTTACTCTCTAGAAGTAGATAGTGCTCAAAATGGCTAGTTAGGCAGTTGAGTAGTGATCGGACCTGTGATTGACAGGAGAGAGATTCTTCGAAGGCTATTACCTTTTTGCATGTTCAAATAAACAATTGAGACCTCATTTAGGTACTGCGGTATCTGGTTGTCATCCGTTGAAACATGGTGGGACCTGCTGCTTCGTAATCTTTCTACTTGCCTCTAGACATCTTAACTTAACTTAACGTTAACTTAACTTAACGTCTTTTAAACTGGTTTAGAAGACCCTGCAGAGTCTGTATACAACCAGTTACATTTGCACCACCTTGCTCTAAAAGCTATGCGCATCTAGTTTATTCTTAAATGCATTAACTGTCCCCGCCTCCACTACCTCCCCTGGCAATGCATTCCAAGCAGACACCACTCTCTAACTAAAGAAATATTTCCTAATATATAATCTGGACCTCTCTTTAGTCAGCTTGTAGCTATGCCCTCTTGTTATTGTGGGTGGCTGTATTTAAAAAAAAAAAACTTGTTATAGTCTAGTTTATCCATTCCTCTGATCATCTTATAAACCTGTATTAAGTCACCACGAATTCTTCTCTCTTCGAGACACTGTAGGCCAGCTTTTCTGAATCTTTCCTCATAACTGTAATTCTGGAATCTCACTATCATCTATGTCGCTCTTTTTTTGTATTCTTTCCAGCATGTTTATATCCCCTCTATAATAAGGACTACACACATGTACACAGTACTCCAATCTAGGTCTAACTTGACTAGGACACTTGAGCAGGGAGTACATCAAGGAGGAGTACTGTCACCCACACATTTCCTGGTGTATATAAACAACTTCTCAGAGAATATACCAAGAAGAGTCCACAGCTCCATGTTTGCAGACGATCTGGCAATGTGGACCTCTGAAAAAAATCTCACCATAGCAAGTAATCGGATGCAGCAGGCCCTAACATCGTTGGAGGAGTGGGCGAACTCATGGCTGGTCAAAATACATGAGGAAAAATCAACATGTACGATATTCTCGCTTTCAAACAAACCCCAAAACACCAAAATAAGTCTTAACGGCAAACATCTGCGGCCAAACGACAACCCAAACTACCTGGTAGTCACATTTGATCGGCGCATGACATGGAAAAGTCAGATCGAGAGAAATCGAATGAGAGCCAGAAAAAGAAAGGCAATCATGAGGAAACTTGCTGGCACAAGCTGGGGAGCAGCCGAAAGTATACTAAAGAAACTGTACACTGGAAGAGTGAGACCAGTTCTCGAGTATGGCATGGACAACAGCAGCAAAGGCGAACTTTGATAAAATTAGCAAACTCCAAAACCAAGCCATGAGAGTTATAACAGGAGGCATGAAGTCCACGCCAACTGTAGAACTTGAAAAGATTACAAATCTGCAATCCATGACCGACAGAAGAGACTGCAGAGCCTATCAGCAAGCAGAGAAACTAAGAAGACTGACAGACCATCCAATGCATCAGAGACTAAATAGATTTGAAAATGGGAAACTATAGCGGATAAACTTTGCAGAAATAGCCAAAGCAAAGATGAGCGAAGACCCTATGATCACATTAACAACACCAAAGCCCATCCCTACTGTACGAAAACCTATCTGGAGGCAGCATATCATTCCGGAGGTGGTAGAAAATATACCAGGTATTGGAAACAAGAACAGCCAGACTGTAAAAGAAAGAAGAGACATAACCCTGAGGTACATAATGAAAAACTACCCAAGCATGGACTGGACTCATGCATACACCGACGGTTCTGTAACAAACACAACACAGAACGTAGGGGCAGGGGTATTCCTGAGCCTACCAAATGGTAAAAAAATAACACTGTCAGTGGCAACTGGAAAATACTGAAGCAATTTCAGAGCGGAGGCAGAGGCACTGAGGGCTGCAGTAGAAGAAATGGTGACAGGAAAAAGAAATGAAAGCCACGTAGTCCTGTTTACAGATGCCCTGGCTGTGGTTACAGCACTAAAAAGCCAGAAAAATACTGAACTTAATAATTTAAGAGCAGTACTCTGTCAACTATGCCAGCAGTCCGCACCAAAAAGAGTAGTGGTACAGTGAGTTCCATCCCACTGTAACATCTAAGGCATCGAGGAAGCAGACAGACTGGCAAAAGAAGGTGCAAGACTACCACAACCAGATCATAGTGTGACCTACGAAGAGTCCAAAAGGCTTATTAGAGCCAGATACATGACCAAATGGGAAACAGAACATACTGGCTACACAAAAAACGATGCATATTACCAGTTGAACAGAAGAGAGCAGGTCGTGGTCTTCAGACTCCGCACAGGCCACACTAGACTGAGGTACCACCTATTCAATAAATTGAAGATAGGTGGAACTGACGAATGCACGTGTGGTACCGGGAAAATTACCGCTGAACATTTGCTGCAAAACTGCCCGACATACGAGGATCAGAGAAAGCACATGTGGCCATCACCAGTGGCAACACTAGAAAAGCTCAATGGCAGTGTCGACAGCCTCATGATGACCGCTGCTTTTTTCGAAAAAATACAGGTTGACGTCTGACAGCGTACGAAGAAGAAGAATAAGAAGAAGAAGATATCCCCTTTATGATAAGGACTCCACACCTGTACACAATACTCCAATCTAGGTCTAACTTAAGCTTTATACAGTTTGACTATCACTTCCTTGCTCCTATGTTTAATATTTCTTTTTATCATACCTAACATTTGCCTTTTTCACTGCTACCTTAACTTGCTCACTCACCTTTCGTGTATTATCTATTATAACCCCTAGGTCCCTTTCCTTATCTATCTTTCTAATATTGTTCTCTACCATTTTGTAATTACGTTCCATATTGGATCTATCCATGTGGATGACTGTACATTTATCTACATTAAACTCCATTTGCCAGCTTACAGACCATTCTCGAATTTTATCTAAATCCGACCTCAATATATCCACTTCCGCTTTAGCAATCATGGATCCCATATCAATGTCCAAATCATTTATATATATCAAGAACAAAATTGGTCCCAAAACCGAGCCCTGTGGCACACCACTTTTCACTTTACACCACTCAGAGTACTCCTTATTTATTCCCACTCTCTGCCTTCTTCCCGTTAACTAATTTTCAATCCATTTTGCAACTTCCCCACCTATTCCATGTGATTTTAACTCGAAATAATCTTTTATGAGGTACTCTATCAAAGTCTACTCTATCTGCCAATTTGCTTTCTTGACCCTATCAATGCTTGAGTGAAAGTTGCGCCTATCTGTGGTCTCGACTTGTGACATTCGTGATTTGCTTTGCCCCCTGATAACCAATGGATCGTTGAAGATTTCACTGAAGTGCACCGCCCAGCGCCGAAGAATATGGCTCTTATTCATAAGTAGTGACCTGAGATCAGTATTGAGGACTGATGATTGGTGATTGGATTGGAGACCATATACTGCCTTCAGTACATCATAGCAATGGCGTCCGTGCTCACATAATGCACATTCAAAGAAGAGCCTGCTGTTGTGCGTTTTCTGTGTGTAAAAAAACTTTCTGCAAAATAATATTCATAGGAACATTATTCTTGTTTACGGTGAGAATTGTTTCTCGTGTAAATTTGTGCATAGCTGAGTAGATACATTTTCTCAAAGGCGCTCAAAAATTGTCGACGAAGCCTGACCTGATCACCCTGTTGAGATGTCAGCAGAAGCATATGTGCGGGTTATGGCGAGATTCGAGTTTACAGGCGAGAAACGATAGTGTAGGAACTGCAAATGGTGTTCACATGGTTTAGCCTACAACATAATGCATTATTGATTGAATATGAGGAAAAGGCTCACGGTGAATACACAAATAACTGACTGCCAAACACAACATGGACCGAGTGAGCCTGTGCTTACATTGATAAAGCGAGGGGAAACGTGTACAGATGTTGGTCTAAAATATGCTGAAGAATAAGGAACAATGTAAGTGCAATATTAAGTGGTTTTCAAGTTTGGATTTCATTTAGTATTTATTTGTTAATAGCCATATGCGACCTACCTATTTACTCTTTGCTCTTGTATGAACTCCAAACACAGGAATAGGGAAATATAAGAGTATACTAAGGCAATTTTGACAGGAAAATTATCGACAGAAGCGATCGGCTGACACAGTGTTGTGAAGAGAACCATTTAGTTACACATAAAACATTGTCTCAACAGTCTGCAAGAAAACTATACACGTTGAAAATCCATGAGATATATTAGGAAAGCAGATAAACTTTATTAGGATAAAAGACAACGATAAAAAATGTCACAATTACAAAAATCAATCCAGATGTAGACTTTAATTTCTTACAAAATGCAGTATAAAATTATTATGCTATCAGACATCTTACAAGCGCATCAATTTTTATCTTGTCCATTTTTTACAGTTGAAGTACACACAAATATAGTGTTAGTATTAATTCAAAAGCGCGTGCCAAAAAAAACAACCTTTCTGCGAACAAGGTATCGCATTTTGCAAGTGACACATCGGACGATTACAGACTGATAGACAAATAGTATTACAAAGAAAGGTCTTTAGATTTCTCTAGAAGAAAAGAGCTCATATGATCAATTCAGTAGGGCCTGCAAGCACTTTAATAAATGTTTACTGCCGGGAGGTAACTATGATCTTTTCATTTGAATTCCATGAATTTTTAGTTTCATTTCCAAATATTTATTTACTTAACAAAATGTCCTCTCCATCCCTATCGTTAGAGAAAGAATGTAATTGTGTTGTGGAAGATTTGTTATTCGTTAAAAATGTTGGTGCCAGGGATTTTACAAATCAATTGAATATTATTTCGAATGGATAACCTACACCGCTGCTTCCCGTTTTAAAGACGATAACAAAAACGTACTCGATATTTGAGAAAGGACAATTACTTTGCAATCAGGTGGATGTGTGGATGCACACAATTATCGAAATTGTACTATTGGCCATGTCTTCTGTTTTCTAGCGAGATAAATATTTGGACCGAGTTTGGAGATTTAAATAATCTGCAAAACTTGCACAAAGACACTCGCTAACACAGAGTCCTATTGTTTCTCTCATAGCTGTAAGACAGTTTCTAGAATAGAAACTTCACTAAGTCATCAATTCAGAATCAACAAAGAAAAACACAATCTCGTTAAAAATAATAGAACATAACAGAACATTGGACATGGTGAATCTAGAACGTCTTCGGATAAAGGAAACTATGTTGAGCTAGTCAAACTGTTAACTAGCATTGACAAGGAATTTGATGCACATCTTAAAAATGTCACTGTTTTATCTGGGTTGTTCAGTGATACTCAACATGATTTAATACAGTGTATTTCACACATTGTGATATTAGAAATAGAAAGGGAAATAATAGACACCCCCATTTGTTGCCGTTATACTGTACGAATCAACTGATGTAAAAAATAATTGCTAATTATCTACATTATTGCGTTATTTATATAAAGAAAGGGAAGTGCAGGAAAGGTTTCTTGTTTTTAATGACTTTAGCGAGAACCGTACAGCAAATGCTTAAGCCCAACATGTATTTGCTATTTTGTATGAATATAAGTGTGAGGAAATGCTGGTAGCACAAACGTATGATGGAGCTGCAACAATGGCAGAGGAGCATAAAAGGTTACAAGCTCAGATCAAAGTCAAGTACAGTCAAGCGTTGTTAGTTCACTGTTACGCCCATAAAATGAATCTCGTATTATAGAACAGTGTTAATGACATAAAACAATGCAAACTATTTTTCTCAACATTATCTGTTCACTTCTGCTCTCCCACAAGTGGATTTAATATTTGAGGGTGTTGTAGGCAAAGATTTCAGACATTGGATACTGCATGAAACGAATTAATAACTTTCATCAGTGTCTAGATGGTATGAAAAATTGAGTATGAACACCGTAGTAAAAGACTACGAATTGATGATGTCTCTGATGATCACAAAGGTTCATATAGGAGACTGTACTACGAAGTTATTGATACAGTCAAAGCTAAAATTTAGCAACGGTTTTCAAATGTTGGACTACAATTCACGACCCCTTAGAATTCCGCACGATTTTCTGAGTTTGTTAAACAATTTTCAGAACAACATTTGGCCGCCTTGAAAACATAATATGGACAGCATTCCTACGACTCAGAGGTGAACTTTCGGCAATGTATGCAAACCAAGAATTTTGCCATAAAAGTGTTTATGATTTGCTGACACACTTGTGTATGGCGGAAATGGGTGACACAGTTCCTGAAGTGTATAAGCTTGTTAATCTAGTGGTGACCATTCCAGCTACAAGTGCCTCCAGCGAACGGTCATTTTCGACTTAATAAATAATCAAGACCTACTAACGCAATTCTCAGAGTGAAAATATACTATCTGCCCTATCACTGATATCTATTTAAAATAAACTGATTTCAAATTGAAAACAAAACCTTCATTCTACGACAATGTAATTGATTTATTTGCCCAGAAAACCAGACGTATGGAATTGACAAGAAGTGGGATGTGGCTAACATTTTTAGTTCTAGACTTTGTTGTGCAAGTTTCACAATCTGTTTTAGCTTTCCAAAAATGGTCTACATTCGTGCTGAAACCCCTGAACGTTGTATAGGGGGAAAAAATAGAGAACAAATGCTATTAAGTCCATCATTTTAAATGCCTGCTTCGCTACTGCTAGCTCAGACAACATTAAATGATGTATGTTTTTAAATTCTGGATGAGTCAGCTCAAAGAAACAAGGTGTGCGTCCCTAACCTCCATTTTGTTACTTTTTTTGTGTGTTAATTATGAGGTAAATATTATTGATAAATTTGTAATATTTGTCTTTAGAATGTGTGTTACCTAGATATTATAAGTAACTACAAACAACGGTAAAATCGATTTGACAGTTCTGAGGAGGTCACCCTTCGCCACTGATACAGCTACATTTCTGTATTCGTTTTTGTCGTTGTCGTTTAGATAAGTAAGTTATCCCTGTGGATAATCATTTGTTATTGTGCTTTGTTTTTTTATTTGTGCATACACTGAATAGATTCATATTTGTGTGTGTGTGTGTGTGTATAGACAATGTCTTGAGATAAACTGTACATTAATTATATCAATTATCGTTTCAGTTAGGATTAACACATACTTGATCATTCTTATTAATATTTCTCTGATCATTTGTAAAACGATCAATTCGTTTATTCAACTCGGCAATGTATATATGATTATTGTTTCTAGAGCTTTTTTCAAACCATGAAAAAAACTAGCCGGATGTGTAGTGCAATGGTTTAGAAAGTCGTCTCCCGTAGCATAGATGTTCGAACCCAGTGCTATTAACTTTCTACAATATGATATCAGTGTGGCAGTGATCCTTATCTCAACTATATCAAACACAGAACCACACATTTACATCAACGAACAGGAGAAATAAGGAGGAAGGTGACATTTACGGTTTTAGGACTTCAACTAGCCTCCCAAATATGGACACACTTTTTAGATCTTCTCCCAAATTATAACGTCATACCTAACAATAGTTTCAATTAATAGAATGTATTGTGGTCAGATACAATGTACCAGACCCACTCAACCCAACTAGCTATCCTGCCTCCAATTTTATTTGTGAGGTATGACAAACTAATTATTTCTCCTCTCACATGAGAAACATAAATGAAACTTATTCTTTCACAAAAAGTGCAGTTATTCATTTATTTGCATAGCTGGATATTACATCAAATATAGTCTAATCCAGTGATTCCTAAAACTGTGCCGCGTCACACAGTCGCAGAACCCAGCACATGACGAAGAATCTCAATGACCAAAGTGCGTTGGTGTCTGTACTGATGGTGGTCGTTCGATGTGCAGTCGTTATGAAGGATTTCAGACGCTTATTCGAAGCAAAGCTCTGGATTCACTGTGGACCCATTGCACCATTCACAGAGAAGCACTCGCATCAAAGTATCTGAGCCCTCCACCAAAACTGGTCTTACAAGGAGTTGTGAATGCGGTTGTTGTTGTTAGCGAATGCCCAAAATGAGTAGGTGACTCTTTTGTGCGCTCTCAAAAGGACCTTAAATGGAGGTTTGCAGTAGCTTACCTCACATCCCGAGCGTGCTTATGAAGGTGGACAGGGATCCTCCAGGCGGTTGTGCTATGCTTGGCTTCATCTGCGTATCACTCACTACTACGGGATTACGTCGATCTCTCACCTGGTTAGCCAGGCTGCCATGAAACAGCCCGTTCCAGGGAGGGCTACCAGGAAGCCGAGGTGAGGGTCTTATCCAGTATGTTTTGCCTGACCCTGACTAACATGTCTGATCAGTATATTTTGCCTGACCCTGACTAACATGTCTGATCAGTATATTTTGCCTGACCCTGACTAACATGTCTGATCAGTATGTTTTGCCTGACCCTGACTAACATGTCTGATCAGTATATTTTGCCTGACCCTGACTAACATGTCTGATCAGTATGTTTTTCCTGACCCTGACTAACATGTCTGATCAGTATGTTTTGCCTGATCAGACGTTAGTCTTCTATCCCTGGTGAATGGGATAAACTTTATCAAAACTCAGCCATTGGAAGCTAGGTTTTTCAAAAAATTGTTTGAGGAGATAGGAGCCAAATACACGTCTTTGTTGTACTACTGCCACTCGCGCGTGGCAATGAATTGTCTCGTATGTTTGAATTACGACATTATTGTAAATATTTCTTGAAGAGGAAAAACACGATAATGCAAAACACTTAGTAGAAACATTTTTGGGGGTAAAACTAGCATTATTGTGTGATAACTTTGAAAAGTTAAATGCGTTGAATTTCTGCCTCCAGGGAAGCAACATGTACATTTCGATGTTGGTCGAGAAGATTTAGCTTTCAGAACAAAAATTGCAGCTATGTCGAAGAAACATGGTGATGGTGGCAAAGATTGTTTCCCATTGTTGAAGCAGCTTTCTGTCTCATATGAAGTTGATTTCTCTCGCAACATAAAATATGTTTTCTTCTTCTTCTTCTTCTTCTTCTTCTTCTTCTTCTTCTTCTTCTTCTTCTTCTTCTTCTTTTTCTTCTTCTTCTTCTTCTTCTTCGTACGCTGTCAGACGTAACTTGGATTTGTTCGAAGAAAGCAGCTGTCATCTTGAGGCTGTTGACACTGCCATAGAGCTTGCCTAGTGTTGCCACTGGTGATGGCCACATTTGCTTTCTCTGGTCCTCGTATGTCGGGCAATTTTGCAGCAGATGTTCAGCGGTCATTTTCCCTGTACCACAGGTGCATTCGTCAGTGCCACCTATCTTCAGTTTATTTTATAGATGGCACCTCAGTCGGTTGTGGCCTGTGCGGAGTCTGAAGACCACGACCTGCTCTTTTCTGTTCAGCTGGTAATAGGCATCATTTTTTGTGTAGCCAGTGTGTTCTTTTTCCCATTTGGCCATGTATCTGGTCCTAATAAACCTTTTGGACTCTTCGTAGGGCACACTAGAATCTGGTTGTGGTAGTCTTGCACCTTCTTTTGCCAGTCTGTCTGCCTCCTCGTTGCCTTTGATGTTACAGTGGGATGGGACCCACTGTACCACTACTCTTTTTGGTGCGGCCTGCTGGCATAGTTGACAGAATACTACTATTAAATCATTAAGTTCAGTATTTTTCTGGCTTTTTAGTGCTGTAACCACGGCCAGAGCATCTGTAAACAGGACGATCTGGCTTTCATTGCTTTGACCTGTCAGCATTGCTTTTACCGCAGCCTTTAGTGCCTCTCCCTCCACTCTGAAATTGCTTGTGTATTTTCCAGTTGCCACTGACAGTGTTATTTTTCTACCATTTGTTAGGCTCAGGAATACCCCTCCACCTCCATTCTGTGTTGTGTTTGTTACAAAACCGTCGGTGTATGCATGGGTCCAGTCCATGCTTGGGTAGCTTTCCGCTATGTACCTCAGGGTTATGTCTCTTCTTTCTTTTTCAGTCTGGCTGTTCTTGTTTCCAATACCTGGTATATTTTCTACCACCTCCGGAATGATATGCTGCTTCCATGTGGGTTTTCGTACAGTAGGGATGGGCTTTGGTGTTGTTATTGTGTTAATAGGGTCTGCGCTCATCTTTGCTTTGGCTATTTCTGCAAAGTTTCTCCAAATCTATTTAGTCTCTGATGCATTGGATGGTCTGTCAGTCTTCTTAGTTTCTCTGCTTGCTGCTGGGCTAGGCAGTCTCTTCTGTCGGTCATGGATTGCAGATTTGTAATCTTTTCAAGTTCTACAATTGGCGTTGACTTCATGCCTCCTGTTATAACTCTCATGGCTTGGTTTTGAAGTTTGCTAATTTTATCAAAGTTCGCCTTTGCTGCTGTTGCCCATGCCGCAATGCCATACTCGAGAACTGGTCTCACTCTTGTAGTGTACATTTTCTTTAGTATACTTTCGTCTGCTCCCCAGCTTGTGCCAGCAAGTTTCCTCGTGATTGCCTTTCTTTGTCTGGCTCTCATTCGATTTCTCTCGATCTGACTTTTCCATTGCATGCGCCGATCAAATGTGACGCCCAAGTAGTTTGGGTTGTCGTTTGGCCGCAGATATTTGCCGTTTAGACTTATTTTGGTGTTCTGTGGTTTATTTGAAAGCGAGAATATCGTACATGTTGTGTTTTTCTAAATATGTTTTCGAAGAGCACCTTTCACATCTTATCAACTGGTTTGGAAAATATATTCCAGAAAATAATATTGTCAAGTTTCCATGAATTAAAGACCAGTTTAGGGTTAAATCTCCATCTGACCCATTTGCTACTGTGGAAAAAGAAAATAGTATTGAGCTGTCCTTCGACAGTACACTAACAAGAACATTTGGCAGCATGCAACTAATTGTATTTTTGATATCAATAAAATATTAATATCCGCTGCTAAGTGGTAAAGCTTTGCTAATCTTAATTTAATTTGCGACGTCATATTTGTGCAAATCTGGGGTTTTGGTGGATGTTGTGATAACAAGCAGGTATCGTGCGAAAATCGATGAGCAACAAGAAATTAGGGTGACTCTGTCCAGTTTAAATCCAAGATTTAAGAAGACGTGCAGTTAATAACAGGCTCACTCGTCCCAATAATTATGATAATTCATTGATTTGATCGTTAAAGGTATGTACTTATTAACTTTTTACATAAACTGTTTGTGAATTAAAAATACTAGCAAAAAAAGGTGCAAGACTACCACAAACAGATACTAGTATGACGTACGAAGAGTCAAAACGGCTTATTAAAGCCAGATACATGACCAAATGGGAAACTGAACATACCGGCTACACCAAAAACGATGCCTATTACCAGTTGAACAGAAGAGAGCAGGTCGTTGTCTTCAGACTTCGCACTGGCCACAATAGACTGAGGTACCACCTATTCAACAAATTGAAGATAGGTGGTACCGACGAATGCCCGTGTGGTACCGAGAAAATGACCGCTGAGCATCTGCTGCAGAACTGCCCGACATACGAGGAACAGAGAGAGCAGATGTGGCCATCACCAGTGGAACCACAAGAGAAGCTCTATGGCAGTGTCGACAGCCTCAGGATGACCGCCGCTTTTTTCGAAAAAAATAATGGTTACTGTCTGACTGCGTACGAAGAAGAAGAAGAAGAGGAAGAAGAAGAAGAAGAAGAAGAATTAAAAATACGTGTTTCACAATTTTTTTTAAATTAACTAACCTAATCGCATCAACTGCGCACTGTAACTGTTAGACAGGTTTATTTTCTGGTCTAGGGTGCCATAGACAAACTCTGGTAAACTAAGAGCGCCGTGGGCCGAAAAAACGTTTGAAACCCCTGGACTCTAATCTATCTATATAGCAGTTAGCTTACTACTTAGATAGTTGGTTCATATGGTTCTAAATCGGTTTTCTCTTTGACCCAAATCTAGTCCAGATCTACCTAGCAATGCCAACTAATTTCTAACTAACATTTTTGGTCTTATGGTCCTCGCCTCCTGTAGAGTTTATGACCTCCGACAGTCTGACAGAATTTGTTCTACCCAGTTTCTGTTGTGGAATCAAATGTATTGTGTAAGTGTGATTGGTCGTGATTACTGGTGCCATGGCTACACTTGTGCTTCAGTCATAGGGGCTCGTACACCCTTCTGACAATCGTATCAGCTTTCGAATAGTTTTCGAGACTCACTGACGTTCGACAGACATTTGTTGAAGTCAGACTTCAGTGTGACTCAAAGACGGTTAATGCAAAACGTTTTAATTTGTCAAAAATTATCAAACCATTTAACTACTGGCAGGCTCAACCTGATGTTTGCACCGCTTAAAATGAGCGCTTCGGGTCGACTTTTCTGCCTAACCTTACCTGAAATGTGTCCTAGATCACATTTATCTGTCTATTCAAACTCCGACTTTTTCCATAGCTGCGCTGAGCTCATGTCAGCTGGTACCAAAGTCCTCACCAGATCACGTTTGTGAAACAGTTATTTTTGTCCTGATTGTTAACACGCCAGGGCTGCCTCTCTGGACCACCCTTCTAACTCAAAAATGCCCTCGCCATTCTAACTAAGTCTTGGGATCAATCCCATAGTTTAACATGACATGGACACGTGTCTAACATTCAGAACAAACGCATTATACTATGGATAATATCCCAGTGGTATTATGGTGATCCAATTATGGTACCACTGTGATAGCGTCTTTTTATATTTAAAAAAATGTTTTTCAGTCTCAAACTCTTTCATTATTGACTTAATTATAGTTTTTTGCATGAGTCTAACAGTATTATCATTCATAGAACAAAAGGTGCAGAAAATATCTCTATAATATATTAGGTTATGTTATGTTATCTAAATGTTGTATTTTGTTATTATGAGCAAGCCAATACTTAAGTCAGTCAGGTGAAAGAACCCCATCTCGTCCACGTCACGCTGTGTTGCAGCAATCTGCCCACACGATTTGTGGATCGATACTATAATCCAATAGTGGTGAGCTTAACGAGAAACTTCGCATTGTACTACAGCCCGGCGGACTCAGGCTCACCACCTTTAGTACGCCTCGGGATGTCAGACAGCCACTTTCATTCGCAACTAAAGACACATTGTCTAGATCAGTGCACTTCAACCTGGTCGCTAGCGCCAACTAGTTGGTCATTTTAGCGTTCAGGTGGGCGGTAGCAGAATAATTTCATCCTGTTTAAAACAAAAATATTGTTATTATTATCATGGCAATGCAGAGACCTGAAAAATTTACTGCAGAACAACAGTAAACTAACAGAAGTGAACATTTCTAGAAGATGTATTTTTTCCCGGACATCATACGGCTGTGAAACATGAATTTACTCAAACCTCCGGGAGTAGATCGAGTCTTTCGAGTCGAAATGTTATATATAATTTATCAGAATACATGGAACAAAGGAAAGAAGGATGCAGACAATCGAAAACAGTTGGTGATAGAAGAGAACTGGTTCATAAAATCCACAATAAAGAAACATTTTAAATACTTTGGATACATCAAAATACAACGGTCTTGAGACAAACATAATAGTTGGCATGGTACCGAGCAAGAGGGGCGGAGGCAGACCGCAAAGACGATGGTACAAAGATGTCAAGGAATGCTTGGCTAAAGATTTGCAATAGCTCGAGTTTCTTTCAGACGGGCTGTGATGGGAGCGACGTTCTGCAAACGCCATGCCATATGGTGATGATGTACTACAAACATCCACAATATCCCGGCTCAGTGGTGATGGCGAAATGTATTCAATTTAGATTTTAATTGGCGGCAAGAAAATGTATTCTCCCGAAAGTTATAAAAGTGGTCAGGTCAGGTAATCCATTGAGGTCGTTGGGGCACAAATGAAGACATCCTTCCAACCACACGCCATCATTCTCTGTCATGGACCGCTGCCTGTGCTTCTTCTTGTCGGAGATTGGTTCATTCTTTTATGTTGTCCTCTCACCTCTTCTTGGGACGACCTCTTCGTCATCTGCTTTGCACATTTCCGTGCCGGATTGTATTTGCAAGATCATTTGATCTCGATATGTGACCGAACCAAGCGAAGGGAACTCATATATTTAGAAAAGACAATTATCACGGAAAAATATTTTAGGAGAGTATACCCCATAAAACATGCATACACATATACACCGATGGTTCAGCTAACAAATCCAAATCCAATGGAGGTGGAGTAGAATTACAGACTTAAAAACGGAGAAGAAAAATAACTCGAGCACTAACAACCGGAATATACTCCAACAACTTCCGTGCGGAACCAGAGGCTGTGAAGACGGCTGTCGAGCTTGTCATTCAAGATAAAGATATCCACAAAGAAAATATAGTATTCCAGATTGATTTCTTTCACTCAGAAGCAACGCTGTGAGAGTTGTTTTGATAATAACGTTGTGTCGGAACAACTCTATGTGAGTTGTTCTAGCTGTAATGTCAGTAATTAATTATAAATTAAACGATACATTCTTAGTTCACAATTTAAGAGATACATTATGATCAATAATACTTTAATAATCTGACATCCGGCAGAAATGTTAGTACGAGATTAAGTTGTTGATGGTTGTATTTTTGTGTGTTTGTATACATTGGCGCATACATAACATCAGATGGAAGATGAAATTGCGAAATAGAATGCAGAATAGTTCCAACAAAATCGTTCTTCCAGACTATGACAGGAATATATCTGCAACAAAACCTTGTGCTGAAACTGAGAAAGATAGCCTTCGAAAGCTACATGGAACCAGTACTGATATATGGCATTGAATCGTGGACAATTATCAAGCAGGCGCTTAGATCTTTTGAAGCAACAGAGATCTGGTTTCACAAAAGAATGCTGCGAATCCCATGGGCTGCAAAGAAAGCTAATAATGACAGAGTACTCGAGGAGGCACAAACACAGACACAGAGACAACTTAAGGAAAGAGAGACAAAGGGAAGCCGAGGGAGAATATGCTGGACAGCCTGATAGAATGGCATGGGCGACAATCAACAACAGAGTTGGTAAGCGACACACGTGATAGAAATCGATGGAGGTCCATGATCGCCAATATCAACCGGCAGGGTCCCTGATGATCATGCATTCTGAATGGTAATCAAGAGTGTTCCGATTTTCGAAATATTTGTGTTGGCACTATAATGTTATGTCTAGTCATTTGCCTACAAGTTCTAAGTCTCTAGGGCGTTTAGTTTATCGCAAAATATCACGGAAAGTGAAGGGGAGTTGTTTGTCAACAAATTATAAAAGTTTGAAAGTGATGCAGAAATGTTTGATGAATCAAACACTTTTAATTATGGGGCGTTGTCCCAGCCTGGTCTATTAAACTTGTTTCAAGATATGCATACCCTAGTATAAGCAAAATAATAAAGAAAACGTAAATTAATTGTCAATCACCTATGTAAAGTGGTGTTGTATTTCCATTTATGACGTGGAACATAAGGTGGAAAAAACTTTGCAATGGAATTTTCAAAATTATTTGGTGATATTTTCTGTTTTTGTGACTAACTTGGTAGCTGCGGTTAACATGTTCTAAATTATATTTCTTACATTTCTTAATTGGATATATTTGAAAGTGGTTTCTAAAAAATAATTACCTTGATCGGAGACTGAGATACCACTGTTATTAACTAAAACATTAACTGGACGCGATTTCATATTTTGATTTTACTGTTTTATTGTGTTTTCATTTAACATTAATGATTTTTCATCTATACTAATTGCAGGTTTTTTTAAATTATTGACACACATTGTCAATTATATTTCTCTGTCATCTATACGATATGTCATTTTGATATATACTATGAGCATATTCAATTAAATAAATCACATACATTTTATATAAAGGAAAAAACTACACTCCCCTGTCTAAAATTATGATCAAAAAATCATTCCGGCACAGCGTGCAAAATAATTCCGGAGTGGAAGAGTAAAAATTAAGAACAGAAGCGGTGGGGAGTCTAATCACGCAAGTATTCAATCGATCACTGGTCTCAAGAGAGATGGGAACAGAATGCCTGCATCTTGAGTTACCTCCAGTCGACTTGACATGCCTTGCCACTGGTCCAAAGTAGCTCGGGACCAGAAAATGAGGTTAATGACCAGCGCAATTTTTCTTTCCCACTATAAATCCAAGTACATTGCAAGTTACATCATCAAGACAAACCCGTCTGATGATGTCAATATCGCTTGCGATAGACAACTAATTATACTATATATATGTGTGCGTGTGTCTGTGTGTGTGTCTGTGTGTGTCTGTGTGTGTGTGTGTGTGTGTGCGTGCGTGTATGTGTGTATTTATATATATTTACCTCAAATACGCGATTTTAATTGCTTCTAGTTCACAAATTCCACCCCATTTTGCAAGACTATCTGTCTTTATGTTCCCCTGTACGTCACAATGGCATGATACCTACCGCAGTTTGATTCAGTTTCTGACAGCTACTTTTTTAATTTCAGTTCTCATGTTCAAGAGTTTGTCACTCTTTAACGTTTATAGTCCATGAGTGCGTCTGTGAAGACGATTACCTCGTGGCAGTCACGGTTTGTTGTTATAAATCATATTGATATCTTGTTTAACTGCTTGAACCTAAGTTGTATAGTTAGAACATCGTGTATCAGCAGGACGACTCTTTGTCTCATTATTGTTTTCTGGATATGAGACAGAGATGGCAACTCCTCCATTCTTGAAATCTTTTGTTGCTGACTTGTCTGTGTAGTCAAGTATAAACGATTGTTTTGGAAATTTTTTCTATCATTTTCAGCGCGATAATTTGCTTTTGCAGATCAATTTGCTCATGCCACTTATGAGGTCACTGATTGATGTTTTTATTTGAAGAGTATCGTTATACAGTTCCCATTTGTTTTCAGTGCCCGGTGGTCTTCGGCAGTATTGTCTTCGTGGTAGATCTGACTGGTGCTGCCTTTTTAAGTCTTCCTTTTCGATGGACCACCCGACTACCATGTTTTAGATAGTCCAATGTCAAATAGTCTAGTCTTGCTTTCATAGGGTGCATTGGCATGTAAGTGTATATTTCTATATGGATTACGCGTTATGTGTCTATTCTGTGGTTCAGTTTCTGTAATCCAGTAGCTTTCTGCATCTCTGATATCTGCCTATGTTTCACGACTCCTGCTTTGAACCTGAAGGCTTCATTTGCACATTGTCCAATGACTGTCTACCGACGACCATGCTGCTAGGCAGAACTGCAAGTGCGGTCTTTTTACCCCATTTACGCATATTACTTATGAGGTGTTTATGGTCTTGTACACGTTATGGTCTCACCTAAAAAATGGTAAATGGAAATAATTTGGATCATTTCCTGTAACTTTGAAGTAGCAAATGACTGCTCCACGTTTATTTCTCTATTTGATCCACATTTGTCAACGGTTTCCCAGTAATTTAATGAAAACATAACGATACATATTTTAATGATGGTTTGTGTTGGTCTATAAAATTGCGCAAATTCTGTACTATGTAAAGTTATTTACTGTCATGCCATATTTTTCCCATTACTAGGGTAGTCTAGGGATTTTAAAGGCTGAGGACTACAGGCCGCTTCGCCACTGCTGTCGCCACGTCGTGTGCTGGATATGTTTGTTTATTTCACCCCAAAAGAAAAACAACATGTGCTATACCGGGGATTCGAACCGCTGCCCTCCTTGTCGGCAGGCAGGCCTCGAAACCATTCGACCACGCGCTCCTCACTATATACGGTAAGGCATACAAACCACTTAGGTGTTTACTCTGCAAAGCTGAAAAAGTTCTATTCATTTCAAACCTTGTCAATCTCGAAGATTCAAAATTGTAACTAGGACTGTATGGCATAACTGCCACACATGGGATCTTTATTAATTATTGGTATTGGTATTGGTATAGGTATTGGTATTGGTATTTGCATAGGTATTGGTATCGGCATTGGTATTGGTATTGGCATTGGTATTGGTATTGGTATTGGTATTGGTACTGCTGTAGCAAACAATGCTATCAGGGATGACCTTTTTGAGACCACAACGTTGTATGGGGTGAGATTGACAGTTCCCTTCTTTGCAGGCTTTCTTTCAATAACGGTAAGTCAGATGGCAATTAATGGCTGGGTCGACTGGAGCTTGCCGATAAGGGAGATCTAACTTGGTGTCCTTGCGATGTGAAGCATTCACTCTGATACTCAGATGTTCCAATCTCTTCAAGCGGGCAGCTTCAAAAATTGTTGTGCATATAACAGACACCATTTTTATGGCAAATAGCCTTTCAAAGCCCAATCGTTGCTTCAAAGCGCTAATTCCAGCTTTGGCACATACATCTTATGAAGTGACAAACCAACTATATATCTACAGCGGGAGAGACTTTACACAATTTACTTTTTTAATATGTGAATGTGGCTGCCTCTCACCGTGAGGTATTATCCCTTACACACTTCTGTCCTACACCCTTTCCTATGCATCTCATTGAAACATTATACCAAGATCAAGGAGCCCCTGTCCGGGTATCTGGGCAAACATCAGATTGGTTTGCAGTACAAAAGGGAGTAAGACATGGATATATCCTCTCACCTCATCTATAATACATATATGCGGAATGTATAATGAGAAATGTTCGAGAAGACGAGAACATTGAAAGTTTTGACCCATTTACGCCTGGCACGTACGAGATTCCAGAGTTACGATACGCAGACGACACAGTGATACTATCAAGAAGTGCAGAAGGGCTAGAGCAGCTAATTTCAGCCGCAAATGGATACAGTAAGGATAAAAACCTGTTTATAAACATAAATAAAACACAGATAATGATAACCGACAAAACACAATGTCAGCATACATTTACAGTGGGTGGTGAGGAAATAGATCAGGTCATACATTTTGAATATCTGGGCTCCAGAATTGACAAAAATGGCGACTGTTCGAAAGAAATCAGAAGACTAGCCATGGCAATGCAGAGACTAGACAGCCTGAAGAAATTATGGCAGAGCACAAACAAAATGATCAAAGTAAAAGTCTTGAGAGCCTGTGTTTTTCCTGTGACAGCTTATGGCTACGAATCATGGACGATTACCAAAACTTCCAGACAAAGATTCTCATCCTTCGAGTCAAAATGTTACAGAAAGATCCTCAGAATACCATTCACAGAAAGATCCTCAGAATACCATTCACAGAAAGATCCTCAGAATACCATTCACAGAAAGATCCTCAGAATATCATTTACAGAAAGATCCTCAGAGAACCATTCACAGAGAAAAAGACAAATGTAGACATTCGGCAAGAGTTTAACATAGAGATGGACTGATTTATCAATTCCCATTGTGGCTAGAAAATGCAAATATTTTGGTCACATCAAGAAACACAGTGGTCTTGAGAGAACAGTGATGGATCGTTTGGTGCCAGGTAAAAGTAGAATGGGTAGACAAAGAAGACGATGGCACCAATATATTCAGGATTGCCTGGGTACCACTGTGGCGGAGGCTGGAGTTTTGGCAAGGGAACGAATTTATTTCAGACAGACTGTGATGGGAGCGACGTTCTATAAAGGACAAGCTACATGATGAATATGTCAATGATTTTACAACAATAGAATATGGCCAAAAGATCAAATAATCTTCAATAATAATTCGTTTGCCAACAATATCGAATTCAAAATAATAAGCTTAATGTCGCATGCATCTAAATTTTTTGAAGATATTTAAGAAGAGAATCGATCGGACGATAGAAGAGGTACTGAAAGATAGCCATTTTGGATGTCACAATGTCAAACGTACACGGAACGCCATCAGATCAATGCGGCTTCTCGTTGAAAGAATTATCGATTAAGGGCAACTACAATTTATCTGCTTTATTGATTACGAGAAAGCTTTTGATCAAGTCCCCTGCACCAAACCTTTTCAGATGTCGTAACAAATAGGGTTAGAGAGACCAATAATTAGATTAATCTAGAACCCGTACCAAAATCAGAAGCGATTATTTGAATCAAAGAAGCACTAACAGATCCAGTTCCAATAGGAAACGGAGTATGACAGAGTTGCTTGCTTTCACCGAGTCTCTATAACACATATTGTCATACGATTATATAAAATAGTGTTTGTAGTTGTAATATGGGTATTAAAGTCAATGATGAAAGATAATTATCTCACATTTGCCGATGACCAAGCCATAGTAAGAGGATCAGTAACAACGCTGCAAGGCTGCTTGAAAAAAATAACAGTACAGCCAAACAATTTGGCATGAAAATCAACATATTGGAGACAACGACTTTGGTAATAGCCAAGCAAAATAGGCAAATAAAAATAATTATCAATGAAAAAAATCGATAATAAACACAAGTTTACATATTTAGAGCAGACAATCACAGAAGATGCCCTCAATGAGATATACATTAATACAAGAATTGTATTAGCAAAAATTGACAAAAATTTACACCCAGCGATAAGAGTCTGCAAGTTCAGTTAATGAGACATGGAGTGCCGACCTAAACACAATTGGGGCCCAGAGGCACAAATATATTTCATGTTTGGCAGCAAAAAACAGGGAAGCGGAAAGTGTCGCAGATTTTAATGGCATCAAAATATATTTCATGTTTGGCAGCAAAAAACAGGGAAGCGGGAAGTGTCGCAGATTTTAATGGCATCAAAATAAATTTCATGTTTGGCAGCAAAAAACAGGGAAGCGGAAAGTGTCACAGATTTTAATGGCATCAAAATATATTTCATGTTTGGCAGCAAACAACAAGGAAGCGGAAAGTGTCACAGATTTTAATGGCATCAAAATATATTTCATGTTTGGCAGCAAAAAACAGGGAAGCGGAAAGTGTCACAGATTTTAATGGCATCAAAATATATTTCATGTTTGGCAGCGTAATGTATTTGCAAGATAAACCAGAATTACTGACACATATTAATTTTTAAAATATAAGTATGTTGAACTTGTGTACATCCGTATTTGTTCAAGCAAAAAGAAAAACACATCGAATCGTAAAATATTATGTATTTCTGCATTTGCGAAAAAACGGCTGCCATCGTAGTACCAGAAGTGATGCACAAGAAATAGACTTGACCCACTTTCCTAAATTCATTGAGCGTCCATGTTGTTGTCTAGCACCAACATATTTCACTCTAGAAAAGACCAAAATGGAAGTACCGCTAACCTTTCTTAACATCACACACACCAATATTCACATACTTTAAGAATACTTAAGTAAATAAACAAAACACACATACAAGGGTGCGTGTTAGGTATCTACGTCACCAAACTGTGCGTAATATATTTTAGCTGTGACAACTGCCTGGGCTCGAAACGTGTGTCCCTCATGTAAAACAACTAACCCTTTTTTACTATCTCTTTAAGACACATCTACAAACACGCAAACTGAATAATAAAAAGACCATTCCCCCCACGCATCTACAAACACGCTGTCACTAACTAACCACACGCCCACACAATTGTTTTTCGGGTGCCCGTCGCATATTTGTGTAGATGTGACCACCAAATAACTCAAGTTGTGAGTCGTGATTGTGTGGTTGAGCAACCAATTCTTACAATCTCTGTCCCACGCATTCACACGTATATTAATAAACACACCACACACCCACACATTTGTTTGTTGGATAACCCCTATATCAAGAGTCATATATTTTAGATTTGACAACTGTCTGTAGTGTAGTTGGTGATTGGTTTAGGCTCTTTACTGGTTACTCATATTTACTTTATCTAGGGGACACATCCAAACGAATATAAAAATACACTACCGGTATTTTGTGTTTTAGACACAGGCACCGACACATTTGTTTGTCGGGTACCAGGATCCGTGTCATATATTTTTAGCTGTGACAACTGTGCACCCGAGGCGTGTGTCCCTCTCGCGTGCTGCACATTGATTTGTGTAAATACTGAGGACTGAAAAGGTGACGTGCTCTGAGACACTGGGCAAGTAGGTTTGGATTTGTGGCGTCACCCACGCACAGTTGCCTCGCCTGGCCTATGTGCCACCACGGCGAGCACACACAGTCTGTATCGACCTTTATTTTCCACATCTCCAGCTCTCTGTAATATCTTCCCTGATTACATGGCTGGCATTTTCATAATCAGATTCAGTTTGGTCGGCGTTCTGCGATGAAAAACGTCACATGACGTCACCGTAGTTCCATGAATATTTAGTGGATTCCTGCCATATTGGACTTGGTAGGGAAGCTGAACTGACAACACAGCGGGGATAAACATGTCGGGGAGATATTTATAACACAGAGGATTCCACGAGACAATAGGCTTGGACATCCTGTACAACCATGGATGGACTGTATCGTCTCATGTTTTTGATCTATCTTTCCCTACCAGGAGACAATTCGTTTAGCCAGGGAGCAACACTCAACCCGTTTCCTCTAGGAACCATAGGTAAGCAGCTTTTAATTTGTTGCTGTTTGTGTTGTGAAAGTTTCAGAAATGACATCAATCTTCGTCTGCTATCTCAAACGTATACAATACAGTGACACAAACTAGCCTACAACTCTGGATCGTACACGGCGTTTTCTAGAAAGCGCTGTTAATTATGTCGTTAGAATATTCATACACTATCTTAATTCACTGTTTGGGTTAGGTACAAATTCAAGTATTGTTGATGGCGAATCTATGCCAGATATATGCGATAATCGAAGAAAGTGATATTTACCAGTCAGACAATGTACGATGTCTCGTGGTCATCTTGAAAGCCTTTGAACACACAGGGTGTCAAATAAGCTGTACCAATCTGATTATTATATATAAATATATGGGTTTAAAACATTCAGCTGAATAGAGAGATATTAATATAATATTTTAGTACGAAATATCATATTTTAGTATAGAAATATCGTGATATAGTATAGAAATATTATATTTTGGTATAGAAATATCATATTTTAGTATAGACATATCATATTTTAGTATAGAAATATCATATTTATAATGTACACATAATTTACACGAGAAAAGTGAGAGATATTGAGAACATTTTTAAATTGAACTGAATTATCTTTATTGTCATGTATTCTCAACTAAACATAAAATATGTCTAATAAAACAGACAACATGTCTAAACTGTAATGCTATTTATGTGTTTACCACTGACCGTTTGTGTTGAGAGTCACTGCATTCCTTGCTACATCTAACTTAGTGCCTAGTATGTTTTCACTTTTATGTTATCAGCATTGATCCTTATTGCTCAACCCTACTTACATATGTCGTAATGACAAACCAAATTAATTCAATCTCGTATACTGTTGATACATGGACGTGTTCATCAGAAGACTTCTCTTGATGTATCACCCCCAGTTCG